>CM076572.1:475433413-475671240 GCA_034641835.2 Pinus albicaulis | reverse complement strand
TACATGTTGTAAGAATTTTTCTTAATAATAAAATTTTGAAGGCTGAGACGACAGCAGCGGTGGTTTTCTCCCGAATTGGGTTTCCACCTAAAAAATCCTGGCGTTCATGTGTGTTGCCTATGTGTGATGATTATTCTGTTCTTTCTGTATCTGTTTACTGCTTTCTGAAATATCTGATGAATGAATAAAGTAATGATCTGAGTTAAGAATTGAATGCATAATTAGATCTCTGAGCATATGCGAGTTCAGTAAAGGATATCCGCGTATATACGCTAGTTTCCTTCAGGAAAGTAGCGTATTGGTTTTATGGAAGAAAAAGAAAAGTTTCATTGTCTGCCCTGAATACTGATTCACCCCCCCTCTCAGTATTCTTCTCAACAATTGGTATCAGAGAGGGTCCTTCTGAAAAAGCTTAACCGCTAGAAGGAAGATCAAGCAAGATGAGCAATCTTGAGGGAACAACATCTATCAAGCCTCCACTCTTCAATGGAAGCAATTTAATCTTCTGGAAAATAAGGATGAGATCCTATATTCAGTCTATGGGAGCAGATATATGGGCCATTGTTGAACAAGGATATCAATATCCAGCCTCGGTACCAACAGATGCGACAGAAAAGAAGAATTATGAAACTAATGCAAAGGTGGTCAATGCTCTATTGGGGAGTCTAACTGAATCAGAATTTGTCAAGGTCATGCAGCTGAATACAGCAAAGGCAATATGGGACAAAATCATTCTAAGTTATGAAGGTGATGCAAAGGTAAAAAGTGCAAAACTCCAAACTCTCATAATAGAATATGAAAAGTTAAAAATGCATAGTGATGAGAGTATTGCTAGTTTCTTTTTACGTCTTGATGACATTGTAAATCGTATGAGAAATCTGGGAGAAACAATAGCTGAATCTACTTTGGTTGAGAAAATCTTAAGATCACTAACGGAAAAATTTGAGTCAAAAGTTTCTGCACTTGAAGAAAAACAGGATCTCCAAAACCTTACTGTGGTGCAACTTCATGGGATACTAACTGCTTATGAAATGAGAAGGGGAGGATCATCGGATGTCAAAGAAGCCATCTTTAGAGCTTCTACAAAAGGGAAAGATGTACAAGAAGCAGAAGGATCAGGATATGTCTTAGAAGAAGAGGAGGTAAATTTTGTAAAGAAACTTCAACTTGGCACAGGACGATTCAGAGGTAAACTTCCTTTCAAATGTTTTAATTGTGGAAGAGTTGGTCATTATGTTGCTAAATTTCCTCATAAAGAAACTTTTGCAAAAGGAAAGGAAGTAGCAAGAAGAAATAAGAACCGGTCTAGCACTAGAAAAAGTTACTATACTCATGAAGACAGTGATGGGTTATCTGATAGTGAGGAAGAAGGTGAACAAAATCTTAGACTTCTTATGGCATTTGAAAATGATTCTAAAGAAGATAAGGATACTTTTATTGATGCCCTAGAGGACAATGATTTTCTTAATGAAAACAATCAACTCAAAATATGCTTAGAGGAAAGTAAAATAATTATAGAGACTCTAAAAAATCAGATTGAAGAAGAGAAGAAGCACAATGAAAAATTAGAATGTGAAGTGGTAAGTCTAAGAAAAGAACTTGAGAAAGTAAAGACTCTGAATCTTAGATTTGCTAAAGGATCTGAAACCTTAGATGAGATTATCAAGGTACAACGTTCTCCTCTTATAAAGACATTTCTTGGATATACCGGAGAATCTTCTCAGGCTTGAGCACCAAATTATCTAAAAGTAGCTACAAATAGTCTACAACATTCTTCCACTCAGAAAGGGGATAAAGATTCTTCACAGATAAAGCATGAGCAGTTCAAGTCAAGAAAATTCAGCACGAATACTTTTCAAAAGAACACCAATCAGCAGGTAAATTCAAATAGAAGATCTCATGATCGCAGAAATTTCTACTTCAATGGACAATGTTTCTCATGTCACAATTTTGGTCATAAAGCTGTTCAATGTGTTGCATATAAAACTATCATGAAAAGAGAAGCAAGAAAGAAAAGGATTGATACTGGAATAAATAAGAATACCTATAACAACTTTTCTCCTCTTCAAAATGAAGTTGAATGTACTTATTGCAATAACTTTGGCCATGAAGAATCTGAATGCAGGAGAAAAGTCCAGCCAAAAGAACATGTTCCTTCCAACACCAAAGTATGGAAAAAGAAGGATGTATAGTTTGAGAATTGTGGTATAGCTTTACTTGCAGAAGGAGAAGAAAATCAATGGTACATTGATAGTGGATGCTCAAAACATATGACAGGTGACAAAGACAAACTCCATGCTTATAATGCCCTAGAAAAGGAAAAGAATGTTACTTTTGGAAATGATACACCCGCTGTCATTAAAGGAAAAGGATCTGTTTTTCTAAAATAAAAGGTGAAAGCTAACAATGTCATGTATGTGGATGGATTGAGACATAACATGTTAAGTGTAAGTCAAATGTGTGATCAAGGAACTGAGGTTGTCTTTAGTTCAAAAGAATGTGTGGTACGTGATCTTGATACATGTAAAACAATTATAAAAGGAAAAAGGACTCCAAACAGCCTGTATATATTGAAGAACTGCAAAGATCAATGTTACTTGAGAAAATCATCAGAAAATTGGCTGTGGCATAGACGGCTGGGGCATCTGAGCTTCTCTCAAATCAACAAATCCAGCAGACTTAAAGCTGTTCGTGGTCTTCCCAATATTACTCTTCCTGAAAATATCATATGTAAATCTTGCCAATTCGGTAAGCAGACCAGAGTTAAATTTAATGCCAAGGAAGGATCATCAAATGGGCCCCTTGAACTTATTCATACAGATATATGTGGACCTATGAGGAAAAAGTCACCACGTGGTGAAGAATATTATATCTTATTTATTGATGACTTCTCTAGAATGTGTTGGATTGGGTTGCTTAAACACAAGGATGAAGCATTTGAGAAATTCCAAATATTCAAAGCTTTGGTTGAAAATGAATTAGATCTAAAAATCAAATGTCTTAGATCTGATCGAGGAGGTGAATATACATCAAATGAATTCCTTGAATTTTGTGAACAACATGGCATAAAAAGACAGTTTTCGGTAGTAGGCACTCCTCAACAGAATGGTGTTGCAGAAAGAATGAATAGAACAGTTCAACAAATGGCTAGAGCCATGCTTGATGATTCCGGAACACTTGACACAATTTGGGGGGAAGCAGCTCACACAGCGGTAAATATTCTCAACAAGGAACATGTTCGTGTAAATAGTGACAAAACACCATATGAACTTTGGTATGGTAATCCTCCCTCTGTGAAGCATTTTAAAGTTTTTGGGAGCAAATGCTTTATCAAAAATAATGATGAAAATCTTGGCAAGTTTGAACCAAGAGCATATGAAGGTATACTCCTTGGCTATTCTTCTCAAAGTAAAGCATACAAATGTTACAATAGAAGACTTCGAAAGATTGTTGAATGTATTGATGTTGTTATTGATGAGTCTCCTTCAACTTCAAAAGAAGAAAAACAAGCAACAGATGAAGGTGATGATGACGTATATCCTTCTACATCAAATAGAAATAATACAGAAAGTGAACCCAATGAAGAATCTGGAGATGATTTATCTGGAAAAGCTCCATCTAGATATGTTCAAAAGAACCATCCAGAATCTCAAATTTTGGGTGACAAAGGATCTGGTGTACAAACAAGAAGGACTCGTGTGGGATCTTCTAGCTATCTGACATTTCTATCCACTATTGAGCCACACAATGTCAATCAAGCTAGCAAAGATGAACGTTGGATACAAGCCATGAATGAAGAACTTGATCAAATTGAAAAGAATCACACTTGGGAATTAGTTCCAAGGCCTCATAACAAAAATGTCATTGGAACTAAATGGATATTCAAAAACAAGTTAAATGAAAATGGGGATGTTATAAGGAACAAAGCTAGACTTGTTTGCAAAGGGTACACTCAACAAGAAGGTATAGACTTTGAAGAAACTTTTGCTCCTATAGCTAGACTTGAAGCCATAAGAATGTTTCTTTCTTTTTCAAGTTCTCAACAAATCAAAGTCTATCAAATGGATGTTAAATCTGCATTTCTCAATGGTGATCTAGAAGAAGAAGTTTATATAGAACAACCAAAAGGATTCATTTTGGGAAATGACAAAAATCTGGTTTGTAAACTGAAAAAGGCTCTATATGGTCTCAAACAAGCTCCAAGGGCATGGAACTATCGTCTTGACAAATATCTTCATCAACAAGGATTCTCAAAGGGGTCTACTGATAGCAACTTATATACAAAATTTGAAAATGATAAATTGTTGATTGTGGTTGTATATGTTGATGATATCATTTTTGGAAGTAATGAAGAATCTATGAGTCAGAAATTTTCTTCTGTTATGCAGCAAGAATTTGAAATGTCTTTACTAGGGGAACTAACATTCTTTCTTGGCTTACAAGTGCATCAAACTTTAGAAGGTATATTCTTATCACAAGCGAAATATCTGAAGCAAATTTTGAAGAAGTATGGGATGGAAGAATGCAAACCTGTAAGTACACCAATGATAACTGGATGTAATCTCAGTTCTCACGACAATTCTCCCACGGTGAATCAACCAGAATACAGATCTATGATTGGAAGTCTTATTTATCTCACAGGGACCAGACCAGACATTATGCATGCAGTTGGGATTGTTGGACGATTCCAAGCTAATCCAAAAGAGTCTCACCTTCAAGCTGTCAAAAGAATATTCAAATATCTACAAGGAACTCAAGACTTTGGAATCTGGTATCCAAAGAATGCTGATCTTACTCTTCATGCTTACACTGATGCAGATTGGGCTGGAAACGTTGATGATCGGAAGAGCACTAGTGGTGGTGCATTCTATATGGGGCCCCGATTAGTATCTTGGTTCAGCAAGAAGCAAAGTTCTATTGCACTATCTATAGCATAAGCAGAACATGTGGCTGTTGCATCCTGTTGCACTCAACTTCTTTGGATGATGCAAACCCTACAAGATTTTCAAATCAAATGCTCACTTCCTATTTCTATTTTTTGTGATAATACAAGTGCCATCAGTATCTCAAAGAATCTTGTTATGCATTCGAAGACCAAGCATATTCCCATCAAGTATCACTTCTTTCGTGAACAAGTGCTTGAACAAAAGGTGAAATTGGAGTATGTTCCCTCCAAAGAACAAATTGCTGATATCTTTACCAAACCTCTGCCCAGGGAAACTTTTGAGTATCTAAGACAGAAGCTGGGAGTAGTCTCTGCCAGCTAGAAGAACAAATATGCTTAATTTCAGAAGATTAAATTGGATACGCGAGTTTAATGAAACACAGTCGCATATATACGCGAGTATATATACAGAGAACCGCGTATGTATAGTTGCTGACATTTTTGGTTGGGAGTCAGCATTTTTCAGTACTGTTTGATCTCTGACAGAGCATTTACTGTGAAGAAGACAGGTACAGATGGTACTGCTTCAGGGGGAGATGAAGGAATGTGAAATTTTTGATATTTCACTTTCCATACGCAGGTTCAGTGAACTAAAGCCGCGTATACACGCGCGTTGCAGCATACATAGTCGCGTATTCAGTAATGATAAGGAAATTTGTATGACAACTGAAAATCAGGAGCATCGGTTCAGGGGGAGCATCAGTCTGACTATTAATGATTGTATTATTGGCACTGTGTCTGCCTACGTCTCAGTTCTAAATGATGATGATATGATACATGGTTTCTAATGATGAAGAGCCCGGATTGCCTTTTGACAAAGAGTAGCGGTTGGATGAGATGGAAAAATTATGATTCAGATAATATAGATAGATCGTGCAGAGATTGTTGCTGATGGCCTGCTGTTGAAGATGTTCAGATTGCACAACCTAAGGAGGCGCCTTGGCCATATGAAAAGACTGTTTGGATGCACATTTTCAGGGGAGCACTAGCCTTATTGAGTATAATGCATTGTTGGCATTATGATGGTTCTGAAATATGATCTCTATCTGGAGGTCTTTCTGGTATTGGTCATAAAAAGTCATATTTGCAAGGTCATGATGAGACCTATGATGTAAATTTGTAATATTCAGTCATGTAAGGACTTGTTCATTTTTGTAAACCCACTTGGTTGGGTATTTGAGTCTCATTTGTAAATCCACTTGGTTGGATATTTGATGTAAGTATGAGTCTTTGGTGATAGGAAGGTCATAGAGTCATGTACTTCATTGAAAAATATGTTTGAAGATTCAGCATGAACTCAGGGGGAGCATGATCTCTTTAGTGTACAACAGATATGCTGAACGCTTGCCCTTTGCCCTTGATGTCAAAGGGGGAGAGTGACATGGTGTTTGAATAAAAGGAAAGAATGGAGAAATGACATGGTGTCATTGTATTCTTAATGTATGTATCTGTTGTGTTAATCAAACACGGTGTTTGAATAAAAGGAAAGAATGGAGAAATGACATGGTGTCATTGTATTCTTAATGTATGTATTTGTTGTGTTAATCAAACACCATTGTGGTTGCCATCAAGTCCAAAGGGGGAGATTTTTGGCAATATGATGATGAGTGTTGTCCTTGATGGAAACCCACTTGATGAAGATGATGGAAACCTACTTGATGAACTTGGTAATGATGTAAATCTGATGTATCGTCAATGAGTACAGAAGGAAATGATGAAAGGAATTTTAGTATGTATTGAAATAATGATAAAAAGAGTATATCTCAAGGCATACGCGGATTTGTCTAGACGAAGTAGTGTATGCACGCGGGATATAACGTGCCAAGTTGCGTATGGGAAAAAGCACTCTAAAAGTGAAAAACCAGGGGTGACTACCATGGTATTGACCCATTGTATTGGGCGCTTGTTTATCTTTTTGATCCTGTCCAGAAATACCATTGGTATGGTATGGTTTTGGCTCATGGTATTGATAAAGGCTAAACCTATATAAGGAGAAGAAGATTATTGTGCAAAGTGTGCATGGCTCTTGGTTTTAATGAATACTTCACTCTGAAGTATATCTGCATGGTTGAACTCTGCTCTTAATTGATAGATCTGATTCTATGATGCATCTATGAACATAATGAAGGTTCATGATCTCTAGATCTTGAAATGGTGAATCTCTTGGATGATCTGAAAAGAAGTGATGAATACCTGGCGCAAATCTGTTGAAGAAGTTGAAGAAATCGGGGTAAGTTCATAGATCTGGTTTTTTCTGCAAAGTTTATCTTTTATAGATCTATACGCAGGTTCGCTTCATGAAAAGTGCGTATATACACGGATCTATTTCAACAAAGGCGCGTATGACCTGTTAGGGTTTTTCTGAAAAGTTGCATGAATGTATACGCGAGTTGTCTTCAATAAAAGAGCGTATATACGCAGATCCGTCTAAAGAAAAGCGTGTATGATATCTGAACTGATGGTTGCTCAAGGTTGAATTTGTTTCTACATATTTATTCTGAAGTCTGGGTTATCTCTGATATACTGATTACAGTGGCTTCACTGTTCGGTTTGGAAGCATTGAGGAAAGTATGTTGATAAGTGAAGGGTTGTGTTGGAGCTATTTGATCCAGTCTGAAAATTGATGAAACGTGGTCTGTAGTGGATCTGAGGGTTGAAGCCTTCAGTATGAAAGAAGAAGCTTTCTGCCAGTAGAGTTTGGTGTGAATATCAGGGAGTAGTGGCTCCCTTCCAGGAGAGTTTGGTAAACAAGAGCTGGGGGTTGTTGCTCCCTTCCAGGTTAGGCTGGTAAACGAGAGAAGGTTGTAGCTTTCTATAGGTGGGTGCCTGCGTGCTGGTATGAGTCTGCACCAGTACATGTTGTAATAAGTTTTCTTAATAATAAAATTTTGAAGGCTGAGACGACGAAAGCGGTGGTTTTCTCCCGAATTGGGTTTCCACCTAAAAAATCCTGGTGTTCATGTGTGTTGCCTATGTGTGATGATTATTATGTTCTTTCTGTATCTGTTTACTGCTTTCTGAAATATCTGATGAATGAATAAAGTAATGATCTGAGTTAAGAATTGAATGCATAATTAGATCTCTGAGCATATGCGAGTTCAGTAAAGAATATCTGCGTATATATGCTAGTTTCCTTCAGGAAAGTAGCGTATTGGTTTTATGAAAAGAAAAGTTTCATTGTCTGCCCTGAATACTGATTCACCCCCCCCTCTCAGTATTCTTCTCAACAAGTTTGCCTCAAATTTCTTTGTAGCTTGATCAAAAATGTTTATGAGTTCCCTCTTTGATTGATTAAAGTTATTTTATTATCTTAAATGTTTTCTAAAGCTTGAAAGTGAAATCACTAGAAGTTAAATGAGTTTCTCGCCTTCTATATTTCATTGGAATGTATGTCTTGGATGTCTATTTGTTTAAGTATTGTCATTGAGTAAATGGTTTGCCCTACCTCATGATTAATAGTTGTTGCTTATCCATATTTGAGACCTTCTTGTTTATGGGTATTTGATAAAGGATTCTTAACTTCCCTTTGCCCTATCTTATTTCCCCAACTTAATGTCCATTTTACACATAACCCTAAGGATCCATTGACCACACTATATTTTCCTTGTAATTCACTCTAACTCTTTGTTGAGACATCCATGACTTCTATAGACTCCATAGCCTAATGATTTGATGATCTCTCACGCCACCTATTCTACCTATTTCATCTTACCCAACCAAAACAAACAACAAACCCTACACTTAATAACTAGTCTAAAACCAAACCCTAAAAGAAAAAAGTTCACATCCTTTGCATACAATAGAGAGAGCCCTCTTTGAGTCCGGGAAGGCTAGATCCTAGGACTCCAAAGACTGGTTTCATGTTACCCTATGCATTTAGTCTACCAATCTGCTAAATCACGAGACCCTAACAGGACCTCCAAAGCATTGTTAACGGTATGTACAGATCCTCAACTCCTATTTTAAGAGTTTCTGGATTTCATTGAGAGAAATTGAAACCCTAAAAGGTACCCTAAAAACTTGAACTTTCAAATCACTCTGTCATTTCTCCATCTGCCTATAAAGAAAATCAGTGATTGAAAAGGGTGGTTGTGTTGTTTTAAAAGTTTGTCATCCATCCAAAGTTTGACATATCATCTGGGCTTGTCATTAGGCTGTTTAGAGCCTCTCATTTAGCCTACTATACCCACACACTCTCTCATTTTATTCACTTGTAGAATTTCCCCTTTCATCACCACTCCATTCCCCCCTTTTCCATATCAGTGTCATAACCAATGTTAAGGTTTTAAAAGCAGAAGGATAAAAATGCCAAAAGGGAGATATAGTGGCAGTAAAGAAAAAGGAAACAATGGAGCATATGTCAGTCAAAGAGAAAACTTAATGAGATGGAAATCAAAATTCAAGCAAAGAGGAGGAAAACAGTGAATTCAAATGCAAAAGATGCAGATGTCAAGGATGGAGGTGAGGATAGCAATAGAACAAGGAATCAAGATGTCAATAAGGAAAACAACAGTGCAGAAGACAGTAAGGATGCACAAATAAATGAAGAAGATGCCCATGAGTTATAAAACAATGAAGCTCATGACAGTGATGAAGGCAAGGAAAAAAAGCAATAAACAAGATAAAAAGGCCTATGAGGCATGATGAAACTATAAGGCTAAAGCCAAAAGAAAACTTGATAAACTTGTTGATCCATCCCCTTGGCGCTACGATTTTTCTCAAGGCATATTCAGGAGGTAAAGTTTAAATTTTTGGAATCCTCAGCTCAAGTACAGCATGCTCACCAAATTTAGGGTCATTTGGAGCTGATTTGGTCCTCAAAAAGGGTCAAAAACACCATAAATTCCACCTTTCTGCCTAGTTTTCAGGGCATGTGTTGCGCCTTTACCAGCCTTGGGAGATTTGATTTTTGAACACGTGACTGGAGCCCAATCAGAAAACCAAGGGAATTTATGGAAATTAGACTCAACAAGCTTTCCAACGAGCCATTACAGATCCCATTATGACATCGGTAGGGCCTTCAAAACTTGGTTTCAAGGTGACCCAATTTTCCTATGCAGGTGATGCTGTAATATTCCTAACTAGCCTAAGCTAGTAGGAATATTCAATGTCATTTTATTTTTATGTTTTATGAATAAAATGTAAAGGAGAACAAATAAAAACTCCTAAACATGAGAATAAATCAATGCCCAATGTGAACAAGATCAAATCAGGGCTTGCTCAATAAAATCCACTTGTATGTGAAATACGCTCAAGCTGTTTGAATGGGTCAACAATACCAAATCATAACATAGTCTAGATACAATGAACCTCCTAGATTATTAGCGCAGTTACATGAGGAGGTCCTCCATGTGAAAAAGGACAAATGAATGAAGGTGGTTTAGGGCTTTGCAAACCCTAATCTTATAAAAGAAAGGGAAAGACTCAAGGAGAGGGTTGTTGATGATATTTCAATGTTGAGATTTCTTGAGAAACTCAAACTCTCTTGGTTGTTTAGCTAGAGAGAGAGGAATTTTCTGTTTAGGGATTCCTCCTCCTTCCTTGAGGGTCTCTTGGAGGAGATTGTGCTGCATTGGTCCACCATCTGGCATTGGCCAAGCTTCATCTCTCTTTGGCAGCGTTAATCCAATGAGGGTTTCACTGTCTAAGTGAGTTGTAGCAAGTGGAGTTCTAGATCTGCAGAGATCTAGTTTGTTTTGGGAGCCTCTTCTCATGGAGTGTGTCTTTTAACCTCCTGGAAGAGTGTCTCTTCTACTTAGAGCTTTAGAATTTCATCTTGGCATGAGGCCAAAGTGTGATATACTCCATCTATGCAGTTAGCTTTAGAAACTACTGCATTTTGCAGGCAGAGTTGCAGTGTCCATTTGTTAGTAGTTTAGAGGAGAGATCTCCAGTGAAAGGACTCCTTTCCTTCACTGAGGTGATCCGTGGATTGGCCAACCAATCTATGTTCTATTTTAGATCTGATCTGCTGTGTGACATATTCTTCAAAAATTTCTGAAGCTTACTGCAGATCCATGGTGTAGATCTCAAATCTATTCAGTGTTCTTCATTTTCTGTTGAGATCCCCAAGGGGAATGTACTTAAAAGTCAATTTTGCATATATATCCCACTTAGATCTATCCTTTTGTAATATTATCTGTTATATATCTGAAACATAATATAACACTGCTTCATATTCCTGTAAATTATGTTTTCTGGCTCATCCTGTAATTCCTTGTGTTATAATGTTGGGTTTTGAGGCATTTCTTCATGTATAGAGCTGTATTTTCTCATGTAAAACTATTGGATCATATTATAAACTTTCCATACTTTTATTCCTATATAAATCCATCTAACTCTTCAGAAAATTATTCTACTGAAGCTTCATTCCAATCTGCACACTTTAGGTCTTGGGGAATCAGGGTTTTCTAGCCTAGTTAGGGAAGGAGGGACTGTTTAACATAGCTAGAATGCTTTGTTTGAGGTTAAATTTTGCATGGAAGTTCCATATAACCATATATAACATATCCCAGATCCGTTTCCCTTATTCTTATGCAGATTTCTGAATACATCCATTTTAGGGCATAAATCCTCACTTTTCCCCACTATTGGATGAAGGGATTGAAAATATTTCTTGCTGTTGTGTTTCCAATTGTTATATGAGTGTTTATCAGCATATTTTATGTAGTGGTAGCTCTCTACACTTTCAGCAGGTCGTTTTACTTTTTTGCAGCCCCTCATTGGGCATTTTCTTGAAGGTGACTAGGTGTGGGAGATCTTTTTAACCCACCTAGTCTTATTTGTTTCAGCTCAAATATTGGATTTAGTTTTTATATTTTCTGATATAAAGGATCCAAGAGTAATTTTTCTGTTTCATTGCATATTTTTTTGAAAATTCATTTTTCAGTGCATGATTCATGAGCTATTCCTAAAAAGGGGTATTAAGTGGTATCAGAGCTTGATCTCTCGCTCAGTCTATGAGATCAATTTTTCAAAGCAAGTGAGAAGAGAAGAATATAGAACAGAATGATGGAGAGGGTGATATTACTCTCATCTATTTTCAGATCCATGAAGAACCTTCCCAAGGAGGATGAGCAAACTGAAGAGGAAGTACCCTGCAATTCCTATTCTAATCAAGAAGACAGAAATAGAACTAGGAGGAAGACTCCAAATTTTGGAGGAAGGAAGGAAGATAAGCTCACAAAGCTTCTTCCTAAATATATTCAAAGCATTCATGAAGATCTCAAGCAACTCAGAAGGGAGATGTCTGAAGAATCTCCAAAAAGGTTTGAACCTCAGTCAAACTCTAGATCTTCACACAGTGGGTGTGAGCATGCAGCCACACACTGTGATGTACGGCTCAATATTAGGCTCAGATCAGCCCTGAGATAGATATAAGAAGAAGAATAAGTGACTAAGGGGGAAACTCTTACTGATTTCTTGAAGAAAGATGAGTCTCAAGCCCTGAAACTCAGAAATCAGTTCTGTTTTTCAGAGCATTGCAAGGCCAAGGTGAAGAGCAGAAAGTAGAGTGATAGATTCATTCTATCAACCTTTTAAGGGTCACCTACATGTTCAGCCAAAGAATGGGTGAAAGAGTTGGACAACTTCCTGCAGCTGCACCAAATTCCTGAAGAAGAAGCCATCAGAATTGCAACCTTACATTTTGGAGGTAAGGCCTATGCTTGGTTGAAATTTGAATTCCTTTTTTGCAGAAATGTAAGAACCTCATCATACATAAGTTTCACTAAATCATTAGTGGAAAGGTTTGATAAGACAATTCATGAAGAACATATGGTGAAGTCAAGCCAGAGAACTCAAATGAAAACCCTGCATAAAAACGCAGATCCATTTCAAAAACACATGGAAAGGGCTGAAAACTTGCATCATGCCTTGCTAGAGGCAAGACTACCTTCCCACACCTTTGAACAAAAGAACAAAGATATCTCTCCCTCAAAGGTGGATCATTCCATTGGGAGGTTGCCCCATTTTTTTGCAGAGATAAAGGGCAACATCACTGTTAGATCTAGATTTTATCTAGCACCTCAAGCAGAGGGAGAAGGAGCTTTGGCTCCAACAAGAGGGATTCTTGTGGCATGGCAAGAAAATCCCCAAGATCTCATGTATGGAGATCAAGGCACAATTCATGATCTACATGTGCCATCGATGAGAAGGTGTATAACCATGGAGACACAAAGTGAAGATAGGGAAGAAAGCCCATCTCATTCCTATCCATTGCAAAAGGTTGATGCACTTAAGAAGGTGATTGGATTACGTAGTGGAAGCATGGAGGGTCTTCTCCATTCATATGTTCAGTCACCTCTTGTTGAGGATGTCTCATTGCATGGAGACATTGCACCACAGATACCACTAGATCAGCAAAGGAGGATGAGTGCTTCACCTGTTGAGGCACAAATCATTGATTTTAGAAGAGTGGAGACCTTGGAAGGTCTTGATACAGTGCTGAGAGTCTGGGGTAGACTCAAGAAGGAGGGAAGCAGTCTCTCAACATCATCCACACCCACTCTCATTTCATTTTCTGCACTGTGGCAGGAGAAGCAGAGGAAGGGTAGCATCCCTCCCACTTATACATTTGGAATGGGAGATGTCTATGCACTGAACTCTTTGGAAGAGTTAACTCAATCACCTCCTTTCTCCTTGAGGAGGGAAGGGAACTCATCTATGAGCTGCTCCTTTTGCATGGGCAAAAGCTATGGTAAGGACATTTTTTGTTTACTTGTTGATTTACATATTGATTCATTAACCATATATATGCAGGATGTTGCTCCAAGGAGGAGCATTCTTACTTTGAGGCTGCATGATCCATGAGCAATGATGATCATGAAAAACCTAGGAGGACTTGGGGAGAAATTCCGCTTTGGAGGACATACTTACATTGCCCCATCCATCATCCACTTCCTCCAAACTTATGAGGAGATTGGGGCAGCAAGAAAGTGGTTGGAGGACCACACCTTTCATCAATCTCTATTGCAGTTGAGATCCAAACTGTGTTGGTTGCATATGAGGGATCACTTCCCTTCACATTTGCTACATATGGCAGCCAACATGATTTTTATTCTTGTTCCTTGTGTTGCTGATATTTCCATTTTTATGAGGAGCATATGTGGAAGAGAGACACATGTATGAGTGTGTCCTGTGGGGGCAATAATCCCCATACTTTTTGTAGTGCATGCTCTAAAGGGAGCATGAGATATGATATGGCTGCCATACTAAAACAGTTGCTTCTTCATGAAGTGAGCCATATGAGTAGGGGTATGCCTCTCACTGATGTTGGGGAGGAGATTTTCTATGGACTACCAAGCTGGGAGGTAGTTTACTTCATTTGGATGATAGCATGGGTGTGGGATACACTCATTGGGAGAAATTTTTCCCATTATCTTCATCACTCCTACCTTAATGAGGCCCTTGAGCAACAAGAAGATCACCACTTGCACCTTCCATTTTCTCATGATGTACACTTACTATCTTACACTTGGAGGAAATCATTGGAGGACAGATTCATTGCATATAATTTTCAGCCATGTGGGACCCATTGATGAGGCCACAAGAAGGGGGAAGGAGAAGTTTGGTTCTACCCTGCAGTTTCTTGAGGACAAGCAACAGTTTGAAGGGGGAGGACTGTAATATTCATAACTAACCCAAGCTAGTAGTAATATTCAATGCCATTTATTTTTATGTTTTATGAATAAAATGTAAAGGGGAACAAATAAAAACTCCTAAACATGGGAATAAATCAATGCCCAATGTGAACAGAATCAAATCAGGGCTTGCTCAATAAAATCCACTTGTATGTGAAATAGGTTCAAGCTATTTGAATGGGTCAATAGGACCAAATGATAACACATTCCAGATACAATGAACCTCCTATATGATCAACGTAGTTCCATGAGGAGGTCCTCCATGTGAAAAGGGACAAATGAATGAAGGTGGTTTAGGGTTTTGTAAACCCTAATCTTATAAAAGAAAGGGAAGACTCAAGGAGAGGGTTGTTGATGATATTTCAATTTTGAGATTGCTTGAGCAACTCAAACTCTCTTGGTTGTTTAGATAGAGAGAGAGGAATTTCATGTTTAGGGATTCCTCCTCCTTCCTTGAGGGTCTCTTAGAGGAGATTGTGCTGCATTGGTCCACTATCCGGAATTGGCCAAGCTTAATCTCTCTTAGGTAGCGTGAATCCAGTGAGGGTTCACTTTCTAAGTGAGCTGCAACAAGTGGAGTTCTAGATCTACAGAGATCTAGGTTTTTTTGGGAGCCTCTTCTCATGGAGTGTGTCTTTTAACCTCTTGGAAGAGTGTCTCTTCTACTTAGAGCTTTAGAATTTCATCTTGGCATGAGGAAAAAGTGTGATATACTTCATCTATGCAGTTATTTTCAGAAACTGCATCATTTTGCAGGCAGAGTTGCAGTGTCCATTTGTTATCAGTTTGGAGGAGAGATATCTGGTGAAAGGACTCCTTTCCTTCACTGAGGTAATCCGTGGATTGGCCAACCAATCCATGTTCTATTTCAGATATGATCTGATATGTGACATATTATTCAGATATTTCTGAATTTTACTGCAGATCCATGGTGTAGATCTCAGATCTATTCAATTTTCTTCATTTTCTGCTGAGATCCCCAAGGGGAATGTACTTAAAAGTCAATTTTTCATATATATCCCACTTAGATATATATTTTTGTAATCTGATATGTTATAGATCTGAAAAATAATATAACACTACTTTGGATTCCTGTAAATAACATTTTATGGTTCATCCTGCAATTCCTTGTGTTATAATGCTGGGTTTTGAGGCATTTCTTCATGTATAGAGCTGTATTTTGTCATGTAAAAATATTGGATCATATTCTAAACTTGCCATAATTTTATTCCTGTATAAATCCATCTAACTCTTTATAAAATGACGCTGCTAAAGCTTCAGTCCAATTTGCACACTTTAGGTCTTGGGGAATCAAGTTTTCTAGCCTAGTTAGGGAAGGAGGGACTGTTTAACATAGCTAGAATGATTTTTTTGAGCTTAAATTTTGCATGTAAGTTCCATATAACCCTAGCTAACATATCTCAAAGCCATTTCCCTTATTCTTACGTAGATTTCTGAACACATCCATTTTAGTGCATAAATCCTCACTTTTCCCCACTATTGGATGAAGGGATTGAACATATTTCTTACTGTTGTGTTTCAAATTGTTATATGATTGTCTATCAGCATATTTTATGTAGTGTTAGCTCTCTTCACTTTCAGCAGGTCGTTTTACTTTGCTGCAACCCCTCATTGGGCATTTTCTTGAAGGTGACTAGGTGTGGGAGATCTTTTTAACCCACCTAGTTTTATTTGTTTCAGCTAAAATATTGGATTTAGTTTGTATATTGTCTGATATAAAGGATCCAAGAGTCATTTTCCTGTTTCATTGCATATTTTTCTGAAAATTCATTTTTCAATGCATGAATCATGACCTGTTCCTAAAAAGGGATATTACAGATGCGCCCTTGGCCAGGAAATTGCACCCTTAAATCTCAATGCTACACCCTGGCAATAAAATTCAAAAAATTATGCTAGGAAACATTTTGGAAGCTTTTGGGAGCCTGAATGTCAATTTTTTTTTGGCCAAAAATGGTTGAGAAGATATTTTGCATTTATTACACTAGATATTTTGTGCCTTGGGCCTTGCATGGTCACAAAGGACAAAATTGATGTTTATGAACAATTAATGGCTTCTAGAAGTCTCTAGGGTTTTCTCACCTCCTCATTTGCATGATAAAAATTTTATGAGGGCCTCATTTTTCATGTTGGCCATTGGTTGGTTTTCACTTGTTGAATTGAGCATATGCTCTGAGTTGTAAAGAGTTTTTGGCCTTGGAGCCTTGTAATCTTTTTGGGCTGAATGGAAATGGAGCCAAGCACTTTGCAAGGTTCATGAACATGGATAATGGTGATTTTTTCCCATTTTTTTTTCATTCTCTTATGTTTTACATATTGTTTCATCCTTCCCTTGCATTAGAACAAAATTTTTAGCTTAAGGTTTGTTGTCAAAAGTTCATTAAGTCTGTTTGCTTCTCTTACTTTCATGTTTTCCTCTACTAGGTCAGTTTAGAGAATTCTTAGTTTCTCTCTATACCCACTTATGCTTGTTTATCTTATGAATGATTCAATATAGTAGATATCAAATATGTTTTATGGTTAGCCTTGCTTGTTTGATGTTACTTAAACATTGTTCTTAAGATATTTTTTTGAAGTATCACTGATTAGGTTTAGCCAAAGAGGTTTATGTTTTGATCATGCCCTTTGTCCATTCTTGAAAGGTTTCCTTGGATGTCTTTATAGATCTGATCAATGATTTTTAGGAGTTCCCTCTTGTTTGATCTTTGCTACATGTCATCTTACATGTTTTATTTTTCTAAAGGTAGATAGCTGTAGAGGTTAGTTCCCTACTATCTAGGGTTTACTGGATTGTTGCCTTGATGTTTGCTTGCTATTGTTAGGTCAAAGAAATATGGTATGTCCTATCTTTGGTTTTGTCTTCATGCATAGTATTCTTAAAGGCCTTTCGTGTTAAAGTATTTGACAAAGGATTCTTAATTTCCCTTTGCCCTACTTTTTTCGCAATTTAATGTTCACTTCACCCACCTAAGTTTTGAAGATCCATTCAGCCCTATTAACTTTCCCTCTGAAGCATCCTTGACCTATTTTTATACCTTTCTAGACCTATTGCAGACTCCATAGCCCAATGGTCTAAACCTCTCCTACTCTATCTGTTTTCCTTGACAACCTACCCAACCAATCAAAACAAACAAACAAAACCTAAAACTAATAATTAGCCTAAAATCAAAACCCTAAAAGCTATCAAGTTACATCTTTTGCACATATATAGAAAGAACCCTCTCTGAGTCTAGGAAGGCTAGGTTCTAGGACTCCAAAGACTGGTTTGATGTTACCGTTGTACATTTTCCCTTGCCAATTTGACAAATTACAGGGACCTAACATAATGGCGATCACGGTGGGACCTTCTGAGTAAATGATATCTTAGACATCCTTAAGACCTTATAAAACCACAAACTTCCTTAGATTGGCATTTAGTTGTTGATGGTGGATAACAAGAACATCCTTAAAATAGTAAACATTATCCACCTAGTGATTCCACTGATCTTCAGTAGCCCTGTTGACCCCACTGATTCTCATATACTCCCCTAGAAATGCATTAATCATGTTGATGGTGGAAAGAAAAGTTGAAACCCTCCACCTGGTGACTCCTTAACTCTCAATAGACCTAAAGACTCCACTGGTAAAGAACTTGTTATATCCCTATATTACTAGTATAGTCCCAAGTTATTGTTGTTAGTTTAACCCCCTTATTGTTATTATTTTACCTTTGTAACCCCCATATTTTTATTATTGTGCCCTTAAATTATTATTTTTAGGTTAGCTAGGATTAGATTGTGGCCCCACTAGGATTACATTGTGGCCCCATGGACTCCTATATATAGAAATGAGGTTTTTTAATTTGTGTCATCCAAGAATTGTTCATTTATGTAATGTATTGGAGGTTTCCCCCTCGAATTGGATTATTTATAAGGCTTTGATATCTCTTTTCTTCTATTTTTGGAGCTGGTTTCACAACATTTGGTATCGGAGCTTAGGATTCTAGGCTTTTCGCTACTCCAAACCGGTCATCATGGAGTTTTTCCTATAACTATTTTTCTACGAAGGTTTAGAAGCTGAAATTTTTAAAGTGCGAAGCCAAAATTCTGAGGAACATCGTCGGAGAATTTCAGAGCTTGGTTCACAATATTTTCGGAGATATGATCTGTGGAAGTTAGGGCTTTTTTCAAGCTCCTGAATTTAACCTAAATAGGTCATCACGGAATTTGTGCTATAAAGTTTTTTCTAAGAAGTTTTAGAAACTGAAATTTTTAGAGAGAGAAGCCGAAATCCTAAAGAAAATTGTCGCAAACGTTTAGAGCTTGGTTCACAATATTTTTAGAGATATGATCTGTGGAAGTTAGGTATTTTTCAAGATCCCAAATTTCATCTCAAAGAGGTTATTGTGGGAAAATATTCATAACTCTCTCTCTGAGCATCAGATTGGAATGTTGTAAATAGTGGCTGCAAGTACACAGACTATAGTTTCTTTTCTATCAATTTTAGAGCCAAAGGAGGAAAACAGTGACACGTGGCAAGTCGTACAAGTTCACTCTACTGAACCAGTCCATAATTGGGTCATTGTGGGAGATTGGACATAGCTTTTCCTTGAAGAATCCAAATCAGGTTAGTCCTGTGACATTTGAAATAAGCTTCAGAGGGATAATACAAGGATGAATTTCAGATATTTAGGATCTACAATTATAGAGATAATTCAATTTCAATATAGAGCTCCTCAAAAGCAAGTAAAAGGTGTGTATTTTGTTTTCCTGAATTGCATAAGTCTTGTTTGAAGAATCAAGTTGAATTGATTCCAAGGGAATATTGTAGAATATATATCAGTATTAGATTCTAAAAAATCCCCTAAAAATAATTCAACACCCATTAAGCCTTTACAAGGCTCTAATATGGCTCATGAAGACGAAAAATTACAACATGACATATCAAATTTACAAGAGCAAGTGCAACAAATTTCGCTCTCGTAGAGAGCAACAAAAAATGACATGGAAGTTTTGAAGAATGGCATGGAGGCTAAGATAGATGGCATGGAAGCTGGCATGGAATCTAAGATGGATGACATGGGAGCTAAGATTGATGAAAAAATGGAAAACATGAAGAATGATCTAAAAGAAGACATGGAAGGTTTGACAAAGTTGATACAACAAATGTTTCCTAATGGTGAAAAGATAGTAGAGGAAACTCATGATGAGAACAAAATAAATGCTAATCCTGATTTCATAAACTCTAATGTTGGCGAGAAGAACCACGATATTCCAAAAATGGATATGAGGAAGTTTGATGGAAAGGATCCTGTAACATGGATGGTACAGATGGAGCAATATTTTTATCTCAATTTAAATGTGCAAAACACACAAAAGGTATGCATTGAAACTTTACATTTAGAACAAAATACATTTGTATGGTATCGATGGCTTTTCTCCCATAAATTTTTTTTCACTTGGTCAATTTTTACGGAGGAAATGATAGCACATTATGAGGATACAAAGAGCAACACCTTCTTTAGCCAATTGATAAATCTCAAACAAAAGGGTTTAGTGGGAGAGCACATTGAGGACTTCCAAAAATTAAATATAAGGGTAATTGATGTTCCAGAGGAACACGGGATTGATATCTTCATACGTACTTTAAAGGATAACATCCAACATGAAGTTCTCATTTTGGAATCTGATTCATTGGAGAAGGCATTTAGGTTGGCAAGAAAAATTGAATGTAAAATTATGGCGACAAGGAAGCCTACCACTCACTTCTATAAAGAGGGAAGTTTTTCTACTCCTAGATTTCAACAACCTACAAGGTTGACACCACAACAATTGGAAGAAAAAAGAGAAAAAGGGCTTTGCTAAAGTTGTGATAGCAAATACACTAAAGGTCATAAGTGTGCTGAGCAGAAATTATTTTACATAGATTGTGAAGAGGAGGAAGAAAATGAAAAAGAAGAGGATATACACCAGGAACCAACCCTAGACGAGGAATAAATGAGTCTGACCATATCATGTAACGCATTGGCAGGAATAACCACTCAAACTCTCAAGATAGAAGGAAAGTTCAAGAATAAAAAGGTAATAGTGTTGATTGATTCAGGTAGTACCAATAATTTTATTCATTGTAAGGTAGCCAAGGAATTGAATTGTTTCCTATACCCAGCACCAAAATGCCAAGTGATGGTTGCAAATGGAGGAAATATAAATTGCTCTGGAAAATTCCATAATATCAAGCTAACAATGGGGGCATATGTATTGAATAGTCCAATGCTTTCCATTCCTATGGGATGTGCTGATGTTGTGCTATGAGTACAATGGTTACAATCTTTGGGGACGGTAGATTTTAATTTTCAAGAACTTTTCTTGAAATTTTTTTCAGAAGGAAAGGAAGTCGAATTACGGGGCATTGCAGGGAAGCTGGGAAATATAATAAGCTCTAATGTCATGACAAAGATTCTAAATAAATAGAAACAAGGAATAATTGCACAATTATGCTCACTAGAAGTTCCAACATCAAAATCATTTATTTCTGCAAATCTCCAAAAAGTCTTGGACAATCATTTCAAGGTTTTTGAAACTCCCAAAGGACTCTCGCCTATTCGTGATCATGATAATGCTATTCATTTGATTCCAGGAAGTGTTCCTCCAAACACCAGGCCTTATAGATATCCTTATGTCCAAAAGAGCGAAATTGAATGTATGATTTCAAAAATGTTAGAGGCGAGTATAATTCAACCTAGTCAAAGTTCTTTCTCTTCTCCTGTATAAGTATTGGTACACACGAAGGATGGATCATAGCGCATGTGTCCCAATTATAGGGAGCTCAATAAGCTCACCATTAAAGATAAATTTCCCATTCCTGTGATTGATGAATTATTGGATGAATTACATGGAGCAATTTATTTTACCAAGTTGGATCTTCGTTCAGGATATCATCAAATTAGAATGAAGACTGAAGATATTCCGAAAACAAAATTTCGAACTCATGAGGGTCATTATGAATTTTTGGTCATGCCTTTTGGCCTTACCAATGCACCTTCTACATTTCAAGGGTTGATGAATTCCATTTTCAATCCCTTCCTTAGAAAATTTGTGCTAGTATTTTTTGATGATATACTAATCTACAGCAGGTCTTGGAAGGATCATGTTCAACATGTTGACAGAGTGCTCAAACTATTGCAGGAGAAACAATTATATGCAAAAACATCCAAATGTTTCTTTGGAGTACAAGAGGTGGAATATCTGGGTCATATTGTATCTCACGAGGGTGTTAAGTTAGACCCTAACAAAATTAAAGCTATTAAGGAATGGAAAGTCCCCACAACCATAAAGCAGTTGCGAGGATTTCTCGGGTTAATAGGGTATTATCGCAAGTTTGTTAAGAATTATGGGAGAATAGCAGCACCTCTAACAACATTATTGAAGAAAGATGCATTTTCATGGACTCCTGAAGCAACCAAGGCCTTTGAACATCTTAAAGAGGCAATGTTCCTAGCACCAGTCTTAGCTATGCTAGACTTCACAAAAACCTTTATTGTGGAATGTGATGCCTCAGGAAATGGAATTTGTTAGGTCCCTATATTACTAGTATAGTCCCTTATTGTTGTTAGTGTAACCCCCTTATTGTTATTATTGTACCCTTGTAACCCCCATTTTGTTATTATTGTGCCCTTAAATTATTATTGTTAGGTCGGCTAGGATTACATTGTGGCCCACTAGGATTACATTATGGCCCCATGGAATCCTATATATAGAAAGGAGGTTTTGCAAATTGTATCATCCAAGAATTGTTCATTTATGTAATGAATTGGAGGTTGCCCCCTCGAAGTGGCTTATTTCTAAGGCGTTGATATCTCTTTTCTTCTATTTTTGGAGCTGGTTACACAACATTTGGTATCAGAGGTTTGGATTCTAGGGTTTCGCTGCTCCAAATAGGTCATTGTGGTATTTTCGCTATAAAATTTTTTATACGAAGCTTCAGAAGCTGAAATTTTTAGGGTGTGAAGCCAAAATCCTGAGGAACATCGTAATAAAATTTCAGAGTTTGGTTCACAATATTTTCGGAGATATGATCTGTGGAAGTTAGGTCTTTTTTCAGGCTCCTAAACAGGTCATCGTGGAATTTTCGGTATAACTTTCTTTCTACGAAGGGTAAGAATCTGAATTTTTTAGGGTGCGAAGCTGAAATCCTGGGGAAACTCGTCAAAAAATTTTAGATCTTGGTTCCCAATATTTTCGGAGATATGATCTGTGGAATGCAGTGATTTTGCAGGCTCCATAATTTCATCTCAAAGAGGTGATCGTGGGAAAATATTCATAACTCTCTCTCTGAGAATCGGATTGGAGTGCCATAAAAAGTGGTCGCAATTGCACGGACTGTAGTTTATTGGCTATCATTTTCAGATCTGAAGGATGAAACAGTAACACGTGGCAAGTCGTACAAGTTCGCTCTACTGAACCAGTCCAAAATTGGGTTATTGTGGGAGATTGGACATAACTTTGTCTTGATGAATCCAAATTAGATCAGACCTATGGAATTTGAAAGAAGCTTCAGAGGGCTACTGTAGAGCTGAATTTCAGATATTGAAGATTTTCAATTACAGATATAATTCAATTTCAATATTGAGCTCCTCAAAGCAAGTAAAAGGTGTGTATTTTTTTTCTGAATTGCATAAGTCTTGTTTGAAGAATCAAGTTGAATTGATTCCAAGGGCATATTGTAGAATAGATATCAGTATTTGATTCTAAAATGGCCCCTAAAAAGAATTCAACACCCATTAAGCCTTTAGAAAGCTCTACTATGACTCATGAAGATGAAGAATGGCAACATGACATATCAAAATTACAAGAGCAAGTGCAACAAATTTCGCTCTCGCAAAGAACAACAAAAATGAAATGGAAGTTTTGAAGAAAGGCGTGGAAACTAAGATGGATGGTTTGAAGAAAGGCGTGGAAGCTAAGATGAATGGTTTGGAAGCTAAGATGGATGGCATGGAAGTGGGCATGGAAGCTAAGATGGATGACATGGAAGCGAAGATCGATGAAAAAATGAAAGACAACATGGAAAACATGAAGAAGGATCTAAAAGTAGACATCGAAGGTTTGGCAAAGTTGATACAAGAAATTTTTCCTAATGGTGAAAAGATAGTAGAGGAAACTCATGATGAGAACAAAATAAATGTTAATCGTGATTTCATAAACTCTACAGTTGGAGGGAAGAACCACCATATTCCAAAAATGGATATGAGGAAGTTTGATGGAAAGGATCCTGTAACATGGATACTACAGATGGAGCAATATTTTGATCTCCATAATGTGCAAAACACACAAAAGGTACGCATTGCAACTTTACATTTAGAAAAAATACATTTGTATGGTATCGATGGCTTTGCTCCCGTAAAAAAATTGTCACTTGGTCAATTTTTACGGAAGAAATGATAGCACATTATGAGGATACAAAGAGCAACACCTTCTTTAGCCAATTGATAAATCTGAAACAAAAGGGTTTAGTGGGGCAGCACATTGAGGACTTCCAAAAATTGAATATAAGGGTAACTCATATTCCAGAGGAACACATGATTGATCTCTTCATAGGCACTTTAAAGGATAACATACAACATGAAGTTCGCATTTTGGAACCTGATACATTGGAGAAGGCATTCAGGTTGGCAAGAAAAGTTGAATGTAAAATTATGGCGACAAGGAAGCCTACCACTCAATTCTATAAAGAAGGAAGTGTTGCTACGCCTAGATTTCCACAACCTACAAGGTTGACACCACAAAATTTGGAAGAAAAAAGAGCAAAAGGGCTTTGCTACAGTTGTGATAGCAAATACACTAAAGGTCATAAGTGTGATGAGAAGAAATTATTTTACATAGATTGTGAAGATGAAGAAGAAATGAACAAGAAGAGGATATACACCTGGAACCAGCCCTAGAAGAGGAAGAAATGAATCCGACCATATCGTGTAATGCACTGGCAGGAATTACCACTCCTCAAACTCTCAAGATACAAGGAAAAATCAAGAATAAAAAGGTAATAGTGTTGATTGATTCAGGTAGCACCCATAATTTTATTCATTGTAAGGTAGCCAAGGAATTAAATTGTTTCCTATACCCAGCACCAGAATGTCAAGTGATGGTTGCAAATGGAGGAATTATAAATTTCTCTAGAAAATTCCATAATATCAAGCTAACCATGGGGGAATATGTATTGACTAGTCCAATGCTTTCCATTCCTATGGGAGGTGCTGATGTTGTACTAGGAGTACAATGGTTACAATCTTTGGGGACGGTAGCTTTTAATTTTCAAGAATTTTTCTTGAAATTTTTTTCAGAAGGAAAGAAAGTCGAATTATGGGGTATTGAAGGGAAGAAGGGAAGGATAATAAGCTCTAATGTCATGACAAAGCTTCTAAAGAAAGAAAAACGAGGTGTAATTGCACAATTATTCTCACTAGAAGTTCCGACATCAAAATCATCTATTTATGTAGATCTCCAACAAGTCTTGGAAAATCATTCCAAGGTGTTTGAAAATCCCAAAGGACTCCCACCTATTCGTGATCATGATCATGCTATTCATTTGATTCCAGGAAGTGTTCCTCCAAACATCAGGCCTTATAGATATCCTTACTTCCAAAAGAGCGAAATTGAACGTATGATTGCAGAAATGTTAGA
This sequence comes from Pinus albicaulis, assembly GCA_034641835.2. Classification (NCBI taxonomy): domain Eukaryota; kingdom Viridiplantae; phylum Streptophyta; class Pinopsida; order Pinales; family Pinaceae; genus Pinus; species Pinus albicaulis. The sequence continues at coordinate 475,645,978 of CM076572.1, read as the reverse complement.
GGCGGGTATAATTCAACCTAGTCAAAGTTCTTTCTCTGCTCCTGTAGTATTGGTACACAAGAAGGATGGATCATAGCGAATGTGTCCGGATTATAGGGAGCTCAATAAGCTCACCATTAAAGATAAATTTCCCATTCCTGTGATTGATGAATTATTGGATGAATTACATGGAGCAATTTATTTACCAAGTTGGATCTTCGTTCAGGATATCATCAAATTAGAATGAAGACTGAAGATATTCCAAAAACAACATTTCGAACTCATGAGGGTCATTATGAATTTTTGGTCATGCCTTTGGGCCTTACCAATGCACCTTCTACATTTCAAGGGTTGATGAATTCCATTTTCAAACCCTTCCTTAGAAAATTTGTGCTAGTATTTTTGATGATATACTAATCTACAACAGGTCTTGGAAGGATCATGTTGAACATGTTGACAGGGTGCTCAAACTATTGCAGGAGAAACAATTATATGCAAAAACATCCAAATATTTCTTTGGAGTACAAGAGGTGGAATATCTGGGTCATATTGTATCTCACGAGGGTGTTAAAGTAGACCCTAACAAAATTAAAGCCATTATGGAATGGAAAGTCCCCACAGACTATCTTCAGAAGAGTAGCAAAAATGGGTCACAAAGATGTTGGGTTATGACTTTGAAATAATCTACAAAAAAGGAAAGCTTAATGTTGTTGAAGATGCACTCTCAAGAAAGAATGAAGAGGTGGAAGCATTGCTTTGTGCCATTTCTATTATCCAACCAGATTGGATAACTGAAGCAAGAGATGAATGGAAGAAGGACAAAGATGTATGGACACTCATTCAAAAGTTGCAAGAAGATCCTAGTACATCTGATACATTTAGTTGGAAAAATGATTCCTTATGGTACAAAGATCGCTTATATCTTTGCAAGAATTCCCAACTAAAACAAAAGATTCTTCTCGAATTGCACACTTCTCCTTTAGGAGGACACTCAGGATTTTTAAAAACTTACCACAGGGTGAAGAAAGAATTTTTTTGGGATGGCCTTAAATCTGATATTCAAAAGTTTGTGGCGGAATGTTTGGTTTGCCAGCAGAACAAAGTGGAGACAATTAAGACCCCGGGACTTCTACAACCTTTATCCATTCCAAGTCAGCGTTGGGAGGAGATTTCAATGGATTTTATCACAGGTTTACCTAAGTCTGAAGGAAAGAATGTCATCATGGTGGTAGTTGATAGACTTACCAAGTATGCACACTTTTGTGCATTATCTCATCCATTTAAAGCAAGCACAGTTGCTAATACATTTATGGACAGAATTCAAAAGCTACATGGAAGCCCAAGGGTTATTGTGAGCGACAGAGATCCCATTTTTACCGGAAATTTTTGGACGGAGTTATTTTCTTGTTTGGGTACTCAATTAGCTCATAGCTCATCTTATCATCCTCAATCTGATGGTCAAACTGAGATAGTAAATAAATGTTTGGAAGGATATCTTCGTTGTTTTTGTATCTGATAAACAAACACAATGGGTCAAGTGGTTACCTCTCGCTGAATGGTGGTATAACACTTCCTTCCATACTGCAGCAAAAATGACCCCATTTATGGCACTTTATGGATATCATCCACCATCGATCACATCATCTTTAAGGGAAAATTCGAAGGTTCAAGCAGTGGAAGATCACGTCGAGCATCAACAAGAAGTTCTCCAGCTCTTAAAGGATAACCTGAATTTGGCACAAAATCGAATGAAACAACAGGCAAATCAACATCGCAGCGAGAGAAGTTTTGATATAGGAGATTGGGTATTTTTACGGCTACAACCATATAAACAAATGTCCCTCAAACAAGCTAAGAAGGATAATAAATTATCGCCAAAGTACTATGGTCCTTACAAGGTGTTGCAAAAGATTGGTACTATGGCATACAAATTGGAGCTTCCCGCTTCTTCGCGAGTACATCCAGTTTTCCATGTTTCATGCTTAAAGAAGGTTATAGGTGAAAATCTTCCAGTTCAAACAATATTTCCAGAACTTGATGAGGAAGGAAAAATCATATTGGAACCTGAAGCGGTCACGGAAACAAGAACTCTATAGCTACGAAATCGATCAATTTTAGAGTATCTCATCAAGTGGAAGAACTTACCCACCGAAGATTCTACATGGGAGGATGAGAATTTTATACAGAAGCACCCAGAGCTACTCAAGCGTTGAGGACAACACTTTTTTGAAGGAGAGGGGCATGTTAAGTCCCTATATTAATAGTGTAGCCCCTTATTATGTTAGTGTAGCCCCCCTTATTATTATTATTGTACCCCTGTAACCCCCATATTGTTATTATTGTGCCCTTACATTATTATTGTTAGGTCGGCTAGGATTACATTGTGGCCCCACTAGGATTATATTGTGGCCCCATGGACTCCTATCTATAGAAGGAGGGTTTGTTCATTTGTATCATCCAAGAATTGTGCATTTATGTAATGTATTGGAGGTTTCCCCCTCGAAGTGGCTTATTTCTAAGGCGTTTATATCTCTTTTCTTCTACTTTTGAAGCTGGTTACACAACATTAGTCAATGTATTCATTTCTCATAAATATTCCATTTCAGTTCGGAAAATGGGTAAACATATACTAAAGGGATGACTGTTCATTTCCTTTAACGAGTTCGAATAGTCAAGTACTCGGCGATCTTTTCATGTCTAAAGAGTCTAAAAAGGGCTTAAAAAAGAACTCAATATTTCACTTTTTCGTAAGTTTTAACGAGTTTGAAAAAGGGATAAAAATGTACTCATGTGGCTTTCGCTTTTTTGTAATTTTTCATTAGTTCGAAAAAGGGATAAAAATGTACTCATGTTTTTCGCTTTTTTGTAAGTTTTAACAAGTTTGAAAAAGGGATAAAAAGTGTACTCATATGGTCGAATTTCAATTTAATTAACGAGAAGGAAAATACGGAAAGAACTTGGCATTTTCATGTACATTTTACGAGCATGAAAAGAATAGCAAAAGAAGCTCGGGATTTTGATGAGTTTAACGAGTCTTGAAAATAATAACCGAAATGGACTCACGATAGGTTTCATTTTTACAAAAGCTTGAAAAAGAGAAAAACTATGCTTCAGATAGGTTTTTTTCATTTTTAAACAAGCTTGAAACAGAGAAAATTGTGCTTGATATAGGTTTCATTTTTACACAAGCTTGAAACGTAGGAAAACTATGCTTGAAAGTGGTTTGTTTCATTTTTACACAAGCTTGAAACAAAGGAAAAACCATGCTTGATATAAGTTTGAATTCCCCCCAAGCATAACTTGCTATAGCACATTCCCCCCAAGCTTCATTTCATTCAACTAAGTAGACTACTTGTTACTAATAGCTGGATGGAATGAAGGTTCATTTACGAGATCAGATGAAAGACTCAACTTTGACTAGGAGAGGATTTGTTTCATTTTTTAATGAGCTTGACACAGGAAAAGAACTATGCTCATAAGCTGATTAATTTTTTAATAAGGTTGACACGGTAAAAGGAACTCTCCTCATAATGAACTGATTCATTTTTTAACAAGGTTGACACAGGAAAAGAACTGTTCTCATAGGGACCTATTTCATTTTTTAGTGAGGTTGACATAGGAAAAGAACCATCCTAATTGCTTGATTCATTTTTTAACAAGGTTGACATAGGAAAAGAACTATCCTCATATCTACTCTCTACAATCTACCTACATAACCTACTGATTCATTTTTCAACAAGGTTGACACAAGAAAAGAATTGTCCTCATCTAAGACATGTTTCATTTTTTAACGAGGTTGACACAGTAAAAATAACTTTCCTCTTTAATCACTAATTCATTTTTTAACGAGGTTGACACAGTAAAAGGAACTTTCCTCTTTAACCACTGATTCATTTTTTAACAAGGTTGATACAGTAAATGGAACTTTCCTCTAAAGTGACCTTGTCATGGATTCCAACTGGAAGAAAGACATGTCAAGGGACACTCCTCGATCATGGCTTCCAAAAGGTCTTCATTAGATGGAAGAACAATTCTCTGGAAGGAACACATGTCAAGGGACTCAAAAGGGAAAGGAACATCACGTTCAAATAATCCCATATAGTTTTCCATGTCAATTACCAGATATAAGTAAAAGGAAGTTGAGAAAATAGTGAGAGGCTCGCTTGCATCGGTAACTGAAAACATGGGATTGGTTGGCACATAATTAACTTGTGGCGGGGTAGATACCATTTTAGTATAAGGAACATTTGGGGGTGTCAGATTATTGGTAGTCAAATCAAGACTAGTGAATGAAAGTTGGTCAACATTCACAATTTTTCTATTGTGAGGGAAAGACAGCATGTGAAAGAGTGTTGATACGACAACTTTCATTGCATAGACATAGTCTTGCCCAAGGAGTAAAATTAAATCCAAGGGGCCTAGAACTACCATAAGATCAATACAGACATTTTTACCTTCCAAGGTAATAGGAAACATAGGAAGGATCCCTAAAGGTTCACTAATGGTTCTATTAAAAGCTGATAGATTCTGCGTAACAGGCACAAGATGAGGGGAACCCAAAACTTTCCAATAAGTTGAGGATAAAATACTAATATAAGCACCTTCATCTACATGTGTGTGATGCACATTCATACCACAAGCCTTCACAATGATTTGGAAAGAGATGGAGGAAGGAAGACGAGGTTCTGTCAATCTATCCCAATCAAAGGAAAAGACCTAGGTACTTGGAGGGGGTTCTGTAGGAACATGTGAAATGCCCCCTGGCATAGAAGAATATGATGTAACAAGAAGGATGTGAGTGGTATGAAGTTCACTCTCTACAGGGAGAGTGGGATCGACTGAATGTGAAATCGAGTTGACCACTTGATCAACTAAAGGATCATCAACCTGAGTGATATGAGTTTTACTCTCCAATGGAAGAGTGTTATTGACTATACTTGGAATAAGATCAATCATTTCGTCAGTTGACGGTAACCGGTTGGAATTTTTTGTTGTGGAACAGTAAGGTTTTCCAACAATTTTGAGGCTTCATCCATGTGAGAGAAAATGTGAATTTGATGACTCCCTTTGCATAACCTACAAGGAAACCTAACTTTACCCTTTTTCCTAGGAACCTGACTATCATTGGTTGATGGATCAACAATAAGTTGATGGGATTTTTCCCCAGTGGATTAACCATTTTGTTAGGCGGATAAATCCTTCTTGCGGACAAGAAAGATCTCCCTAGTATCACAAGGATAGCTAGAAACAAACATGACAAATGTAAACTACTTTCTCTAGATTATATGTAATTTAGAATTTTCTATGATGAAGAAAGGACCTACCTGTGATCCAATGCTAGTTGAATTCTTCTTTCCCGTCGCTCCAAGCAGTCACCTCTCAAGATCTATAAACAAAGACATGGAAGAGAATAAAAATCACCTGCAACATATACTAATTCACAAATTAAAAATCTATATTAATGATCAAGGAATTTAATAAATAAGTCATTCAAGTAAACATATAAACAAATTATTGAGAAAACAAGATCCAATTGTATTATCTTTAAATAAAAGAAGGAATCTTACAACCATGCTCGCCTTGATGTCGTACAGATCCTTTCGGGGTCCGAAAAAAGAGTTTTCCTTTGGTTTGACAAGCCCTTCCACTCTTTGAACCAGCCTAACTACAAGTATGTAATCATTCTCGCAGTTAGCAAAGAGTATTTTTCTTCAGCAATTCCCTTCTCAATCGTAGAATACCAAGTACAAAGAAAGTACTAAGTGTATACAAAATGGATAGAGAATTTTTACATATATTAGCATGTATAATATTCAATCTCAGTAAGTACCCTTGATATTGAACCAAAGCTTCAATTTATATGAGGAGGAAAGTGGTTATATCTCAAAAATGGAAGGGATAGATTCCTCTTATCAAGGGATTAAGTTCCAAAATCCAAGGAATAGGCTCCTTTAATGAAGGGATGAAATGTTCATGATTGGAGGGAGTGAAGCCTCAACCAGAGAATGCCTTATATAAGCTTCAAAATAGGAGAATATTTGACCAGTTGAGCTTCTAGAACTTACTTTCGCCTTCAATTTATCTTTTACAGGGGTCTGCACTTCTAGTGAAGAAAACGTGCGGTTGGCTCCACAGTTTTTGGAACAAAAGGATGCGGTGCCACAAGTAAAGCTAAGGAAAAGTGTTGTACCAATAATTTTATGATTTTTACAAGCTTTTTTCCAATTTTAGAACTTGGTTTAGGAACTTTGGGGTTTTTTACTTCTAAGGGAGCATGATATAGGTGTTGATAGACCCATATGAACAACTAAATGTCATGGTGACAAATTTTAGTTAACATCTGGGGGGGAAATGCTCAAAGTGGTTTGTTATCCTCCAAGAGTTCGATTTGGTGTTTACTACTGCCAAGTCAAAGAAATAACTCATCTTTGCTGATTTGATCTGATCCCTTCCCTCTGACTACACTCCGTCTGGTTCTGAAGAATGCATTCCAGATGATACACTTTTTCTTATCTCCACCCTTGATCCTTGGTACGGTGATATCATCGTATATCTTCAGACTTATACTTTCTGATCTGAGTTGACGAAGGATGCTCGCTGACGCATCTGTCATCAGTCGTAACCTTATCGTATAGTCGGGGATACACTCTACCATGTCGGAGTAGATTCCATTCTCTGTCAATGTTTGACGCTCGAGGAGGCTGAGAAGGTCCTCAATGATTGTCAGAGTGGCTCCTGTAGTGTTCACATGTCTGATTATGTCACTGCACAAAATATTATTTGTGTTGGGTATTTCTGGCCCTCTATCTTCAAGGATTGCATTTTTATTGTCCGTAAATGTCATGATTTCCAGATCTATCAGCGCAAGATGCGTGCGTCGCTAGCACATTTTCACCCTGTCATTACTGTTGGTCCCTTTGCGAAGTGGGGCATCGATTTTATGATGTGTAACCCTCACTCAACCAGGGGGCATGCTTATATTATCGTAGTCATTGAATACTTCACCAAATGGGCCAAAGCAATGCCTACACTTGCCACTGACAGTAAGACAGCCACTTAGTTCATATTCAATCACATCATTTCTAGGTTTGGTGTCCCTCAAGCCATAGTTGCCAATCATGGTTCCCATTTTCGACATTATATGGTGGCAGAGTTGACATCCAGGTTGGGCCTGTATCACGACAACTCAATGTCGTACTATCCTCAGGCCAATGGCCAGATTGAAGTTGTGAACAAAGTTTTAGTCACTATGCTTCAACGTATGATTGGGATAAATAAATCCAATTGGAATCTCATGTTATTTTTGCCTCTCTGGGCATACCGAACCTCAGTCAAGGATGCGACCATATTCACTCCATTCCAACTTGTTTACGGTTTGGAAGCTACCCTTCCAATTGAGTGTGAAATACCTTCACTCAAGTTGACTATTGAATTACTACCCAACACTTCACCTGAAGAAGAGCATCTTCTCTACATACAGAGGCTAGATGAAACTCGTCATTTTTCTGCTTTGGTCATCAAGGCATAGAAGAAGTGGGTCAAAGCCCATTTTGACCAGTTCGTTTCCCCTCGCTCCTTTGTAGAAGGAGAACTCATCCTCCTATACGATCAAGCTTATGATAAGCTAGGGGCAGGAAAATTTCAACCCATGTGGCATGGGCCTTACACCGTTAAACATGTTTTGAATAATGGGGCCTATGAGCTCATTGATTATGAAGGTCATCCTCTAGATCAGTGCATAAATGGGTTATATCTCAAAAAGTATTATGCATGAGTCAATTCATGCACTTTTTGTGTACATAGGTGTTTTTTTCCTTTTTGTACATTTTTGGCTTGGTGTGTTTTGCAAGCGTTTTCCTGCTTATTGGGTCGTTTCTTATTATGCAGATGTCTATTACCCCTTATGTCGGTTTCGTGGATGGTGCTTCCTGCAGTACCCAGAACTTGTCTTCGGCAGCCTGGGTGATTTATGATCTTGTTGGTGAGTTAATAGATCTACAAGGTATTTATCTAGGATGAACTACAAACAATGTCGCTAAATATAGTGCTGTCATTGAACTATTAATTGAGGCAATTACCCTTGACATTAGTGCATTGGTTGTAAATCTAGATTCACATCTTGTTGTTCTTCAACCTAATGGGCATTATTCAGTTAGAAACCCTCACATTTTAAGATTGTATTTACATGTTCATTTGTTGGAAAGACATTTTGATTATATCACATATCAACATATTCCTCAACAAATGAATGCATTAACTGATACAGTCGCTAACATTGTATTGGATATACATTTGTGTAATCTGTAAAATCATCATCAAATGAGAGACTCATATAAAATAGGAAAATATATGTATGTCTATATATATATATATATATATATATATATATATATATATATATATATATATATATATATATATATATATATATATATATATATATATATATTTTTCATCAATGTGCACCATAAATTTCAAAAAATATGTGTGTTTTTGTTACATCCTGAGACACCATGTCTCACAACAAAATGCAGAAATAAAAGCCTAGGTGTCTAATCGACATGATGATCATGATAACATGTCACTGCCCGGACAAGCCGCCTTAGTAAGTGGTGAACTCGGTTTGACACCCCTATAGTATGTATTTGATATGCACAAGGAAACTGTCAAACCGTGCATCATCTGGGACCCCACGGGTGATTCCCTCCAAGTTGTTGTAATATTCCAAAATTTTCACACAGCAATTTGGAATATTAGATTTTTCTACTTTCACTTAGGAGAGGAATAAATGGGAAAGGAGGCCCATGAACAATAAATATGTGAATAAATTCCACCTTAGTAAGGAATGAGATCACCTTAGGAGCTGTTTTTACACTTCCAAGTGTGAACAAGGGCAAATTAGATGAAGACATAGTCAAGTTTGACTAAGTCAAAATCCATTCTTGAGGAGGAAGAAATCACTCAAGTAAACTAGCTCAATGTGAACAAGGATCAGCCTAGACACACATATGAGAACTGGATTGAAGATCCCTTAGTGTGAAAAAGGCATTGTAAGTGGATTAGTTCTAGTTGACCAAGTCAACAATGCTACTACAAAGAGGAGGGAAGCTAGCTAGGGCAGCGCAGTTTTGAAAGAGGAAGCTTCACTAGGAAGTCACCTCAACATTGTGTGGGGTCCGGGGTGAGGAAGCTCACCAAAGATAAAAGGAAGGCATAGCATCAAAGGGGATTCATTCATGTATTCAGTTATTTTAGTCTTGTGACTACTTGCATGCTTTAGTTGTTTAGCCGGAGTTGCTACACTGCTTAGTGCAAAGAATTCTCGTGTGGGAATTGCATCCTCTCTTTGGATAAAATTGCTTAAGGGATCAATAGGGAAGGATTTGAGCTTCATTTTATCATTTTTCTTGGGGCCATTCAGCCATATTCATCCACAGCGTAGTTCCCTTCAGAAAATTGCGTCTTTTATGCAGGGGCAGCAACAACAGAGTTGCACCCTTTGATTTGATGCTAGTCTTTGAGGAGGAGGTGCTCATTCCCCTTCGGGAGTTCTATTAGAGAGGCCTTTGGCCATATTTCTGTATTATTCAACTATCTTATGTCATACTCAGCCATGTATAATACAGAGATGCAGTAACTGCTTTATTTTTTGCAGTGCTTCTTGTTATTCATGTATTTTGCCGAAAACCTTTGTCGGGTGTCTTTTTCTTGGTGTAAAAGAGGTTAAACCTCTATTTCTCTTTTGTTTGATTAATATAAGCTTCATATCAGTCTTATTCCATTATTTTCTTCATAAACCCCCATTATAATAATGCATTCCTTGCTTCAGTATTTGCTGCATGAGCCAGGCTATGGGGTTTGGGCTTATTTGAACTGCATTGATTTGGGGAGATCTGTTTATATGAGCTAGAGTGATTTGTTTCACCTATAATTTTTCATGTGAGTTTTATATCATGTCTTCTAAGGGATACAAGTCCCATTTCTCACTTGTATAGTGTTATTTTCTAAAGACAGTTGTTTTATACTCTATATTGCTACATTTCCCCACCTGGGAAGGAGAATATAAATTATCTTGTTGCTGAGGTTATCTCATCTGAAATGATTTTATATTACATCTAATGAGCTGATCTACATTTACATGCTCATGATTTGTTGAAGCTACACATTGGTAATAACTCAAATTATTCCCAATAGTGTAGTTGTTCCCATTTTGGGATATTACAGTGGTATCAGAGCTGCCATCTTGGCTCAGCCTGTGGATTTCAGATCTAATCAGAAGATAAGAAGAAGAGGAGAACAAAATTATGGAGAGGATGAGATTACTCTCATTCATTTTCAGATCTAAGAATAAAGAAGAAGAGAAATGCATTGAAACTCTAAGAGGCTTTCAAGGAGGAGCGAGTTGCAGTGAGACCTCTAGAAGGTTTCAAGAAGCAGAAGAAGATGCATGCACTTCCTGTTCTTATAGAGGAAGTGGAGAGAAAGGAGACCACTTAGAGCATGAAATCCTGAGTGGGTATTTGGCAGAATACAAGTGCCAACCTAGGGCTTCCAAAGACACCCTAGATTTTCCTCAGTTTATTCAATTGAGAGAAGAAATAAGACCCTACATCAAAGGAGAGATTAAAGGCAATAGGTTCCTATTTTCTACATTTGATGGGTCAAATACATATAGAGCTTGGGCAAGAAATATTGAGGCATTCTTCCTGCTTCATCCAGTGGTAGAGAGGGAGGCAGCATAAGTTGCAGCGCTGCACCTGGAGGGTGAAGCCAATGCTTGGTGGTGCAATCACTTAAGCCACACAAGAGTGACTTCTTTTTCTGAGTTCACTCAAGAGCTGATTAGAAACTTTGATGGAGAAATATTAGAGGAGAGAAGGCCCACACCACCATGGGGAGAGACAAGTACCAGTGTTGTCACAGCCTTGGAAGAGAAGTCTTCTACATCAGTAGTTAGGGAAGCCATTACATTGAAGGGAGGAGCCTTTTCAGCCCTACTAAAGGTTCCCACATCTCACCGAGGTATGGGAATATTTCCACTTTTACTTATTGCAGCAAATATTTCTAAAAATGGTGGAAATATGTCTTCATATGGCCCATGATCCAACATTATTGCTGAGGTAGAGCAGTAGGATTTCACTGTGATGTGCAAGCTTGAAGTGTGCAAGGGAGATTTGAACCATCAACCTCATGTATCACTGATGAGTTACACACAACCCTTGAGGTTGGAGTGTGATCTTTTGGAGGATGATATAAACTTTGAGATAAAGTATGAGGCAACAACTGTGTCATTGGAGGGACTATCAGTGTTGTCAAACAATAGCAGTGAAGAGGCTTTACCTTTTTCACCTTTGGATCTTGATGGATTTAAGATGGCTATAAACATGAGATCTTCTCTAAGGGATCTCCAAGAGGAAGCATTTCAACACTCCATGAAATGCAATAAGGAAAATATGAAATGGGAAGATGGTAGTCTCCTTTGGAGGAGTACCAAGATGGAGAATGATAGGGGGCATCCATTGAGGGATAAATGGATGTGGACAGAGAGCAAGGAGCTGGAGAGCTAATTTCAAATCTATGATACTGGGCAGCAAGAGGAAAAAATGCGTTGGATACTCTTGAGAGAGTTTGGCCATCATGAGACATATCCTTTTCCCAAGGGTATATGGGAGGAGAATACTTGGCCGGATACTTGCATCATGGGGAAGCAAGGAGTGTGGATGAATTATGATGATATAATCATTATGTTTTCACCACATGAGCTATATGATGGAGGTATTTCGGGGTAGAAAAGACATTTGTTTCTTTGGAGGTTTGAGAGAGAGTAAGGGCAAAGTTTCTCTCACATTTTGCATGATGTTGAAATAGGAGGAGATGGCAAGATTATGGGAGGAGTATTTGACATTAGGCATGTCAGATAATGGATTTATGAGTTGGCAGGAGCCTATCTGTATATTCCAACAACGCTGTCACTTTGGAGCAGTAGTTTGTTGATGGAGTGTTCCCAAGATCACTTCACATCTGATGCACTTGGTGGACATGGAGGAAGTGATTATGATAGAGTAGTGGATGGATTCCTCTATTGTTGTGGGGTGTCCTTATCAGCTTGGAATTTCAAGCATGAGGAGGGAGATCTTTAGGCAGCATATCGTTTATTCCTCTTCATAGGAATATGTCCTATCACTATGGAGAGCTCATCGATGAATCCTGCATTAGGAGAATTTTGAGGTCTAAAATGGGCCTCCTAAGAAAATGTACAACCAAAATAAAATTTATAAGAACCAATAGGATTCAACATGATGATGTCAACCATGGGGGAAGATTCACCATTTTTGGAGTAAAAAAGTAAAAATATTAAAAAATAATAAAATAATAAAACTACTTCTTCAACTCATATTTTCAACTTATCTCCCTAAGGTTTTACTCAAATTTCGAGTGAGGGTACTCATTGGATGAAAAATTTAATTCCTCATCCAAGGAGTACCCATATTATATACTTTCGTTGGACCTTGCTACAAGAAAAATCAGAAATACTTGAAAAACGTGATTTAAATCACGTTTTTGATGTATTTATCATTTTTCGTGTAGTAGGGTCCGTTGAAAGTATGAAACATCGGTAATCCTTGGATGGGTAATCAAATTTTGCATATAATGAGTGTTTCCACTCGAAATTTGAGTAAACCCATAGGGAGATAAGTTGAAAATACGAGTTGAAAAAATAGTTTTTCTATTTTTCCCTTTAAATTTTGATGATGTCATCTAATATTATTTTACTATTTCCAGTATTATTTTATAATTTCCTTAGGAGGCCCATTTTGGACCTCAAAATTCCCCTGACGGTCACCTTCTTACTTCCCTTACATGGTAAGAATTTTGTTTATTCATTTACTGATTATTCCATACAATATTTGCATGCTCTTACATTTTCATTACAGTGCATTGCTCTACAAAGGGGCAAGCTTTTCCTTAGGCTCCATGGTATATTTTTTGCCAGCTATCATGATGGAGATAGCCATCTACTGTATGATCTGGGCCAAGTCTGCGGTTACTTCTTGTGTGCACAATTGACATATTCAGCCATCTACTATTTACTAGTGGATGTGATGACTTATAAAACAAGCCATTTGTCAAGAGACAACTTGCCATACCATTGTCTGAAGCTGCAGTGGGGAAGACTGCGCTGTGACCACTTGGGAGACTGTTGGTACCTTCCAGCACCTCATAAAACCTTCAGTATTTCTCTCATTATGATGTTGATCATGATCTTATTTTCTGATATTATTCTTGCCTATATGAGGAACATGATTGGAGGAGGAACACATGGAGTGGATGTGTTCTCTGGGGAGGAAGATCCCCACACTTTTTGCATTACATGTTCTAAGGGGAACATGGGAAGAGACATGGCCTCTATGGCAAAATATTTGTTTATTTATGAGGAGGGCCATGAGATGGATGGGGCACCATATGATGGTGATTTCTTATCCGTTATGTATGAGATGGTTTGGGCTAGCTTGATTCACAGCACTGGGAAAGGGACCTTTGGAGGTCTAGTTTCCTCCTTGCCATTGGAGGGCAACATTATTGCAGCTCAAGATCAGAAAATGCTCTACACTTGTATTAATTGGAGTGGAATGCAGCGTGGGGTAGGCTACTATGCCTACCATGACCAGAATTATAGCCCACCTACTTTGCCAGAGCTTCAGGTGGAGGATTATTTGCATGAGTTACCAATTTGGAGGGTGACTCATTTTGCTTGGTTGGTAGCTTGGGGAGGAGAGATTCAAATGGGGATGATGAATCACAATATATATATCAGCCTTCATGCCCCAAGAGGACTTTCAAACAACCCATTGTTGCCTCCATGGATGATCCACTGTCACATAATGCCAGCTATTTGGATAGCTTACACACTTGGGAGGGGCAACTTAGAGATATGTTGATGATGCAACACCTTGATCTTTGGAGGATTTCATCTTATGAAGTTGATACAAGGGAAAAGAGGATGCTCTTTAGTCCTATCCTTGCAGTTTCTTGAGGACAAGAAACATTTGGGAGGGGAGGACTGTAATATTCCAAAATTTGCACACAGCAATTTGGAATATTAGATTTTGCTACTTTCACTTAGGAAAGGAATAAATGGGAAAGGAGGCCCATGAACAATAAATATGTGAATAAATTCCACCTTAGTAAGGAAGGATATCACCTTAGGAGTTGGTTTTACACTTCCAAGTGTGAACAAGGATACATTAGATGAAGAAATAGTCAAGTTTGACTAAGTCAACATCCATTCTTGAGGAGGAAGAAATCACTCAAGTAAACTAGCTCAATGTGAACAAGGATCAGCCTAGACACACATATGAGAACTGGATTGAAGATCCCTTAGTGTGAAAAGAGGAATTACAGGTGGATTAGTTCTAGTTGACTAAGTCAACAATGTTACTACAAAGAGGAGGGAAGCTAGCTAGGGCAGCACAGTTTTGAAAGAGGAAGCTTCACTAGGAAGCCACCTCAACATTGTGTGGGGTTCAAGGTGAGGAAGCTCACCAAAGATGAAAGGAAGGCATAGCATCAAAGGGGATTCATTCATGTATTTAGTTATTTTTAGTCTTGTGACTACGTGCATGCTTAAGCTATTTAGCTGGAGTTGCTACACTGCTTAGTGCAAAGAATTCCCGTGCGGGGATTCCATCCTCTCTTTGGATCAGCTTGCTTAAGGGATCAAGAGGGAAGGATTTGAGCTTCATTTCAGCATTTGGCTTGGGGCCATTCATCCATATTCAGCCACAGCGCAGTTCCCTTCAGAAAACTGTGTTTTTTATGCAGGGGCAGTAGCATCAGAGTTGCACCCTTTGATTTGATGCTAGCCTTTCAGGAGGAGGTGCTCATTCCCCTTCGGGAGTTCTATTAGAGACGCCTTTGGCCATATTTCTATATTATTCAGATATCTTATGTCATATTCAGCCATGTATAATACAGAGATGCAATAACTGCATTATTTTCTACAGTGTTGCTTGTTATTCATGTATTTTGCCAGAAACCTTTGCTGGGTGTATTTTTCTTAGTGTAAAAGAGGTTAAACCTCCATTTATCTTTTGTTTGATTAATATAAGCTTCATATCAGTATTATTCCATTATTTTCTACATAAACCCCCATTAGAATAACCCAGTCCTTGCTTTAGTATTTGCTGCATGAGCTAGGTTATGGGGTTTGGGCTTATTTGAGCTGCATTGAAATGGGGAGATCTGTTTATATGAGCTAGAGTGATTTTTTTCACCTCTAATTATGTGTGTGATTTTTATATCATGTCTTCTAATGGATCCAAGTCCCATTTCTCACTTGTATAGCGTTATTTTCTTAAGACAGATGTTTTATGCTCTATATTGCTGCATTTCCCCACCGAGGAAGGAGAATATAGATCATCTTGTTGCTAAGGTTCTCTCATATGCTGGTATGATGTTATATTACATATAATGAGCTTCTCTAAATTTCCATGCTCATGATTTTCTGAAGCTCCAGATTGGTAATAACTCAAATTATTCCCAATAGTGTAGTTGTTCCCATTTTGGGATATTACAGTTGTGCATGATCTCCACCTCCTCACCTTGAGGGGCAACATCAAAATCATGAGGTATTTGCCTCTCTATTGGAGACATCCATATAGGTCTCTTTAGGCCTCCATCTGCAAATGCATGGATTAATTGTCAAAACATACATACCAAAAAAAAAAATCATAATGCTCATAAAATTAAAAATGAGTCTTATCAAGTGCTTCATCCCAATCCTCTCCTTCTGGGAGTGGGAGGTCCGGATCACCAGTGAAATTTGTGCCATATTAGGGTCAGTCCTCCACGATGATCAACTGTTCGTGGAGCCAATCAAAGAACTCCGGTCTCTAGAACATTTATTGACCGCTTCCTAACCCTGGCATTAGAGCTTCCCATCGAGTCCTTGTTTGGTCAATTTAGCGTCTTAAATTGCTACATTAATTTCTCAATCTGGGATTCGTAAGCTGACGAAGTGTGGCGCACTATATGTGCAAGATAACCTATCTCTTACTTTTTGTCGTTTTTGAGTTTTTATTTATCTTGATTGATTTTCTAATGTGAGGTGGAATTTCTAAAAGACAGGTATGGATATAAATGTTCAAGGCAATGCTGTCCTTTATAATGATTTCCAAAACTTCAAAAGGATTTTAAAGTATACAATGACAAAACTAATTCCTAAAAGAAAATGAAAATGTGCTACTACACTAATCAAACAAACAGTGAACTATTGATCATGAAACCCATTACCCTTGCTGATGTTCTAAACACAAAAGAAACTGTACTCAAAGAAATTAAAAGATTTGCAGGTAAAGTAAAACTAAAATTAAATTAAATCAACTCATATTCTGACCCCTCACCATTAGTCTCGCTATGGCTTTCGGAGGTAATCATAAACAACTTGAGCAATCTGATATCTAATTTGCAGAAAAATAAACTAATATCAAATTACACACTCATACTTTAATCCCTCACCATTAGTCTCGCTATGGCTTTCGGAGGTAACTGATAATGACATGAGCAATTTAATATCTAACTTGCAGAAAAATAAACTAATATCAAACTACACACTCATACTTCAATCCTTCACCATTAGTCTCGCTATGGCTTTCGGAGGTAACTGATAATGACATGAGAAGTTTAATATCTAACTAACTAGTAAAGCAAATGTACAAAACTGAAATGAATAAAACAATGATGGAATTAAAAACTAAGAAAAGAAATCAGCAGAAGGACAAGATTGATTCCATGTCATTAGTCATTGTAAACTATGTGCAAATGCCCGGGCTGCCTACTATAATCTGGGACAAAGACACTGATCAGTTAACAGCAGTATAAAACATGAAAAATTATGAACAGAAATAAAACGTTAATACCATAAAAAATGTAATATATACATGTGAAGTACTATGGCACAATGAACGTAAGGAAATGAAGCATGAAACTATACAGTAATACACAAAACCTCGGCGTGTGCAGGGGCCCTCTGCACAATCCTCGGGAAGCAGCTATCAAACACGAATTGTGCTTATGAACAAAGTCTTCTTATATATTCAAAATGCGGTCATAACAGAGAAATAATGTCACAGCACAGTGGCAACGCAATTACATTACAGAGCTAACTATTATGCGTATGAGAACGCATTATTTATAAAAGAGGGTGATATAACTAATTCCCTAAAGTCTGCGCTGATAGAAGACACGTGAACAACCACGTCCAGAAATATAGCATCATGGTTGCTATGAAGATTAAATCTATGGAAAGTGGCCGTTGGATTCGGCTTATGGAGCCGTTTACAGGTGTTGATATGTCTCCCGTGATTTAGAAATGGCCACGCAAATCTTCACGTGATGAAAAACAGAGTTCTGTCACCGTGGGACTCTTCGGTTGACCACCACTTGTCTACCTTTGACCACAGCCTTCTTAGGTGAATTCGACTGAGCCAATAGGACTCGATCCATGTCCATGTCATTTCCAACTTGCCCATGTGGCTCGATTTTCTTGAAGACACCTGCAATATAGACTTTAACAAAATGGCTGCGGAAAGTTGCAGCAGCTGCGGAAAGTGGCAAGATTCCGCATCTTAATGAGCAAAAATCTAATTCAAACAGCAGACACAAAACATAGTTAAAAACCACTTTAAATGCTCTTTTATGATTAATATGCAATGATATTGATGGCTTAGGAGGTCCAGGTAAATGGAAAAAATCTAGAAAGGTGTATAGGAAAGATGCAAGTTTGGGACTCAACATACCCCCACTGTGAAGGTGTTGCATGTCCTCATGCAACCAAAATTTTTGATCATCCTTCTTCAATTCATATGCCTTGATACCTCTGCCAGTACATCCAGTCCTCTTCTCTTCTTCCTTGGTGCTGCTAACATCCTGGGCTTCTTCATCAAGCATCCGAATTTGATATTAATTAGTGCTCTACTTAACTTCTGGCATTTCTTCTTCAATTTCCTATTCTTTTTCTGCCATAGTCCCAAATGTAGCATGGTATTATCATGAATGATCTTGTCCAATCTGTTTTGCTCCTTTAATGCTTCATTTTCATTTTTAATATGTCTATTTAAAACCTCCAACTCAAAGACTTCTTGTTTCAACGATTGGACTAGAGCTTCTTGTGCTGTATAAGGCTGAGTGGATGAAGTGCTGGGACCCGTGGCTATTATTTCTAAGGATTCTATGTAATCATACACCTCTTGCTGCTTTGGATCTATCTCGGGTGTCGTTTTCCTTGGGCTGTCCCCAAAATGCTGTGGAGGAGAATTGACTTCAAAATCTGGCCGAAAAGGACTCATATCAACATCTTGAGGACTAGTTTCAACATTTGACTGAGAATGAGGTGGACTATGTTCAACGTCTGGCTGAGAATGAGATGGAATATGTCCAATGTCTGGCTGAGAATGAGATGGACTATGTCCAGCTGGAGTTTGTTCAGGTGTTACTTCTCCCAAATCAATAAAATGGGGTCCTTTTGTCTGTGTTTTCCTCCATTTTCCTTTAAGCCTGCTGCTTCTTCTTACATACTGTGGACTATTGTCTGTTTCCTTTTGTTTTTCTTTTCCTCTCTTTTTGGTCATAGATGACTGTTCCTGAAGGTGAAATAGTCTCTCAGATAACACTTGATGGTCTTCTTCTGAGGAAGGGGTTTGATGCACAGCCTCAATGCTTCTTTTCTCTTTTGATTTTGTTGGCTTTTTACCCTCGGTCTCTTCCTTCCTCCTTTTAGACAGTCTTTCTTCTCTACTAGTTCTTTCAACTGTGTTAGTAGGAGTGCTTTGAGTTTTATCATTTGTTCTCTTTCTTCTACTTCTTTTTGATGTACTTCCTTCAGGGGTTTCTTGAGGTTCTTCAAAGAAATTTCTAATTAAAAACTGCTCCCAGGTGTCCTTTTTCTCCTTTAATTGTTTTTCTATCAAAATTTTCACAAGACCATGGTGATATAAATGTGGTTCTATGTCCCCTAAATGCTTATGGACGGTTACAGACATATTTTTCAAACTTTTTAGTAAAAAGTATGGCAGATTGAGGGCCTGGTTGTCTAGGAAATTCATCAACAGTCAGGTATGATACATGTACATTGACCCAAAACGTCCCTCACAGGTGATAAATTTTTGAATAACTAACAGTAAACTAGCCCACTCTTCTTTTAAAGCATGAACAGGAATTCCCTTTTTAAAAATGGTGACATCCATACCTGGGTTACGTAGGATCACTCTTCAGGCTTCATCACTAATGCTCTTGTTCTTGAACCAGCGTTCTCCTTCTTGAGGAATTTTTGTAGCAGCTGCTATGGATGCCTCAGTCACTGTAAATTTGAGGTCTCCAATCTCCACCTCCAGACCATTGAAAGACCTTGCAAAAGATTTTGTTACTTCCTTATGGTAGCCTTTGAACTTTTGAATAAACCGAAGCCATTTTGCCTTTTTTAATATATCTTTGACTTGCGGGTATCCTTCCATAAATTTGGGTCCTTCTGGTTCTGTTCTCAACAACTGACCCATCCTTCCTTCTGTACTTTTAGAACTTGTCTGCGTGAGGAGGGTTTAGAGGAGGTAAGACGACAGAAATGATCAGGGTTTATGAAGGAGGCCAGTGACTGTAAGCGGATATCAGGGAATAGGTACACGGTATGAAGCGAAACAAAGAACAAAATGGGGTGAAGGCTTATGTGAGCACAATGGAAATGCATCCATGAGATCAATAGAACAGTAGGGGGAGTAAAATGCATCTGGCAATATTTAAAATTGGGTGGCTGCAGAGTAGATGCAAGCACGTTTATGCAACGGCTACGGATTTTATGTAGCTGAGAGAAGCCGTAGTCAAATCAATCACATTCCTTAATTACAGGTGGAGTATCAACGTATAGCTGAACACTAGTGAAGACCGGAAGCTTGATTATGAGGCCGTTTAGAAATGAATGCAAGGATTTTCGAGGAATCGTATAGAGATCGTGGGATGGCTACGGAGTTATCAACACAATCATTGCATATAATGGAGCTATGGTTTATAACTATGTAAAAATGTGCTTGAATGCCATTTGAAATAAATTTTTAATCATACCTTGGAATTCTTGCCATTTTTCATTGGTCTTCAATCAATTGCTCCTCATTGATGTCTTTGAATGCCCCATGTCTTCATAATATGTCTTTATACCTGCATTTGATTTCATGATTGTTGAACTAACATCTGACTGTGAATTTTTGAAAAACAGAGTGGTAGCTGCAGACACTGCTTCTGGCTGCGAAAACTGGTGTCAGCTGCAGAAACTGACATAGTAATATTTTGGGTGAATGGAAATAGATGGATGATAACTGACTGAATGAAAATGGTTATGAAAGAATTTTTTTATTGGTGAAATGAAATGAAGTGGAGTGGAATGAAGTGGAATGGAATGGAGTGGGTTGTCATAAGACTTTTGAAATGAGAGAAAGAATTTTTATTTTTTTGGAAAATATAGGGTGTCAGGTGTTCCTGATTTTCACCCTACATTTTCTGTATAAGATTGCCAATCAGTGATTGGTTTTCAGGCTTATACAATTTTTTTTTCAGAAGAAGAAGGATTCTTCTGCACCAGCCTTATTGCAGAATTATCTTGAAACATCTTGACAAATTCCTCTTTTGAGAGTGGCTTATGATAGATCTTTAATCTGTGGCCATTCACAATAAGAGGAGTTTGAAATTCATCAATGGTCTTGATTCTTACCGCTCCATTGCTAAAGATTTTGTCAATCTCATATGGCCCAAGCCAATGAGTCTGAAATTTTCCTTAAAATATTTAAACTTGGAGTCAAATAGCAATGCCCAATCTCCTTCTTGAAACTTCTTCTCTTTGATGTATTTGTCATGCCATTTAGCTCTTTGATATTGAACTAAATTAGTTCTTAGAATTGCCTCTTGTCTGATCTCATCTAGCTCATTCAACTGCTCCATTCTATGCTTTTGGGATTCTGATAGATCCATCCCCAACTGAACTGCCATCTTGAAGGTTTTAACTTGGAACTCAATGGGGAGAAAGACTTCTTTCCCATAAACAAGTTCATAGGGAGAATGTCCTGTTGTATTTCTCCATGTAGTTCTGTAGGCCCACAAGGTTTCAAGAAGCCTTTCTGCCCAATCTCTTCTATGTAGATGCACAGTTTTGGTGATGATACTTTCAAGAAATTTGTTTGTAGACTCCACTTGAACATTTGCTTGCGGATGGTAAGGAGTAGATCTTCTGTGCTTGATTTTGTATTCTTCCATCAGCTTCTCCACCAGGTTGGATGTGAATTGGCTTCCCTGATCTGTCACAATTTCTCTTGGAACACCAAAGCGAATAAAAATATCCTCATAAAGAAAATTAACAACTGAATTTTCAGTAGCAGACACTAATGCCTTGGCTTCTACCCATTTATTAACATAATCAGTACAAACCAATATATACTTCTTTTGCTTAGATGGTGGATTAATAGGTCCTATGAAATCTAAAGCCCATTTTTCAAAGGGTTCGATGAGTACCTGTGATTTCAATGTCATTTCATTTGAAAGGGTAGGTTTCCCTACTCTTTGGGAGCTGTCACACCTTTTGACATATTGTTTTGCATCTTTGAAGAGGGAAGGCCAATAATATCCTAAAGAGAGGATTTTATAGGCTGTCCTTTTATCAGCAAAGTGTCCGCCGCATGGTTCATCATCACATGCCTTGAGGATATCAGGCATTTCATCTTCCCTAACACATCTTCTGATCACAAGATTTGGCCCTGTTTTAAACAATTCGTTATAAATCCATGAATATTTTGAACTCTCCTGAATACTCTTTCTTTTTTCACTTGAAAATAAATGTGGAGGCAGTTTCCCTGTAACCAAATAGTTAGCAATATCTGCATACCAAGGAGTCTTAGTAGTTACTGCAAACAAGTATTCATCAGGAAACTTATCCTATACAGGAGAATCTTCTTTAGTATTCTAAATCCTAGACAAGAAATCAGCTACTGTATTTTGTTTTCCTGGTCTATCCAACACAGTAATATTGAATTCCTGCAAAAGTAGGAGCCATCTTGTCACTCTGCCATTAGTAACAGGTTTGTTCATTACATATCTAATCGCAGAATGATCATTATGAATAAAAGTTTCATAGCCTGTTATATAATGTCTAAACTTATTGATTGCATGAACAACAGCTAAAAAATATTTTTCAGTTACAGTATAGTTCAACTCTGTGGGAGTCAAATTTTTACCGGTATAGTAAATGGCATAAGGGACTAAATATTTTTGACCCAACACAACTCCTAGAGCTGTATCTGAAGCATCTGTAGAAATATGGAAAGGGAGTTTCCAATTTGGTCCTCTCAAGATAGGTGCTTCAGATATTCTTTTTTTCAAAGTTTCAAAGGTTGATTGACAATCAGGATCCCATTTGAATTTGCAGCCTTTTTTAAGCAATTTGAAGAGTGGAGATGCTATTTTAGTGAATTTTTCTATAAATCTTCTACAGTATCCAGTAAATCCTAGAAAACTTCTAACATCTCTTTGACAATTTGGAATAGGCAACTTGGAGATGACTTCAAATTTTGATCTATCAACCTTAATCCCATCTCCTGAAATATGATGCCCCAAAACAATACCTTCAGTAAACATCATAAAAAAATTTCATGGCTTAATGAAAGGTTTGTTTCTTTACATCTTATAAGGAATTTTTCCAAATTTTCTAATGCCTCTTCAAATGAATTACCATAAACTGTAAAATCATCCATATAAACCTCTACACAATCATGGATTAGATCAGAAAAAATTCCTAGTACTGCTCTTTGGAATGTTGCAGGTGCATTACATAACCCAAAAGGAAGCACTCGATAGGAAACATTTCCCCATGGACAGGTAAATGTGGTCTTATCTTGATCTTCAAGTGCTACCTGAATTTGATTATAGCCACTAAAACCATCCAAAAATGAAAAGTACTTTTTTCCTGCTAATGTATCTAATACCTGATCAATAAAGGGCAAAGGAAAGTGATCCTTCAAAGTTGCTTTGTTCAATTCCCTGTAATCAATGCATACTCTCCATTTACCATTCTTTTAGGTACTATAACCAAAGGAGAAACCCATCGACTATCTGAAATTGGATAAATGAAGTTTACATTGAGTAGTTTTTGGAGCTCTTCTTTCACTATCTCCCTAAGATTTGGATTCATCCTTCTCTGAGGTTGTCTGATTGGTCTAATATTTTCCTCAATATAGATATTATGGATGCAAGTCTTAGGATCAATACCTTTCATATCAGTATACTCCCATGCAAATGCAGTAGAATGTTTTTGCAAGATTTTGGTTAGTTCTTCTTGTTGTGACTTTTCCAAATTTTTGTTGATATTCAATGTTTTTCCTGGAAAAATTTCAATGGTAGAGCTACCAAACTCTTCCATAGAGTAAAGAGACATTTGTCTTGATGATAAATATTCTATGTCAGATTCCAACTGAAATTGTGTGGGGTCATATTCTGAAGATGTCTCAAAAATTTCTAATGTGTTCAGAATTTGACTATCCTCACCGATTTCAGAAATGGTAAAGACAGGTTGTATAGTGTCCTCATCATCAACCCATTCATTGTCTCCTACTTCTGTGATTGCTCTTGCTGGAGGATACAAATTGAATTTATTTGTCGAATTACCATTAGAAATGTACATGTCCCCAGATCTACAACTAATAAAAGCATCAGTTGTGGCTAGCCAAGGTCTTCCTAAGATAAGTGGGTGCCCTCCTAGATTACTTTTGGGAGTCAAAATCATAAAATCTACCGGATATTCCCAAGAATCTAAGGAGACTGAAATATCTTCTAATACACCATCTGGTTTAATAATTGATCGATCTGCAAGTTGCAGTAAAGTAGGTGTAAAAAAAAGGTTAGGAAGTTTTAGCTGGTCCATAGTCTGTCTACTCATAATGTTAATAGCAGCCCCTAAGTCAATCAATGTGTTTGGAATTTCTATCCCATTTATATGTGTCTTGACAATTGGATTTCCTGGATCTACATACTTCTGCATGGTAATTTTTCCCATCATGATATCTGCAATTTTCCCTACCAGGTGGATTCTTCTTGTGTCTTTTAGTTTCCTTCCTGGTCTTTTGAGACTCAACTCTTTTATTGTTTTTGCTAGAATAGGAATCTCTCGAATGGCTTGTAGCAAAGGAATCTTGATACAAAAATTCTTTAATTCATCTAGAAAATCATAGTTAGGCAACAGGATTTGTTTTTCCACCCCTTTATCAATTTGTAATCTTTCAGGGAAAGGAGGTGTGGATGAAGATGCAGGTTGCTCAACTATAGGAGTTGTGGGTGTTAATTTTTCTTTCTCTTTTTGAATGTTTGAGTTTTGAAGAGATGCTTCCTGAGAAACTTTATTGGCTTTAAGAGAATCCTCCTCAAAGGTATCTTGCTCATATACATCTATAGAAGGTTTTTCTAAAACTCTACCAGATCTGAGTTGTACATCATTGAGAGGAACAATCATATAGGTAGGAAATTGTTGTCCTTCTATCATGTAAGTATTCTGAGGATTTTTATTGTTAGGGTTTGGCAATGGCTGAGCTGGAAGTTGATTTGTCTTTTGTTGGTATGGGAGCATGAGTTGAGGATTTGGATTTTGTTGAGAAGGTTGTTGTTGTGGAAATGGCAATGAAAGTTGTGGATTTGGGTTTGGAAGTTGTGGAGCTTGTTTATTTTGAAAAGATGGAGGATATTGATAAAATTGAGCAAATCTCCCATAAGGATTTTGCATCCCTTGTACCCATGGCTGATATGGATTTTGATGTTGGGGCCAAGGTTGTTGCCAAGGATTCCAATTTGGTGGGGTTTGAAGATTCATAGGGTTGTTAAACCCTTGGGTTTGTTGTCCCTGCCAAGGTCTTCTTGCAACAAAACAGAGAGATTCTACTGAATTTGGATCTTCTTGAAAGACAGCTTTGAGTCCAGGAATTGAAGGAAAATCCTTGGTCTCATGATTCTCTGAGCAAATCATACATGTTTCTACAACTTTTGCATCCAAGGGACATTCCCTTAAAGCATGTTTCTTCCTACATTTCGGACAAAAGATGGCTAGAGCATCGGTTTCTGCTTTCTGCTTGTTTTGAATTTTAAGGGTGTCTAGTTGTTCACTAAGGCTCCCTAAGATATCAGTTTTGAATTCATCAAGCATATTTCCAATCTCTGCCCTACTTACTGATCCAGTTGCAGATTTTTTTGCCCTGATAAGAGAAGGATCTCTAGGCCCTTTTCCCGTTTTAGATTTTCCCCTTGAGAGATGGACACATAGTTCTGTTATGTCACGAAGTGGAAGTTGAGAAATATCTCCTTTCCCCATCATGTTTAAAATATCTATCTATTCATCTCTGATGGCTTTTAATATAAGGGCTTTCAAAGTTTCATCATCTAAGTTGCTCATCTTTGCTCTTTTTAAGTTGTATTGAAATATTTCAAGTAAATCCTCCAAATTTTCATCTTCTTTTTGCACCATTTTGAATACCTCATCCTTGTGATTGGTGGGCATGCAATAGTCCAAGTATCTATCCAAAGTTTTTTGTTTCATATCATTGCAAGTCCTAATAGATTGGGTGGCTAATCCCATGAACCATTTCAAAGCGGCTCCCTTCAATGTTGAAGGAAACAATTTGAGTTTTTTAGAGTCTTCCATATAGTCATAGGTTTGGCACACGACTTCAAATTCAAACATAAATGTTTCAGGATCCTCACTTCGCAATCCATAAAAGTTGGGGAGGACAGATGGTGAGATGTTTTTCATTTTTGTATGAGTTTCCTCATCAACTATAGGGAATCCAAACAAGTTGTCTCCTTCCCTATTTCTTCCATTATTACCTTCACCTCCACCATTGTTGTCTCCATTGTTTCCTCCTCCTCTACCTCTACCTCCAAATCCATCTATTATTTCCTCTACCATGATAGTTTCTTTAGAGTCCTCAAAGCCCTCTGGTTCTTCTATCAAGGGAGGATGAGAGGGAGTCTCTTCCTTTTCTTCTTCAGGTGATTCTTCTTCTTTAATTACAATATATTCTCCTGTAGAAGTAAAGAAAGGGTCCTCTTCTAAATGAGATTTGGTAGATGGTGTAGGAGAATCTTTTAATTCAGTTGCTCCTTGAATTCCAAGAATCTTAAGGATAGGGTTAGATGGTGGTGAATCTTGTCTATGCCTTGAAGAAGATGGAGTTGTGAAAATCGAACTCTTGGCTCTAGCTATAAACCTTCCCCTAGAATCTCTTGCTCTATGCATGTCATTTTTATTATTTTTTAAGTTGGGCTAATAATTCTCTTTCTGATCTTCCAGGTCACACTAGGTGCAAGAAGAGAGCATACTTAAGAAATTATTGAACCAATAACTCTCTTTTCTGATCCTCCATATCACACTAGGTGCAAGAGGAGAGCATACTTCAAGAAGTTATCAATTTTTCCCCTTTTTTTTATATATATTTTTTAAGAAATTGGCTACCTAGTTACACTTCCCCGACAATGGCGCCAAAATGTTTGGTCAATTTAGTGTGTCTTAAATTTCTACATTAATTTGTCAATCCAGGATTCGTAAGCTGACGAAGTGTGGCGCACTATATGTGCAAGATAACCTATCTCTTACTTTTTGTCGTTTTTGAGTTTTTATTTATCTTGATTGATTTTCTAATGTGAGGTGGAATTTCTAAAAGACAGGTATGGATATAAATGTTCAAGGCAATGCTGTCCTTTATAATGATTTCCAAAACTTCAAAAGGATTTTAAAGTATACAATGACAAAACTAATTCCTAAAAGAAAATGAAAATGTGCTACTACACTAATCAAACAAAAAGTGAACTATTGATCATGAAACCCATTACCCTTGCTGCTATTCTAAACACAAAATAAATTGTACTCAAAGAAATTCAAAGATTTGCAACTAAAGTAAAACTAAAATCAAATTACATCAACTCATATTCTGACCCCTCACCATTAGTCTCGCTATGGCTTTCGGAGGTAATCATAAACAACTTGAGCAATCTGATATCTAATTTGCAGAAAGAAAATAAACTAATATCAAAATACACATTCATACTTCAATCCCTCACCATTAGTCTCGCTATGGCTTTCGGAGGTAACTGATAATGACATGAGAAATTTAATATCTAACTTGCAGAAAAAGAAACTAACATCAAACTACACATTCATACTGCAATCCCTCACCATTAGTCTCGCTATGGCTTTCAGAGGTAACTGATAATGAAATGAGCAGCTTAATATCTAATCTAACTAGTAAAGCAAATGTAGAAAACTGAAATGCATAAAACAGTGCTAGAATTTAAAAGCTAAGAAAAATAAATCAGCAGAAGGACAAGATTGATTCCATGTCATTAGTCATTATAAAACTATGTGCAAATGCCCGGGCTGCCTACTATAATCTGAAACAAAGACACTGATCAGTTAACAGCAGTATAAAGCATGAAAAGTTATGAACAGAAACAAAACGTTAATACCATAAGAAATGTAATATATACACGTGAATGACTATGGCACAATGAACGTAAGGAAATGAAGCATGAAAATATACAATAATACACAAAACCTCGGCGTGTGCAGGGGCCCTCTGCACAATCCTCGGAAAGCAGCTATCAAACACGAATTGTGCTTATGAACAGAGTCTTCTCATATATTTAAAATGCAGTCATAACAAAGAAATAATGTCACGGCATAGTGGGCTTTCTATCCAGCAAATTACATTACAGCAGCTAACTACTATGCGTATGAGAACGCATTATTTATAACAGAGAATTTCATAACTAATTTTCTACATTCTGCGCTGATACAAGACACGTGAACCACCACGTCCAAAAATCTAGCATCATGGCTGCCGTGAAGATTAAATCTATGGAGAGTGGTCGTTGGATTCGGCTTATGGAGCCGTTTACAGGTGTTGATATGTTTCCCATGATTTAGAAATAGCCACGCAAATCTTCACGTGGTGAAAAACAGAGTTCTATCACCGTGGGACTCTTCGGTTGACCACTGCTTGACTATCTTTGACCACAGCCTTCTTAGGTGAATTCGACTGAACCAATAGGACGCAATCCATGTCCATGTCATTTCCAACTTTCCCATGTGGCTCGATTTGCCTGAAGACACCTGTAATATAGACTTTAACAAAATGGCTGCAGAAAGTTGCAGCAGCTGCGGAAAGTGACAAGATTCCGCAGCTCAATGAGAAAAAATCTAATTCAAATAGCAGACACAAAACATAGTTAAAAACCATTTTAAATGCTCTTTTATGATTAATATGAAATGATATTGATGGCTTAGGAGGTCCAGGTAAATGGAAAAAGTCTAGAAAGGTGTATAGGAAAGATGCAAATTTGGGACTCAATAGTCATCCGTGGTTCCAGTGATGGTGGTGTTGGGGCTATCACCTCTTGATGCTAAAATATTGGTAACCGTTCCAGAATGAACGATACTAGGATATATCCATAACCAAACTATTTCAATTTGGTCTTCTTGCACTTCGTCAGCTGACGTTTTATATTGATGGTTACTATCTCTGCCCAATTGTAGATGGTCGGTGACAAGCAGTCTACAGCAAGAAGTAGTTGTGTTTTTGTTGCTTCTTGTGGTGATTGTGTTCTTGCAGCTCATGTGATCATGTGTAGCACTACCATTAGTGTTAAATCCGGGATAGTTTGGATATCCACCTTCCCTCTTTTTGATGCTTTCTATGCTCCTGGGCATACCCTGTCAATCACCATGCCCATGCTCCATGGTGGGCTGGGTGCTATTCAATATCGGTGCTACCCCCCTCCACAAAAATCCTGTTATGAAATAAATATCAGAAACTTCAATCTCGAGCTCCTGATCTCGAAGAATTAATTTTTGTTGATCCTCATCCCAAATACTGATCAAGTATTGTAACATCTCCGGTTGAGCTCTGAGACACGATGTCATGAAGAAATTTTTCAGTCCACAGTCTCTGAGAGCTTCCATGCATCTCGCATTTCCCATGGAAAGCTCATCCTCTTCACTGTGTTCTCGTTCCTTCCACTCTATCACCATTTTGTCACTCTTTCACCTGCAAACATGTTCATATGGACATTATTAGCCAAATCCAAAGCTGAAATTTGTGAATTTTAGGCTTGCTTTCTTGCATTGAGAATTTTTTAGAGGTTTGCGTGGTTGACACGCCCCAGTTTAGAAAATCAGGCAGTTGGCGCGAGTCCGTGCCCGAAACCCGCGCCAACCGCCATGCCCTAGTTTTCACAATTCCCCCCTTAGAAATCAAAATTGAAGGTTGCAAGTATAGAAATAATGCTTAAAATGTGGGGAAAGATGTCAGCTCTTAACTGGAACTAACAGATTCGAGATTGGTCTGCTGGATTGCCCGCTATCGTCACTGCAAAATGACAAGGTAAAATGGGTCACTATTGCTTCAGAAGAGGTCAAAGTGAAAAGTAATTATTTTTTACCATTTTTGGCATTTTATAACTTTTCAGAACCCTGATTAGGTTTTAAGACATGTTTTTCGATTATTACATTATGTTATTTTGAGAAATGGGTTTTACGTTTGTTTCTTATGCAGCGACAAGTCTTTAATGCGATAGTGATGAAGTCACGAGTTGTATTTTATACTCTTTCGGACTCGGTAAAAACACGGAAAAGTCACTGCTAGAGTCATCTTTCAGCTCTTTTCTGACTCTCTAAAATTGAAAAGATTTCCGAGACTCTTGTTGTTTTGAACTCATTAAATGGCTGCGAAACGATATCTACCCAGTATACGTTTACACCTTTTTTGGGCTGGGATAGATTATTTACGAAAAAGGAATACCTTAGCATATCGTGAATAAGAGGTTCTTTCAGATATTATTTTCTACCTTTTAGGATCTGAGGGACTATTTACAAAAAGGGACATGCTGGAGTTTTATTTTTTTCTTCTTTTCAAACTCTCTAAACATGAAAAGACATTGAGTTCTCCCTTTGTTAGACTCGTTAAACCCTAATGACATCAGACATCATCACCATGATGTAATCAAGTTACTCCCTCCTAGGGCTCATAAAATGTACTTGGTTGGACTTGTCCGAGGGACAAACTTACAACACAAGCATATGCTATCCCCTTCAAGCTTGTTTTTAAAAATAATTGGGGTACTCGCCATAAATTATGGGGGAAAATTGAACCAGATTTTAGTTTTGTTGGTAGTATGTCGCTCTTGAACATGACACTCATATGCATTCATGTCAGGTTGGGGACATCTCATTTCATCATATTTTTCCTCCATGGGTTTGGGTAATCTGTTTTGACCTCTCATCTTCTCTTTCCCACGTCATCATGACCTCATATCCCTTGATGTCAAATACTGCCAAATGCAGAGTCATGTCGCTGATATATTCAAGAGAAGTTTGCCTCTGTAGTTTTCAACCTCCTTCTGATTCTCTGTTGGTCCTGATTCACTATCATTATGTTCCTTTGTCTCGTGTCGATGATGTGGGAAACATTATTTCCCTCCTTCGACCAAGTCACTTCCTGTAGACTTCAGCTCATTATCCAGGAAGTTGATCTATAGATTCCCTACCGGTACCTTGGAGCCTGCATGCCTCCTTGGCAGGTTCTTCGCATTCGACGATAGGTCCACATAATTGGCCTTCGAACGAGTGATTCTGCGGGTGTTCGATGCTAGATCACTGTTCACATTCCGTGGATTGTATTTGTTGTACCTTGAGAGCCATTATCATTATTGGTGGTTTCTCTCGCACTTGTTAACAACTTTCATTGTTGGCTGGTAATTAGGTGACTTTCCTACATGTTCGACTTCAGCTCACATATTCGCATGCTTGAATTTGTACTTGTTCAGGTCGAGATGGAGCACAAGACCCTGGGTTTTGTCTGATAAGATCTAGGCTGCAGGATATTATGATTTATCATGACTTTATTACATGAATCTTTTGATTGGATGGTTGCGACCATACCTGAGTCTATTTGTTGATCCTTACTGCTGGACAGATGCGTCCATACCTCGGATCTCAGTTCATATATGTACTCTATTATGGATGGCTGCGCCCCTACCACATGTTCATGTCCTAGAGATATTAGTTGTACTTGTAATTGCAGGTCTTCTGACAGTAGTGTTTGGTTCGAACGCATTCTCGTAAAGCATTTCACCCCTTCCTCTCTCTCGGACCTCATGCTTTATAGGGCATCTTATACACAGCATTTTGTCACTATCCCTGCAATCTCGATCCCACACATTAGAGGCTCATTTCTATGATCAAAATAAAGTTTCATGCCTTGAAAATACCATCACTGCATCCCTTGCCATGAGGGCAACATTCCTTCTGTTGACCATTTCCTGAACAGACCACCAAAAGCACTTGTTTTTTCCTTGGCGCTAGTAGCCCTTTATGCCCTCATGTAGATGAGGCAGATTAACATTGGTACCTGTGCCAGCTGGCACTATGTCTCAGTTAGCTACCCGCGCCAATATGTTTAGGGAAAGTTTTTTAAAAATAGAGGCGAATTTTTGATCACAACAACTTCGTAGATAAGTCATAGGGAGTGTTTTGATTGAATAACCATGGCCTTCCTCCTTTGGCCTCTTGTTTCCACCTTTTGGGGAAACCTCTCAAGGGATAAGGCCTCCCTTCCACCATAGTAGGGATCCCAACCTCCTCCTCTCCCTTTATAAATATAGTCATCCTCAATTGATGAAGCTAGCTGAACTGAAGATATTGTAGCAGAAACGATGGAGAGATTTCTATTCAAGATATAACAGAAGAGTCCCTTATTAAGAGGGCTTAGGTTGGTCCCTTCATCCCGTTCAAGTTCCCTAACAGTCATTGAGACACACTTCAACTGAACCCTGCTGAAGGAGGCTACGACGTCAAGGCTTGGTTGTAACTCTTTCTTCTATAAATACAGTTGTATAACTATTGTCTGGTTCCCTATCGTGTTGATGTATTTTATTGATGTAATATGCTTAACCCTCATTGAATGGTTAGTAATTATGAATGAGATTGTTGTTTTTTATGCTACTCTTGTTTGTTGATCTTGTGTAGGTATCCAAGTATTGCGGCGAAAGGATTGTAACTTGCTGAGACAGGAATCAAGAGGCCACCACTACAACAACCACAACGACATCGTTGGACTCCAAGTAGGTCGATCTACCTTGTCTATTTCATTCGGTAATTAGGAACCTACACTCTATTTTGTCCTTTTGTTACTAGACCCACTCTAGGGCTAGAAGGATCGTCTCTGTCTGCAGAGAGGATTTACTTCCATAACAATGTGGCTTTTACATACTTCAAACAAATAGATGAGATTTGATACCATTTTATAGGGACATACCAGGTTCCCTCGTTTGTCTCCCATAACCTAGGATACTCCAACCCACAAACAAAATTATATTTTCCTTAATTCTAGAAATTAAGGAATTTTAATTAAAATGTGTAGCCAAAATATGAACATGGATATTTCCTTCAAAAATTCCAAGGGAGGGATTCCTCACACCTTCTAACCCTTTTTCTCACCTAAAATAACTCACATGGACTTTAAATTATCAATGCCACAACCAATAGGCCAAAAAAGGCTCTCAAAATCTCATACACAACCATAAAACCTCCTTGCTGTAGGTGATGAAAAAAATATCTTTTCGTATTCCAAGTAGTTGAATTGACTCAACCTTACACCAAATCGACTCTACCCGACCTTACCTTGCCTCTTAACATTACACATGACTTCACATGCCTTTCTTCATGGGTATTTATCATTCTAACTCACACTCACCAAGTAGGAAGAAATTTACAGGGTTTTTGGACAACAAACTAACAAACATGGTACTATGGTTTTCTTCATGCACATGAATTCTATTTTTTTTAAGTACTACGTCTTCAAATTCCCGAAACACAAGGAACACTCCCCCACAAGTTTGAAATGAAAATAAAAAAGGGACATTAACAAACACACCATGGTTGGGCTATCATGTGCAAACTTCCAATGTAAATCAACTCACCAATGCTAGCAGAAACCATAAGCTACATGCTGGTTTTCTTAACACAGACAACACACCATACATCATACATATGTTGCACAAACTAGAACATGCAACAAAACTTCATAGTACTCAACAAGATTGGCAACCTTCAATGCATTCAACACATACCTGACCAACTATAAATAAGGTATTGATTCCAGAGAGACATACAACATCTCCAAATTCTCACAAGCTCTCATACGCACAAGTAACTATATTACAACCCAAATATATTTAAACCAAAGCATTGATTTGGCATACAGGCTTGCAACCATGACACATTACAACAAATTTCAATTCTTAACAAGTGCAGATAAACAACCTCATTAATAATAGACAGACAAAGGAAAATTAAAAAACAGAGGCACATTAACATATTTTCTCATTAATCAAAATCAACATACAATACACTTGCCATGTCTACAATGTGGGCATGTGCAGCTCGAACCTATCATCCTCTGCCTCTCCTCCCAGCGTTGGAGCTTCTCCTCTCTACCTCTACTGTAGTTCTTCGTACTCTCTTCTTAAACACTCATTTATTTATAAAGAAAGCTAACATGGGTAACCAAGATTCACAAGTGGTGGTTCGTTTCCCCTTCTCACAAAATAAGGAAACTAAAGCTACATTTACATTAGGAAATATTTCCTCTAAATAAAAAACTCATTTCCTAATGAAAATATCTAAAAACATTTAAAATTTCTCCCCACATCATCATGTGACCATCCCATCACATTGGCAAGCTTCGGTCTAGATTTCATCAGACTTTGTGCTCCATCTATGCACCTTCATCAACAACCCTCATCATCTTTGTGTACCACATCTCAAAATTTTCATATTGGATCCACCTGTATCAATAAACCATCAAAATCTATAGGCCACTACCAAACAACAATATGAATACCAATAAGCTAGTCACCTCTATGAACTTATTAACCAAGCCAAATCTATCCATACCAAGCCACAACCAAATTAACCCTATCAAATTTCAAACTATGTGCACTATTAAACTATCAAATGCCAAATCTTGTCATGTACTAAATCAACCAAGCCATAACATTGTCATGCCATACCAAGTCAAACCTTGTCATAGACCCTCAATAATTCCAAGGCTTCTTTGCATCAAATACAATTGAACAAGATTCAACAAGTCACGTGACAATTCTCAAACCCTAGTTCATCATATGCCAATCCAAAATTTATAATCTCAATCCAATTATCTTCTCATCAATATTGTCATATACTATATAAATACTCAATTAGCAACAAAAAACAAAACACGACATCAAAATTCTGTCATGAATATTCATCAAGGACATCTTTGTCACAAGAATCACATTGTCGTCAGAAGAATAAAACTAGTGTAATAGGAAGAACACTGGTGTAACAAGAACTCTCTCAACACTCTGCCTGAACCATTCTTAATCAGATCATTATTCTCAATATGAAACATAGCAACAATATCACAAAATCTACTTGACTCATCACATCGCCAAAAGGACCCTTCAACAGAAGACGAGAAACAACATGACTTACAATACATCATCACATCAAATATTTCTGTCAACACCCTAATAACTAAATGTATCAAATAATCATCAAAAATATCATGGACAAATGTTACAAAATGGATCTCTATAACAATGTCTCAAAAGGTCCCATATTCAGTATTTGCAAGGTGGGAAGAAGAGAAATAATAATATCATAAGATATGTCTCTGTATATACTCTGATATAGATCTCTTCATTTTGTCAAGACCCAAGCATTACCATATTCTCATTGCAATATTGAAACAAGTGCCATCAACTCAAAATAAGTAGAAAAATGGACCATCACACTTAGAGGACACTGTATTTTAAAGAAAAGCGAATTGTACTTTTAGATATGAATTCTTGAATTTACTTTTCATGTTTGTGCTCTTTGAAATAACATTACACACCTCATAACTACACACTTAGAGATGTAGTGTGCCCAGATACTCTAAAGGGTCGTGTTTCCTTTTTTTCTTTACCTGTATTTAAACCCATAGAAAATGCGATAAAAATAAAGGAGTGTTGATTATACCTTAATTACCCAAATCGACTACTTATCATATCATAGAATTAACAATGCACACATTGGATATATTTCTACAAAGGACTTTGTATAAACAAAGAAAACCCATGTCGCTAATCTTTGAAATGTTGATTTCTTCATACTAACTTAAACCTATAGAGAAAATAGCGTGCATACAATCTTGATATATCTTTGTATCAGTGCATAATATAGATGAAAAGCATGAAAAACACACAAATTACCTCCAAAATTTAATCTTTAAACAATATCAAACCTAGACATCAAATCATTCATAATTTCCCATGTGTACACACTAAACACATAAGATCACATAGACTAATGATAAATATATCACAAAAAAAAAATTTGATGTGTATTCCATCTCCTGCGCCAACTTTAGATTGATTTCCCTATGAGAGCGATGCAAAAATTTCATCCAGTGTGCAATCTATGCATAATACTTGCTATAACGTCCAAACAATTATTAGAATGTTGATTTGCAAATTGATGGGTCCCAAGCCTTCCATTATTTAATGAAAGCAGAATAAAAAAAAATTCCTGTCACCTACGCACAAGATATATATAATATATTTGCACCTCCAAGAATTATAAACATAGACTACATCACAATCCTTCGCATAATATTTTAGAAATCAATTCAACCAAACTCTGCAAAAAACACACCATCCAGATCGAACGAACTGTCTAAATCAAAACACACTTTCTAATCCTCATATAAATATCACCAAAACACATTATTTTGACCTATAACTTGATCCCACAAATCGCATTGTGTTATTGAAAATACCTTTCAAAAACATAGCTTGACTTCCGAACTATTGCAAGCTAAAATGATGGAGATCAATTCGTTTTTATGGCCTCAATCCTTGTTATTACCATAGGAAAAATATATGGTATTGGTTTGACTGTTTTAAAAACCTTGGGTGAAATTTTTTTAATTGATAAAATAATATTTATTTATAATTCCCATTTCAATGACCATAGGCTAAGTTTTGTTATTATTATTATTTTATTATTTACTTGGGACGAGAATTATTTCCTCCAATTGTCAATGACCACAACTTCAAAGTTCATGTTAGGCCAAACCAATTCATTTACTTCCTCCAAATATCAAGGACCAACGCATTACTAAATCCTAGAATTTGTTTTTGACTTTACCATTCATAGCTTCAAGGTAGATTATTTATTTCAACCATCAATAACCACAACCTTATAATATTATTTTTACGAAGGAACATTGGTCCAATTAACATGATCACAATAAACAAAATATTAGACCAATTCACTAGCTATAATCTCCATGACTAATAAACATTAATTAAATGCTGTTGTCATTGTTGTAGAGTTCTTGTGAAATCATAGTCAACGCTGACATCAAGGACAACATATGGCCATAATGCTAATAGAGACTATTTTCTCTTACTTTAAATATGAATAGGAGGAGATTAAACTCTTATTTTTGCATGTATTTTTCTTTAATACATATACTTTTCCTGCATTTATGATACCTTTTGCTACAACCTTTCTAGTGTATTATTCTATAATTTTGCATTACTTTGAGGTAAATATAATTACATGCCCTTATCAATTATTTGACCCACAATCAAAATGTTATGCTTTAGCCCTTAAACCAAAAATACATTAATTGATTTTGTATTTTTAATATCAGGATCAAATCTACCTTTTCCTAGTATCTTTGCTAGTGTTATTTCCAAGAATAACTTCACCACCCTTTGATTTCTTGAAAGAGATAAATCTATTATTATTTCTAGACATGTGATGAGAGCATCTAATTTTTATGTACCATTGGTGTTCTTCTTCTAATGCACACAGAACAAGGTCATATGTCACTTGTTGCTCTTCATTTTTCTTTATATGATGAATGTTGTGTTATGCAACCACCTCATAAAATAGAAGAAAATATAGATCAACAACTTAGAAATCAACCTCTTCGAGTGAGAGACCTCCTTTACATTACATAAATGAAAAATTATTGGATGATTCAAATGAAAAAAACCTACTTTCTATATATAGGGGTCTAAGGGGTCCCAATACAATCAAAGCCTATATAACAATAATAATTTAAGGGCACAACAATAACAATAGTAGGCTTCTATGGGGCACAAAAATAACACTACGGGGACTACATGGGCACAACAATAACAATAAGGGGGATACACTAACAATAACAATAAGTGGCTACACTAGTATTATAGGAATCTAACATGCCCCTCTCCTTCAAAAAATCGTTTTCCTCAATGCTTGAGTAGTTATGGATTCTTTTGTATCAAATTATCATTCTCCCATGTGGAATCTTCAGTGAGTAATTTATTCCACTTGACGAGATACTCTAAAATTGATCGATTTTGTAGATGTCGAGTTCTTGTTTCTGTGACTTCTTCAGGTTCCAATATGAGTTTTCCTTCCTTCTAAAGTTCTGTAAATATTTTTTGAACAAGGAGTTTTTCACCAATAACCTTATTTAAGCATGAAACATGGAAAACTAGGTGCACTCGGGAAGATGCCGGAAACTTCAATTTGTATGCCATAGTACCAATATTTTGCAACCCCTTGTAAGGACCATGGTAATTTGGTGATAATTTATTCTTAGCTTGCTTGAGAGAAATTTTCTTGTATGGTTGTATTTGTAAAAATACCCAGTTGCCTACATAAAAAATTGTTTCGCTGTGATGTTGATCTTCCTATTGTTTCATTCGATTTTGTGCCAAATTTAGGTTATCCTTTAAGAGTTGGAGAACTTTTTTTTGATGCTCGATGTGATCTTCCACTGCTTGAGCCTTATAATTTTCTCTTAAATATGATGTGATGGACATTGGATGATATCTATAAAGTGTCATAAATGGGGTAATTTTTGTTGCAGTGTGGAAGGAAGTGTTATACCACCATTCAGCCAGAGGTAACCAATTGACCAATTGTGTTCATTTATCAGATACAAAGCAACGAAGATATCCTTCCAAAAAAAAATTCACTATCTCAATTTTCCCATCAAATTGAGGATGATAAGATGAGCCATGAGCAGTTTAGTACCCAAACAAGACAATAATTCTGTCCAAAAATTTCCAGTGAAAATGGGATCTCTATTTCTTACAATAATATTTGGGTTTCCATGTAGCTTTTGAATTCTTTCCATAAATGCACTAGCAACTGTATTGGCTTTAAATGGATGAGATAATTCACAAACGTGTTCATACTTGTTAATTATATCAACTACCACCATGATGACACTCTTTCCTTCGGAATTGGGTAAGCCTGTGATAAAATCCATTGAAACCTCCTCCCAATGTTGACTTGGAATGGATACAGGTTGTAGCAGACCCGGGGTCTTGATTGTCTCAATTTTATTTTGTTGCCAGAAAAAAATTTCACCACAAAATTTTGAATATTAGATTTAAGGCCATCCCAAAAAAAATTCTTTCTTGACCCTATGGTAAGTTTTTAAAAATCCCAAGTGTCCTCCTAAGGGAGAGGTGTGCAATTCCAAAAGAATATTTTGTTTTAGTTGGGAATTTTTACAAATATATAAGCGATACGTGTACCACAATGAATCATTTTCCCAGCTAAATGTATCACATGTACTAGGATCTTGCTGCAATTTTTGAATGAGTGTCCACAGTTCTTCGTCGTTCTTCCACTCCTCCCTTTCTTCGGTTATATAGTCTGGTTGGATAACAAAAATGGCACAAAGCAATGCTTCCACGTCCTCATCATTTCTTGAGAGTACATTTGCAACAACATTTAGCTTCATTTTTTTGTAGATGATTTAAAATTCATAAACCAACATCTTTGTGACCCATTTTTTCTTCTCTTCTCAAGATAGTCTTTGATCCAAAAATTATGTAAGACTATCATGATATGTTTTTACCTTGAAGTGTCTTCCCATTAGGTAAGGTTGCCATTTCTTTAGTGCGTGTAGTATTGCCAACATTTTCTTCTCTTAAATAACTTTCTATAAATACTTTTCTTTGATTGGACGCCTTTCAAAAGCCATGGGTCTTCCTTCTTGCATTAAAGCATAACCAATTCCATTTCCTGAGCCATCACATTCCACAATAAATATTGTTGTGAAGTCTGGCATAGCTAAGACCGGTGCTTGGCACAATGCCTCTTTAATATGTTCAAAGGCCCTAGTTTCTTTTGGAGTCCAAGAAACTGCATCTTTCTTCAATAATGTTTTTAGAGGTGTTGCTATTCTCCCATAATTCTTAACAAAATTGCGATAATACCTCGTTAACCCCAGAAATCCTTGCAGATGCTTTAGGGTTGTGAGGATTTTCCATTCCTTAATGGATTTAATTTTTTTAGGGTCTACCTTAACACCTTCATGAGATACAATGTGACCCAGATATTCCACCTCCTGCACTCCAAAGAAACATTTGGAGGTTTTTGCATATAATTGTTTCTCCTACAATAGTTTGAGCACCTTGTCAACATGTTGAACATGATCCTTCCAAGACTTGATGTAGATTAGTACATCATCAAAAACATACTAACAAAAATTTTATAAGGAAGGGTTTGAAAATGGAATTCATCAACCCTTTAAATGTAGAAGGTGCATTGGTAAGGCCAAAAGGCATGACCAAAAATTCATAATGAACCTCATGAGTTATAAATATTTTTTTCAGAATGTTTTTAGTCTTCATTATAATTCTATGATAACATGAACAAAGATCCAGCTTGGTGAAGTAAATTTCTCCATGTAATTCATCCAATTATTAATTAATGAAAAAAATGGGAAATTTATATTTAGTAGTGAGATTGTTGATCTCCCTATAATTCGAACACATGCACCATGATCCATCCTTCTTGTGAACCAATACTATTGGAGCAGAGAAAGAACTTTGACTAGGTTGAATTATACCAACCTCTAGCATTTATGCAGCCATACGTTCAATTTCGCTTTTTTGGGAATAGAGATATATGTAAGGCCCAATGTTTGGAGGAAAAATTCCCGGAATCAAATGAATAGCATGATCATGAATAGGTGTGAGGCCTTTGGGAGTCTCAAACACCTTGGAATGATTGTCCAAGACTTTTTGGAGATCTGTAGAAATAGAATATTTCGATGTTTGAACCTCTAATGAGCATAATTGTGAAATTATGCCTCGTTGTTCTTTATTCAGAGTATTTGTCATGACATTAGAGCTGGTTATATTTCCTAGTTTCCCTATTATACCTCGTAATTTAACTTCCTTTGTGTTAGTATCTTGTATTTCTACGTATCACTAGATGAGTGTTTATTTCTTATATTCTACTGAAAATAATATTCTTTGACTATCATTTATTTTTAGAAATCTCACTGCCTTCATTATATTTCATTTAAAACACTCCATTACCTCTCATTATACCCTTTTATGAGTTTCTCATGCTCTCAATTCCCATTTTTTACCCCTAATCCCATCATTTTAGACTTTCCCCCTTCTTAAACCCTTTTCCCCTATGCTAAAAATCCCAGTCCTATTTTCCAAATACCCTTCCCCTTTTACTCTTTTCCCTTTCCTTTTTTGTTTAAAACAATGTAAAAAAACCCATTTTTTACATTGTTTTCAAATAAATTTAGTTTATTGAGCCCCTTTAAATAAACCATGTTTATTTAAATCCCGACCCCCATTGTGTTAAAACACCAACACATTATACTAAAACTTTTGCTTCAATAAAATTTTCCCCTCCGCTTTATTATACTCTCGTGCCCCACTATACGCTACCACTTGCCTAACATATAAAACTTCGATATCATTTTATTAACCCCCCACTATGTTTAACCTTGGTCCACTCTATATTTAAAACCTCGTTTCATCAAACCCTGACCCCACCTTTCAAACTAACCCATACTCTATCCACACTCAATCGTCATCCGATCTTTCACCCCGTTATCGTAAGGTCCCCGCTCCATATCGCATCTCCAAATTCCTATCATTTAAACCTTTAGAGGGTTGCAGAAATTTCACCTTTGGAGGGTTGCGAAAATCGCACGTTGGGAGGGTTGCGAAATGGGTGATTTTCACAACCCTCCCATCTGCCATGCATCATCCTGACGTTTTATTGCATCCATCCATCCCATACCACCTCACCACTCCTACACCGTGCGATAAACCACAAACAACCGTTCCATTTAAAATGCCCAATCCCACCTCCTACCATCCATCCAAAGCTCTGATGGCCGTCCTATCTCCCCCATCGGATCCAACAGCCTAT
This sequence comes from Pinus albicaulis, assembly GCA_034641835.2. Lineage (NCBI taxonomy): Eukaryota > Viridiplantae > Streptophyta > Pinopsida > Pinales > Pinaceae > Pinus > Pinus albicaulis. The sequence goes on along the minus strand of CM076572.1, from coordinate 475,604,646 downwards.
ATTCCTTCTCGCACTCCCCACCTATCCACCTCCTACCAAACTCACAAGGTATGGATTCAAATGGTTTTCTGCAATAGAGGAATATAAGCAGAGGAATGAATAAAAGCAGGAAAAGGAGGCAGTCAAGATTAGGATAGAAGGAATAAAAAAATGCAGAAAAAGGAGCAGTCGGAGTTAAAGGAGGGTTAAAAATGAAATACACAGTGAAAGAGCAGTAAAAGGTAAGAAAATTAAATCAAGTAGTTAGGGGTAAAGATGAAGATATATTGAAAATAAAGGAAGAAATGACAGTGACAGCAAAGGTAGTAAAGAGAAAATACAGATAAAGACAGATCAAAGTTTAAAGAAAAATTAGAGAACAAATCAACAAAGGAAGACACAGTCAGATGACAAGGCAAGTCAGCATCTACCACTTCTCAAACACATTGGCCACCTATAGCCTAATTTTGATTTAATGAAGGTAACTATAGTTAATATTGCAGTCAGATATATTTTAGCAGTAGCCTAGAAGTTATTGTAAAACTTAATTCTGCTGGAAGTTGGTCAAAAATATCTTAAAGTTAGCTCAGAAGTTAATTTAAAATTTATTACTACAATAGGTCTGCCAGGGATATTTTTGGCTTGGGCCTTACATGGTCTCAATTGTCAAACATCAATTACTCTGTAGTAAATACAATCTGTCACCCTAGATTAGGGCAACCTCCTAGTTGCAGTTAAATACTGCATGTATGGTTCATTATCATTGTTGGTTGCTAGGTCAGATTTTGATCATACTCTGAGTTGCAAAGATTATTGCACTGGAGCATTGTAACTATTTTGAGTTGGACATCAGTAATACAAGCACTTTCACAGGACCCTTGAGCTATGTTAATGGTGATGTTATCCCTCTTTTGTTATTGTTTCTCCTTTGTTTCCCATACTATACATCAATCTCCTTGATAGCATAAACATAAATTTTAGATTAAGATATGCTGCATGAGCACCTTAATTTTGTTTGTACTATTATCTCAATGTTTTCCTCTGCAAAGTTTAACTAAAGAATTCTTAACTACTCTTTAGTTTCACCTAGCTGTTATATTGGGGTTTTTCTTTTGAAGTTTAAATAAAGAAATATTAACTGCTCTTTAGTTTCTCTGAAACTGTTATCTTAAGGTCTTTCTTATGAAGTTGAGTTAAAGAATTATTAATTTCTATTTACCTCCACTGAACTGTCATCTTGAATGTTTTCCTCTAAAGACCTGAATGTAGAATTCATAGACTATCTGCTCTGCTTTTATGTTGAAGAATAGCTAAAGAATTCATAGACTTTCTGCTCTTTAGTTTTTCTAAACTCAATATCATCTCATATTCATCTTGCCACAGAGATCCATTTGATATAGTTAGCTTGACCTATGAAAAACCTTGCAAATTTGATGTACAATTTGACCCTTTTATGACTCCATATCCCAATGGATTAAGCTTCCCACATTCTATCTATCCAACCAAACAAACAATCAAAACAAACAACCCCAAACTTCATAACTAGCCTAAAATCAGAAGAATAAAAACCATAAAGCTAAATCATTTCATCATTAAAACAGAGAGAGCCCACTCTGAGCCTAGGAAGGCTAGGTCTTGGACTCCAAAGTGGTTTGATGTGGTTCCCTTCTACTTTTTCTTGCCAATCTTACAAATTACAGGGAACCAACATAATGGTGACCATATTGGGGAAGCTGAGTTATTAAAAAATATTAAATATTTCCTCAAAATTTAGAAACCCCACTCAAAATTAGATGCTTCAAGTATTAGCCAAGACTGTTATCTGGTTGTTTATGGTGGGCAACAGCCAGCCTCAAGAAAGTTGAAATCATCCACCTGGCGACTCCACAGCTCTCAGTAGGCCTAAAGACTCCACTAGTACAAGAATCGAGATTGGTTGTGAAGATGTAGTGACCCTTTTCTATGACTAATTGACAATATGGATTTAAAGATACAACGCATGTATGCTCCAATGAACAGAGATCACATTCCTAGATTCCCACACAAAATGCCTTAGGTAAATTGGGATGGAAATCTTCCTGTTTTTCATGATAAAAAAGGATATAATGCTTTGTTATATCTCATTAAATTTCATATACACTCATGGAGGTTGAAAGTTGAATGGAATGAGGATTTCCTCATGAAGATGTTCATGCTAACATTAGAAGGGAAAGCATGGGAATGGTATGAAGGTCTGAGCCTTGGTATTTTGTTTTCTTTAAAGGATTTCCACAAGGTGTTTTATGAGAATTATAAAGAAAATTCTCCATATTTATCATTGGTTGAAAATTGTTGTGATCAGTCTGAAGATCTCATACAATACCTTGTAAATATTGATGAAGATTTTGGAAATCAGCATCTTGAGGATCTATTAGAGGCAATTCATGAATTTTATGCTCCATTCAACTATCATGAAAACCAAGAGAAGTTGGTTGAGAATGAAAGAAATCAGGAAATGAAAGAAGATCCGCAAGATCTCTCTGAAGGGACAAATAATGATTCATCTTCTCTTTTGTGTAAGGCTCAAGAAGACAGTCGGCCTTATGATCAGTCTTCACAATAGAAAGAGAGAAACTATGATTATATCCAAAGGGAAAAAAGACTGCCTCCTCCTTTAACCGAAGAAGAAATCAATCATATTCTAAACATACAACCAGCCTCTAAATTTTTATATAAAGAAAATATTTCTATTTGTTCTACTTTTGATTAGTGCACTGCAACTTTTCCTCATGAAGAAACAAAGGAACAAATTGATACTGATGTTGTACTACCTTCTCAAGAATACCTATTGCCAGAGAATACTCCAAATGATGGCCTTCAGACATAATTCAACCCACTCAATCAAGGCATATCAGGTTTGCTTGAGGACAACATAGTAGTATATTATGAGGTTGCCAAGTTAGATGATCATGAAGAAGGGGTAAAGGTTCTTTCTCAAAAGAATCCCAAGCACAACACAGTGGAACAAGGAATAGTCTTGGATGAAACTTATTTGTTAAATCCTTTGGGCCAGGTATTATTCCAAGATCCTTTTTCTAGTTCCTTAGAAACATCTAAAGAAGGAGTATGCTATTCCAGGAATGGTTTGTTGCAGAGTTTAAAGAAAATTTTGAGCACTATTGTTCGAAGGTAGGTAAGGTGGGAGTGGCCTTTTTGTTTTTTCAGCATACCCAAAAGGTTGAACAAGAATCAACCATGTAGTCATTTCCTTGATTGGTTGCATTCGAGAAAGGAGTTCACTTAGTGAAAATATACCTCTAAGTTGGATTAGGGTAGGTAGGTGTGAAAACAAGCTCAGTACTTTGAGCATATTCTTAGTTTTATTTTAAGATTTCTTTTAGTTTTTTAGTTTCAACATAGTTTTGGCTTCACCATTCAAATTTTCAAAGTATAGTAGTGATTTCTATTAGTATTTTGCAGTTCATTTTTCAGTGGTAGTTTCAATTCAGGATACAATGTGAAAATAGGTTGGTTGGGCAAGCACGTGGTCTATTTTTATTAGTCAAAGTTACAAGGAATAATCAACTAGTTTCTAGTCACTGAGTTGCATGACCGATAAAGACACACATTATGGGTTTAGCCAACAGATAAGGCACTGATTTACGAATCCAGAGATCTAAGATTCTTGACACCTCCTAAAGGATTTTCTCTCCCTAGCTGGAGCCACTATTAGTCTCCTGTATTTCTATAGTATCACTAGATGACTATTTATTTCTTATATTCCGCTAAAAATAATATTCCCTAACTATCATTTATTTTCAGAAATCTCACTACCTTCATTATCTATCATTTAAAACTCTCCATTACCTCTCATTCTACCCTTTTCTGACTTTCTCATGCTCTCAATTCCCATTTTTTACCCCTAATCACCTCATTTTAGCCTTTCCCCCTTCTTATACCCTTTTCCCCTATGCTAAAAACCCTCGTCCTATTTGCCAAATACCCTTCCCCTTTTACTCTTTTCCCTTTCCTTTTTCATTTAAAACAATGTAAAAAAACCCATTTTTTTGTTGTTTTAGAACAAATTTAGTTTATTGAACCCCTTTAAATAAACCATGTTTATTTAATTCCTGACCCCCGTTGTGTTAAAATCCTGACACATTATGCTAAAAAAATTTCTTCAATAAACGTTTCCCCTCCACTTTATTATACTCCCGGACCCCACTATACGCTACCACCCACCTAACATATAAAACCTCGTTTTCATTTTATTAACCCCCCACTATGTTTAACCCTATACCACTCTATATTTAAAACCTTGTTTCATCAAACCCCGACCCCATCTTTCAAACTAACCCACACTCTATCCACACCCAATCTCTGTCTGATCTTTCACCCCGTCATCCTACGGTCCCTGCTCCATATCGCATCCCCAAATTACCATCGTTTAAAACCTTCACAGGGTTGCCGAATGGGTATTTTTCGCAACCCTCCCATCTTCCACATGTCATCTCGACATTTTATCACATCCCTCCATGCCATACCACCTCACCACTCCTACACCTTGCGATAAACCACAAACCATCTTTCCATTTAAACCACCCAGTCCCACCTCCTACCATCCATCCAAAGCTCTAAAAATCGTCTGATATCCCCCATGGGATCCAATGGCCTACATGCCTTCTCACACTCTCCGCCTATCTTCCTCTTTCCAAACTCACAGGGTATGGATTAAAATGGTTTTCCACAACAAAGGATTATAAGCCGAGGAACGAATAAAAGTAGGAAAAGGAGGCAGTCAAGATTAGGATAGAAGGAATAAAAAAACGCAAAAAAAGGAGCAGTTAGAGTTAAAGGCAGGTTAAATATGAAATACACAGTGAAAGAGCAGTAAAAGGTAAAAAAGGTAAATCAAGCAGTCAGGAGTAAAGATGAAGATAGGTTGAAAATAAAGGAAGAAATGACAGTGACAACAAAGGCAGTAAAAATAAAATAAAGATGAAGACAAATCAGAGTTTAAAGACAAATCAGAGAACAAATCAACGAAGGAAGAAAAAGCCAGATGACAAGGCAACTCAGCATCTACCAATTCTCAAACACATTGGCCACCTACATCATAAATTTTATTTAATGAAGGAAGATACAGTTAATATTACAGTCAAAGATATTTTAGCAGCAACCCATAAGTTATTGTAAAATTTAATTCTTCTGGTAGTTGGTCAAAAATATCTTAAAGCTATCTTAAAAGATAATTTAAAAGTTATTACTAGAGTAGGTCTGTCAGGGATATTTTTGGCTTGGGCCTTGCATGGTCTCAATTTTCAAACATCATTTATGTTGTAGTAAATACAAATTGTCACCCTAGATTAGGGAAACCTCCTCAGTTGCAGTTAAATACTGCATGTATGGTTCATTATCATTGTTGGTTGCTAGGTTAGATTTTGATCAGGCTCTGAGTTGCAAAGATTATTGCGCTAGAGCACTGTAACTATTTTGAGCTAGACATTAGTAATACAGGCACTTTCACAGGATCCTTGAGCTATGTTAATGATGATGTTATCCCTCTTTTGTTAATGTTTCTCTTTTTTTTCCCATACTGTACATCAATCTCCCTTATAGCAGAAACATAAATTTTAGATAAAGATATGTTGCATGAGCACCTTAATTCTGTCTATACTGCTATCTCAAATTTTTCCTCTGCAAAGTTTAACTAAATAATTCTTAACTGCTCTTTAGTGTCACCTAGCTATTATCTTGGGTTTTTTCTTTCGAAGTTTAACTAAATAATTCTTAATTGCTCTTTAGTTTCTCTAAAATTGTTATCTTGAGGTATTTCTTATGAAGTTGAGTTAAATAATTCTTAACTACTCTTTACCTCCACTAAACTGTTATCTTGAATTTTTTCCTCTAAATACCTAAATGCATAATTCAGAGACTATCTGCTCTGATTTTATGTTGAATTATAGCTAAAGAATTCAAAGTCTGTCTGCTCTTTATTTTTTCTAAACTAACTATTATCTCATTTTCATCTTGCCACAAATATCCATCCTGTGAAAATGCTTGAAAATTTGATTTAAAATTTGACCCATTTATTACTCCATAGCCCAATGGATTAAGATTCCCACATTCTATTTATCCAACCAAACAAACAATCAAAACAAACAACCCCAAACTTCATAACTAGCCTAAAATCAGAAGAATAAAAACCATAAAGCTAAATCATTTCATCATGAACACACAGAGAGCCCTCTCTGAGCCCAGGAAGGCGAGGTCCTGGAATCCAAAGTGGTTTGATGTGGTTCCCTGCTACTTGTTCTTGCCAATCTGTTGTAGCTCCTACAACACCCTCCAAAAAATACATAAAATCATAACACCCACTTCAAAAAATTTTGGAGCCCCCTTAAAACTAAAGAAGCGAAAAAGCCAAGTAAAGTTCTAAAGGCAAGTCGCTAAGTCGCATATGCATTATTTGCGACCCATGCGACCTATGCGACTTTGCGACCCACAGGTCGCACAGGTCGCCAGGTCGCAAGAGTCATAATTTTATCAATTTGCGACCTTGCGACCTAGCGACCTTGAGGTCGCAAGGTCGCAAGGTCGCAAAATGAAGTTTCAAAGAAATTTGTGACCCAGCGACCTTGCGACCCAGCGACCTGAGGGTCGCGAGGTTGCAAGGTCGCAAACTTGCAACTTGCAACCTCATTAAATGTCCGCACGTGCGACCTTTTTATATAAGGTCGGGTCGCTAGGTCGCATTTGTGACTCTCAGCGAAATTCGTGGAATTGCTCTGACAGGTTGACTGGCGCGTTTTCTTCCGGGTAAGTTGCCTTTTTCCTCCCTATGTTTCCCTCTTAAGCATTTCTTGCCGTTATTGAGCCTCCCCACGGTCCTATTTATTTGCTGGAAAGGATGGGGGGTTTTCTTTGGAATTTCACCTCCGTTTTGTTTCCCACAAACCCCAAGGTCACCCGTCTCTTGCCAAATTCCTCATGGCTGTGCCTTATGGTGAGTTTAGGCCCATTTAAACCGCAGTTTTTTCTCGTTAAAGCAAGATGAGCCGCAAGGTCGCAAACTCCCACTCGCCGACTCTCATGAATTTACCGACCTAGTCGCAAGGTCGCGAGGTCAATGGTGAGACCTTTTATAGATCAGGACCAAATGAATTCCCAGAGAACAGCCAATTAAATCTTGCATGCATGCATCTCCTATTTAGCCATGGGCTATTTAGCCATTTTCATCATGTCTTTCTTATCCTGGGATTCTGTTTTAATCTTACCCCGTGATTCTGCTCTAAATGCAGAGAAAGAATTCAGAAAGGCATTACGCACCTACCTTCCGACTCTAGCACATGGCACCACTAGTGTATCCCGAAGGAGAAGTGTGCGGTGGTGGAGGGAAGAATCGTGCATTGTCGCATACAAATATCTCCCGCCGCCAATATACAGAGACACCCTTTGCACTTTAGAAAGGAGTGATAGCCCGAGGTGGTATGAAGTATACCGTGAGTTCGCCATGCTAGAAGAAGATTTCAAGATCTCCCCGGACCGTGAAATATACCCGAAAGTCAAAAAAGTCCAAATTACATCTAGCCGGGGCAGGGTCGCATCCCGCCATCTTTCCGTGCCCAGAGATGTTGGACTGGATCATACAGAAGACGGATCCGAAGAACTTCACAATCCGAGATAGTGCCGGAAAAGCCTTCGCAACACTGGAGAGTTCAAGAGCACAGGTCTACTACTCGCTACCCAAACCAGAGGTGAACTTCACCCCAAGATGGTTTGCTGCAAATGAAGTACTGATGGTTGATACAATTAGAAAATGGTGGGAAAAACCAGACAAATTTAAGATAAAAAAGGACCAGGAGTATCCAGTGGCCAGTCTAAGGAAGGTGTATAAGCTAGTGGCCGCCATGCTGTGCAGAATATACGGGCGTTCGGACGCCACCACCTTCAACGGAACATGGGCAACCATCATGGAACACGTAACAGTACATGGCACTCTGTTCAATTGGGCTGGTATATTAATGGGCTCCATGCACACAAATTTGGCTTCAGCTTTAGCCCCAGATGAGGGAGTGCCATCGGAATTCTACATGGCTTCGTATCTATTAGATGCTGTCTGTGCCCAGATACATGTTGAAGGATGGCCACATAACTGGGACCCCGAACAAACCCAGGCGATACATTTGCAGACCAAGGTATTCTGGGAATCCAGGTACAAGTCAGACATCGAACAAATCTCTCATATATTCATTCCCGCCCTATACGGGAAACTATTTGGTCAAGACACCCCCTGCATGTCTTGGAGAGCGATGGAGACACTGGGTCAGGTGGCACACTGGTTCCCATTCGCCGAATTCACAATCATCCGAGTATTTGGCTCATTTAAAGCACCACATGCTCTACCTAAGTTTATTACCGATAAGGTGCTCATGCAGGAGGTATGTTTCCAGATGACCTCTGGCTTCTCTAACGTCCTTACCAAAGGGAAGAAGAAACCTTGGCCTGCGCTACCTCTCACCATAGGTGCCTATACGGTCAAAGACTCCAGAGAAGTAGCGCGTGAAGGGGAAGAGGTGAAAAGCTATCACTGCAACTGACTCCCGAACTTACGTTTGTGGCCGTATAGTCCTCACTATGCCGTAAAAGGGCCAATTTCAGATGGAGTTATCAGCATGTCGAGCGCCCGGATGAGGACGAGAGAAGAAATTGGTATAACGCAAACGGGCATCTCGTGCCAGGAATCGACTCTGATCGAGAAGGAGAAGAGCATCAGAATTTAGGAGAAAGGAGCCAGAAGCTTGGAGGCTCTTCCTCCTCCAAAGATAAAATAACACAGACCGGTACGGGACCTGACACCGCAGATCAGCAAAGGGAAGCAGAAGCCCAAGCCAAACTGGAAGAGGAGAAGAAGAAGAAGAAGGAAGATGAAGAGAAACGCAAGAAAGACGCCAGAACAGAACGAAAAAAGAAAAAAGAAGAGGAGAAAGAGAGACAGGAAAAGGAGGCACAGGCGGCGGCAGAAAAGGCACTGAAAGAGGAACTCGATAAATTTGATCGTCAGAAAAAGGCAGAACAGGCCGTCGAGGCAGAGAGGAAGAGGAAACAGGAAAAGGAAGCAGAGGCAGAGGCAGAACGCCGGAAGAAAGAAGAACAGGACAAGGCGGAAGCATAGCGCCGGCAAAAGGAGAAAGAAAAGGGTCAAACGCAGGATGTAGAGGACGAGCTAATAGATGACATTGATCTATCTCCCCTGAATATCCCTGCAGGTGGCGCGGGAAGTACCCTCAGTGTTGATGACTTTCCGGGGGAGCAAGAAGAAGAAGTCTTCGACTTGACCAGATTGACCTTTGACCAATTCGCTTTCAAGATACGGCAAGAGAAGAGGAAATCCTTAACGCCAGGCTACCCCGCCATCTCTACGGTCTCCACCGGAAAGGACATAGTCCCAGACACAAGGACGAATCCAGTTATGATAGCGTCAGCAGGCACTGCTTTTGCCGCAGCCACAGAGGAAAATGTCATGAGGATGAGCAGAGAAATTATTTCTTTACAGAACCGGCTAAAAGCGGCAGAGCAGGAGAAATCAAGGCTAGAAAATGAGATGCTCCAGCTCCAGGGTAGGCCCGCTCAAGTGAATGAGGTCCCACTGGCGGTCAGGAAAGAGTGTGATGTGTTGGAGATGACAATGAAGCAGCAGGTCAGAGATGCTCAATTCGAACAGCTGTGCTGGTCCCGTTGGCGAGGCAATCTGAAGACCAAAGCAACACGAACAGCTCAAGGAAGCCTCGGCAGCCTTGGACAAAATGATGAATTGGACAGCACAATATCAGCAAGCTCCCGAACACGTGCCTCGGAAAGATTGGAGTCATACGCAAGAAGCCAAGGTGCAGATTCGGATGAGTATGCAATCCAAAGACAAGTTGTCCAAAGATCTGGACAAAGTAGTGTCTGCGTATAACCACCTAATCAGTGGTATCGACTCCATGAATGCCCTTCATCATATTCCATCATTAGGGGCACTAAATGAAACTAAGGGATGGGAACAGGTAGAGCAGGAAATTCAGGCTTTCCTGCAGCCAGTAAGGCAAGTCGCCGCCGCACCGGAATTCGAAGCATCACAAGAGAATCTGAGCCGGTTGCTTGTCACCCCAGTGCAAATTTACACCAAGCTTGCTTCTCTCTCAATGATGATCTCCCAGAAGAAGGAGACTCTGGTGCCGAATGCTCTAGAATGTGACGAAAAAGAGGGAAGCCCTCTTGTCGCTCATAACGGCAGATATCGTGACTTGGAGTACTTCATCAAAGGCAGAAAGTCGACGTCTGTGGGTCCCGAATTGCGCCACTACCTTCATAGTTTCAAACGCCGGGTCGCAGGGTTGATTTGCGACCAAGTCGCAGGTCGCATTTGCGACCAGGTCGCAAGTCTCATTTGCGACCAGGTCGCAGGTCGCAATTTTGACAAACAGGAAGTTGAACCGTCGGGAAGTTGAACCGTCGGAAGGCCATAAGTGCGGCTGTTGAATCTATAAATACCCCTGTAGGGAACATTGTAAAAGGCTGCTCTTTTGTGGACTGAAAGGAAATATTGCATTGTGACTGAAAGATCATACTCTTGATATATGAAATACAATACATGTTAAAACCCCTTTGATTGGATGATGTGTTTAGCTGAGACAACATTGTGTGTATTCTGCGTGCAGTTTCACAATATCTTCTGATTAATGAATCTGTGTTATTGTTAGTATCATTCATGCACCATAGCTATCTGTGATTGTGTTGATGATGCTCAAGTTTATTATTCACTTTATGAGGAATGTTAATGAACTGTTTTATTAGCATTTCGTTATATCTTTCAGAAAGTTAAGGGATATTCTTGCCGTAAAGAACTGTTTCTTCGGCGGTCAGATTATCCTGCATGCATACCCCATAGATGTGTTGCTAACGACACTTCCTGAGTGTATGCATTCTGTCTACACTAAATGGTTGGCGCAAGAGAAATGTTTATACATCAAATAAGTGTATGTTGTATCGTGTGAATGTATGTATTAAGGTTTGCAGCTTCAATCAGGTTGCTCGAAACCGAAGAGATAGTCATTTAAGTGGTAGCCGGACCCACACCCCGGACGGGATCCCCACTCCAAACGGTTCAAAGTCTAATTGGGACTTTCTATCGGGGAGATCCCCTACTGTTGGCCGGACATATTTTCCCGTCAACAGATTTGGCGCTTGAAGGAGGGCCATGGCATCCTCCCAGCATACAACAGACATTCCATCACAAACTCCCCGCCGGGAGATCATAAATAACGAAGTTGCCCTTCCCCCCTTAGAAGATATTCCAACGGTGGAAGCTTGATACTTTGAAATCACTAACGAACAGCTGAGAGCCTTACGCCCAGTTGCCCGTAATCTCATCAGGGATTTACGGTATGCCCCTATCATGGAATTCCTGTCCCACACTAGGACCCCTGCCGATAACATCACTCGCAATGGCTCTTCATTCCTGACCAGACCAACTTCTTTTAATACTATGATTGAGGACTCTGACGGTCACTGTAGAAAATGAAAAAGCACTGATAGTGAAGGTTTCCCTGATACTGAACCTTTCCCCGAACCTCAGCCTGACTTACATCAGTGGAACAATAACCAAGTGTATTCCCCGCCAGAAGAAGGAGTAAGGGGTCGAAGAAATGAAAGAGAAGGTAACACAGCCCAAAGAAATGCGGGGGAAGGAAATAGGCCTCGAAGAAATGAGGGTGGAGTAAACAGGAGTCACAGACGTGGAGGTAGAGGAGATATAGTTCACGGCCAGAGACACCACGTCAACCATCATCACCACCAAAACCAAAATAGGCCCCTTCCCCACAACTGGGAGTATCTTAGAAACATGAATAACCATGAAAGACACCGAGATGAACACTCTCGCCATCATGACGGAGCATCAGTGTCAGGGACGGGAAGTGAGTCCGAGGCAGAAACCCGATATCATCAGCACCCCAGAAGGGTGCAACCCCTAGCCTGGATGGCTCAATCCCCATTAGCTCTTTTAGGTCCTCTCCATGATATGCCTAGACACCCCGAGAAGCATCTTCCTAAGTTTGATCTTGAGAAAGGTACCTCAGCGGAAGATCATATTAGTAGTTTCTATCTGTCTCTAAAAATCATGAGAGTTCAGTCCGATGATGTTGCATGTAGACTGTTCCCACATACTCTTGTAAACCATGCGGCCACCTGGTATCGTTCCCTACCCAGTGCTTCTATTACATCCTGGGACCAATTCCGTCGCGTGTTCCTGCAAAAGTTTGCAAAAGATAAAACACCCTCTATGCTCCTCACAGAGTTAAGCACTATCAAGTGTCATAGAAAAGAGAAAGTTAAAGACTTTAACCAACGCTTCTCCACAATATTGCAAAAATTTCCTCTCCAAACTTACGGATGATTCTATCACCATCGACTACTATACCAAAGCCCTCCCTAGGATATTGCAGCTACAACGTGAGGCCCGCGCTACTCACAGCCAGAAATTACGTCACTTCGCGTTAGAGAAGGACATGTTGTCGATAGGAGTCATGGACCACGAGGGAAAGGATGATCACAAACCAATCAATAAAAAAGGGCACTCTTCCGCCCCTAACAGAGAGAAAGAAACTTTTGATTTCGAGAGTATGGCCAAGACCCTCAAACTACTAACGAATGAGGTCTCTGACTTAAAGAGAAAGGGCATTAAAACCTCCACTTCTACTAAACCCCCAAAACCCTTTTTCAAGAAAAGTAATCCCAACACCAGCAGACCTCCGTCAAACTCCAGCGCCGCTCTCAACGTGGAAGAGATAGGGAAAGAAAATTTTTGCTCTTTTCACCAAGCTGTCCATTCTGAAAAAACGTGCCCTCACTGGATTGGCAGCATGGCCGCGGTGGTTAACCAACTTTTGGATGACCAAACTCCAGGAAACCAGACAGAGGATGATGTCTTTGATCGAGATGAAGGTTCGCTCTTAGATGGGGAACCAGGAGCCTCTATCCTAACTTTTGATATAATCCGCGGGGGGGAGAGTCTTGCTCCTATTGATATCAACATGGCAGGCAGTCCCAAGGCTCAGCCCACTCGAAATTATAATCTTAGAAGCAAAGGAACTGTCCCCAAACAATCATATGAGGACAAGAAAAGGGCTTTCCTGAGGAAAATCCTCCCTCCTGGAAACGAAGGACAAGCTACGTCAGATAAGCCCACAAATAGTAATGGCAAAGCAAGTCAAAAGACCAAGCTCCCGGTGGAACCCTCGAAAACCACTACCGAACCTAGTCCCCAAACTGATACTAGCTACAACATAGTGGAGGACATGAAAAAGACTAGAGCGAATATCTCGCTCTACGAGCTGGCCCGCATCACAAATCAAAAGGAACTTATTTTAAAAGCTTTTGCCAACAACCAAAATACAAAAACTGTGAGCAACACATCTGCACAAACCAGTCCAGATATCCAGTCTATAGTGAACGTTGTCAACACGAATTCGAGAGGATCCACTCCTCCCTTTCTCTTGTCTTTTGAGATGTTTAACTTCAACGTTCACAATTGTCTCGTTGACTCCGGTGCATCCACGAATGTCATGCCTCTATCTGTGTGCAAGAAACTCAACATCCTCCCAGAGAAAACTGACGCGAAAATCATTCAACTTGATAGATCACAAGTACCAGCCGTCGGAGAATTAAACAATGTTATTATCCGCCTCTCATCCGACTCTAGAGTCAATCAATGTATTGATATTGTGGTTGTTGACATCCCTGAAGCCTATGGTGTACTGCTTAGCAGGGACCGGTCTAGCAAGTTGCAAGGATACTTTGCCACAGATTGGTCCCACTTATGGCTACCTTACAAAGGGAGAAATAACCAAATCAGAGTCGAAAGCGAACCGTACATGAAACACACTGTAACTGATTTGGATGCCACAAATGAACCCATCAGCTTTGCCCAGGAGGAACTTGGTATGTGTTTCCTAGAGGCTATATTTGGATGTTACCAACCCCCTCAGTCTTCAGTAGACCCCGAGGTCCAATCTGAATTGGCACTCGTCGCAGAAGAACAAGCCCAAACTGTCTTACACCAAGCCGAAATTCCTCCGCAATCCACTACCCCCAAGGGCCCGGAAAGTGACATATGGACCTTGTATTACGACGGTTCCAAAAATCTCGATGGTTCTGGCACAGGCTGCGTCTTGCTTGACCCTCGCAAGAAAAAATACTTAATCTCCTGTCGGCTGGAGTTCCAATGCACCAACAACACTGCTGAGTATGAGGCTTTGATCCTTGGGCTTAAAAAGGCGCTGGATTTGAAGGTAAAATGCTTACAGGTCGTTGGAGACTCCGAGATTATCACTCGGCAGGTACGCAATACTATTCACTGTTTGTCTCCACATTTAAAGGCGTATCAACAAGAGGTATGGTGATTAATTTCTGCGTTTGACACTTTTGGAATTAAATCTGTTCTTAGAATGCATAATGCAGCAGAAGATGCTCTGGCTAACGCTGCTGCTAGATTTACCCCTTTGAGGGATGGTTTTTCTATTGAAGTTATATATAAACCCTCCGTGCCAGACAATATCACTAACTTGCGCGTCTTTGATGATGATCAACAGGTGCTGGATTTTATGTGTAACTCAGAGATATTCAAAGACGCTGCTATAGATGAAGATGAGCATGACCAAGCTATGCAAAAGGAGTGCGAGCAAGTCAAAGGAAACCCCATGCCTAAAGGGGTGGTATCACTTGAGAAGCTTTTTGATCTGCAAAATCGTTTCCGAGGGCCCCCAAACGCCAAAGTACAGAGCTCCATCTTGGCCCATCGACAAGTGAACTTGGGATCAGAGGATAATCCTAAATTCGTCAACCTAGGGAAAGACTGCACCCCCCAAGAGGCTCAGGATTTCACTCAGCTATTTCGCAAGTATCGTGACGTATTCGCTTGGACATATGAGGACTTACGTACATACGATACTCGAATCATACAACATGTGATACCCATTAAAGAAAATATAAAACCTTTCCAACAAAAGCTCAGGAAAGTACATCCTACGATGGAACCATTGATTCTGAAAGAACTCAAAAAAATTTTAGATGCACGCATTATCTTCAAAGTTCGCCATTCCACATGGGTGTCCAATTTGGTTCCGGTACGGAAGAAGTCAGGTGAAATCCGCTTATGTGTGGACTTCCGAAACTTAAACCGGGCCTCGAGTAAAGATAATTACCCGGTGCCCCCTATGGAGAAAATATTACAAGCAGTATCCGGGTCAGAAATGTTCTCTTTGTTGGACGGATTCTCTGGCTACAATCAAGTACTGGTGGCTGAACCAGATAGGTTAAAGACTACCTTTCGGACTAAGTGGGGAACTTTCGCATTCAGGCGTATGCCCTTTGGATTAATCAACGCAGGAGCAACTTTCCAAAGGGATATGGATATAGCATTCAGGGGTATGATAGGCCAGAGTGTGGTGGTCTACTTGGATGACGTTACTGTGTTTTCCAAACATCGAGGGGATCGTTTGTGTCACCTCAGATAGATTTTCGAAAGGTGCAGAAAATATGGTATCTCGCTCAACCCAAAGAAGAGCGTTTTCGCCGTAGCGGAAGGAAATCTGCTAGGTCATATCATAACTAAGCAAGGCATTGTCGTTGATCCAGAGCGTGCGAAAGCCATTGCTCAGATCCCTCCCCCCAGTAGTAAGAAAGCAATGCAATCCTTTTTAGGTAAGATCAATTTTGTACGTAAGTTTATATCAGATTTCGCCCAGATAGTGAAGCCACTACAGGGAATGATAAAGAAAAATGCTACCTTCAAGTGGAATCAACCCGAAAAGGAAGCTTTCGACCAGATTAAGAAAGCTATAGCCGAAGCACCTTCCCTCCAGAGCCCAGATTTCGGTAGAGATTTTAGCTTGTATACTTTCGCTTCGGATTCGTCTCTGGCAGCCGTACTCACACAAAAGGACAGAAATAATGACGAGCGTCCCATTTCATTCATGAGCACGGCCTACAGGGAGCCGAATTAAATTATCCTGAAATCGAGAAACATGCTTATGCGGTGTACAAAGCAGCTAAACATTTCAGACCATACATCTTGAAGAACCATGTCACAGTTTACGTTCCCCATCCAGCTGTTCGATCACTATTCATGCAGTAAGAGTTGGGCGAGAGGAGAGGGAACTGGGTTGCGTGTATGCAAGAGTACGACTTAGAGTTTAAGCCAAGACGCACAGCTAGTGACGTGTTTATGCCAAATGGTCAGCAGAGGCCGTGCAGCCTTCCAAAAAGTGAAGAAGATAATTGGGAGCAAGAGATTGATATGTATCAAACTGACGTCATGCCCCAGGAAAGGAACCCGTCTTGGTACTCGGATATCTCGGGATATTTGGAACACGGGGTATTGGACTCAAATCTAGACGCCCGGCAGAAACGTGCAATCAGACCCAAAGCCGCGTCCTACCGTTTAATCCAAGGGAAGCTCTTCAAGAAACATTCCAATGGAGTAATGTTACGCTGCCTAGAACATGATGAAACTCAGAAAGTCTTAACCGAGCTGCACGATGGACCAGCAGGAGGTCATTTCGCCGGGGATACCACTGCCCATAAAATTATGCGTGCAGGTTATTATTGGCCAACCCTTTTCAGAGATGCTCACGCATATGTCCGAAAATGCATTCAATGCCAGAAATTTGCAAGCCGAGAAGCGCGTCTGGCTACTCCTTTGTTGTCAGTAGCAGTAGAAGAACCTTTTCAACAATGGGGTTTGGACGTCATTGGTGAGATTTTACCCCACTCTTCTAAGCAACACAAAAAATATCTCCACTTACCACCGACATTATTTCACCGTGGCAGCTGCACCATTACGCCAAATCAACGATCAGGAGGTAATGCAATTTGTCACTCATTCCATCATTACAAGGTTTGGCGTTCCAACTTCCTTAGTGTTTGATAATGCAACGTATTTTTCGTCTTTTAAATTATATGATTTTGCGTTGGAAAATGGCATTGTTCTTAAACACTCTGCAAAGTACTATCCCCAAGGAAATGGTCTAGCAGAATCTACAAATAAAAATCTGATTCGCATCATTAAAAAGACCCTTCTGTCTCACCAACGAAATTGGCATAATACGCTCCAAAATGCACTTTGGGCTGATCGCGTCACCCCTAAGTCCTCAATAGGCACCTCACCATATTTTCTCGTCTATGGGAAAGAAGCTGTCCTCCCACCCAATTTGTCTCTTCCCGCTCTACAGTTGTCTCAAGAGTGTCATGGTACCCCTTTCCCCGCCTTGCAAACCCGCATTGACACCCTGCTGAAATTAGAAGAGGAAAGGCAGAAGACCCGGGAGAAATTCGCCATCCACCAAAGTCGGATCAAGAAATGGTTCGATAAAAAATCTGCAGGAGATAAGAAATTTGAAATAGGAGATCTTATCCTAAAGTGGGATAAGGCTCATGAAGAAAAGGGAAAACATGCCAAATTTCAAGCACTATGGATAGGCCCCTTTCAGGTTAAAGAAAAGGTAGGTCCCCATACTTTCCGATTGCAAACTCTGGAAGGAAAAGTCGAGGTCCTCCCGGTAAACGGGCATGACCTCAAACACTATTTTACTTAAAACCCCCCCTAAAAAAAAAAAAAAAAAAAAAAAAAAAAAAAAAAAAAAAACTCTTTCTCCAGCTCTGCAAAGAAAACCTTGTCTAAAGCTGCCCGCAACCGACTCACTCCTTGAAGAGGTTCTATGCTGATGAAAGGCCCTTCCCGCCAAAATACGGGCAAGGGCCGAAACTGTCATGTATCGTGCACCTAAAGGATAGTACACGACCTTACTGGAGTCTTCAAGCATAAGGAACCACCTAGCGGCTTCGAAGGGTGCAGGCAGAGAAGGTATTGCATAGCAGCAACCGGATCGTGAGGGAACAGGGATAACTCAAGAGAATTGCAGGTCATCCGGGAAAAACCCAAGTCCTCATATGAGACCAGGAGCAACCTCTCTGCAAGCAAAATAAGTCGGGATCCCTCATCCACCCAGGCAAAATATGCCCATCTAAATAAGTGCTACAGGCACATTCTTAAATAAGTGAAATCGCACACAAATAAAGGGTAAAGGATTGAGAAAGGCTTCCTGCGCAGAGAGGTGATGTAACGACTCTGCCGGGGTACTGACTAGGCTCGATGGCAGCGGAGCAACGTTCATGACTCCTTAGGCAGTGACTCCACCGGAGCCGAGAGGTTTGCTGGCAGCGGAGCAACACCATGAGGATGAAATAATTGTATCGGACCCTGCAGTTTTCCAAGGTTTCCCCGACCCTCTCGGTCCTGGAGCGCGAGAAATTAAAATTCGGTTGATCTGCACCCAATAAGCCAAAAGGCCAGGCAACTATGCGGGGTGACAAAGGAAGGAAGGTGTAAACCCTGAGGTAAAAGAACAAGCTAGTATTGGACCCCTCCCTCCTCCCTCATCGACCCTTCATCAGCAGAGACTCTGAATTCATCCAGTGAATCGCCATTTGTTGTAGCCCCTACAACACCCTCCAAAAATACAAAAAAAAATAATAACACACACTTCAAAATTTTTGGAGCCCCTTTGAAACTAAAGGAGAAAAAGCCAAGTAAAGTTCTAAAGGCAAGTCGCTAAGTCGCATATGCATTATTTGCGACCCATGCGACCTATGCGACTCTGCGACCCTTAGATCGCATAGGTCGCCAGGTCACAAGAGTCAGAATTTGATCAATTTGCGACTCAGCGACCTAGCGACCTTGAGGTCGCAAGGTCGCAAGGTCGCAAGATGAAGTTTTAAGGAAATTTGCGACTCAGCGACCTTGCGACCCAGCGACCTGAAGGTCGCAAGGTCGCAAACTTGCGCCTTGCGACCTCATTAAATGTCCGCACGTGCGACCTTTGGTATATGGTCGGGGTCGCTAGGTCGCATTTGTGACTCTCGCTGAAATTCGTGGGAATTGCTCGACAGGTTGATCGGCATCAAGCCCGGTGTTGCCTTTTCCTCCTATGTTTCCCTCTTAGCATTTGCCATTTCGAGCCTCCCACTACCTTATTTATTTACTAGAAAGGATGGGGGTTTTCTTTGGATTTCCTTACCGTCGTTTTGTTTCCCACAAACCCCAAGATCACCCGTCTCCTGCCTAATTCCTCATGGCTGTGCCTTATGATCAGTTTAGGACCTTTCTAACCGCGGACTTTTCCCATTAAAGAAAGTTTGGCCGCAAGGTCGCGCGCGCGCAAAACCCCCGTAAGGCGCGGGTGCGACCTGCGACCTAGCGACCAGGTCGCAAGGTCGCAAGGTCGCAAAACTCTCACTCGACGACTCTGCGACCCTGCGACCTAGTCGCAAGGTCGCGAGGTCGCGGGTGAGTCCTTTTGTAGATCAGCAACCCAGCGACTCCCAGAGAATGGTCAATTAAATCTTTGCATGTACAGACTCTATTTAGCCATTATCATCATGTATTTCTTATCCTGTGATTCTGTTCTTAATGCAGCAGGTGAATTCAGAGCAGACACAGTACCAGTCCTCTCCGACTCTAGCAATATGGCACCCCGGGTATCCCGAAGAAGAAGCAGGCAGGTGGTGGAGGAAGAGTCAGACACAGACATACAAACATCTTCGCCGCCAATATACAGAGACACCCTTTGCACCTTCGCAAAGGAGGATAGCCTTAGGTGGTATGAGGTATACCATGAGTTCGCCATACCAGAAGAGGAGTTCCCAGAAGATCTCCCGGACCGTGAAGTATACCTGAAAGTCAAGAAGTCCAAATTGCACCTAGTAGGGTCGCATCCCGCCATCTTTCCGTGCCTAGAGATGTTGGACTGGATCATACAGAAGACGGATCCGAAAAACTTCGCAATCCGAGATAGTGCAGGAAAAGCTTTCGCAACAGTGGAGAGTTCAAAAGCACAGGTCTACTACTCGCTACCCAAACCAGAGGTGAACTTCACCCCAAGATGGTTTGCTGCAAATGAAGTGTCTATGGTTGATACAATCAGAAAATGGTGGGCAGAACAAGACAAATTTAAGATAAAAAAGGACCAGGAGTACCTGCATAACCTGGAGTAGCTGGGTCTATAAGCCAGTGGCCGCCATGCCGTGCGTGATATACGGCGTTCTGATGCCACCACCTTCAACTTTAACATGGAGAACCATCATAGAACACGTGACAGTATTACCCGCACTTGGTTCAATTGGGCCGGGATATTAATGGGCTCCATGCACACAAATCCTTGGCTTCGCCCATTCCCGTATGAGGGAGCGCCATCGAATTTACATATTTCCAGATCATAGATATGGCCCAGCTCTTGAGCATGTCGAGGGATGGCCACATAATTCGGAACCCCGAACAGACCTGCAATACACTTGCATCTGTGGGTATTCTGGGAATCTAGGTACAAGTCGGACATCGAGAAAATCTCTCACATATTCATGCCCGCCCTCTACGGGAAACTATTTGGTCAAGATGCCCCCTGGATGTCTTGGCGAGCAATGGAAACACTGGGTCAGGTGGCACACTGGTTCCCATTCGCCGATTTCACAATCATCCGAGTATTTGGTTCGTTTAAAGCACCACACGCTCTACCTAAGTTTGTTACCGACAAGGCGCTCATACAGGAGGTGTGTTTCCAAATGACCATGGGCTTCTCTAACGTCCTTACCAAAGGGAAGAAGAAACCTTGGCCTGCTCTGCCTCTCACCATTGGTGCTTATACGGTCAAGGACTCCAGAGAAGTAGCGCGTGCAGGGGAAGAGGTGAAAAGCTATCACTTCAGAAATCTGGATTGCCGAACTTATGACCCAGTCAGGATAGTTCCTGAACATTGTAAAAGGGCCAATTTTATATGGAGTTATCAGCATGTCGAGCGCCCGGATGAAGACGAGAGAAGAAATTGGTATAACGCAAACAGGCATCTCTCGCCAGGAATCGACTCTGATCGAGAAGAAGAAGAGCATCAGAATTTAGGAGAAAGAAGCCAGAAGCTTGGAGGCTCTTCTTCCTCCAAAGATAAAAGAACACAGACCGGTACGGGACCTGACATGGCAGATCAGCAAAGAGAAGCAGAAGCCCAAGCCAAACTGGAAGAGGAGACGAAGAAGAAGGAAGATGAAGAGAAACGCAGAAAGACTCCGAACAGAACGAAAAAGAAAAAGAAGAGGAGAAAGAGAGACAAGTAGGAAAAGGAGGCACAAAGCATGTGTTTAAAAGGCACTGAAAGAGGAACTCGATAAAGTCGATCGTCGAAAAGGCGTAACAAAGCCGCCGAGGCGAGAGAAGAGAACAGAAAGGAAGCAGAGGCAGAGGCAGACCGCCTAAGAAAGAAGAACAGACAAGGCTATGTGGAATGAACCGGCAAAAGGAAAAGAAAAAGGATCAAACACAGGATGAGGAGGACGAGCTAATAGATGACATTGACCTATCTCCCCTGGATATCCCTACAGGTGGCGCGAAAAGTACCCTCAATGTTGATGACTTCCCCGGGGAGCAAGAAGAAGAAGTCTTCGACTTGACCAGGTTGACATTTGACCAATTCTCTTTCAAGATACGGCAAGAGAAAAGGAAATCCTTAGCGCAAGGTCATCACGCCACCTCTACGGTCGCCACCGGAAAGGACATAGTCCCAGACACGAGGACTAATCCTGTTATGATAGCGTCAGCAGGCACCGCTTTTGCCGCCGCCACAGAGGAAAATGTCACTAGGATGAGCAGGGAAATTATTTCTTTACAGAACAGGCTAAAAGCAGCAGAGCAAGAAAAATCAAGGTTAGAAAATGAGATGCTGCAGCTTCAAGGTAGGCCCGCCCAAGTGAATGAGGTCCCACTAGCGGTCAGGAAAGAATGTGATGTGTTGGAGATGATAATGAGGCAAGTATACCAGGAAATGCTCACCCTGAAGCAAACGGTGGCCCCATTGGCAGAAGCACGAGAGGAAACCAGGCAGAAACACGAACAGCTCAAGGAAGCCTCAGCATCCTTGGAAAAAATGATGAACTAGACAGCGCAGTATCAGCAAGTTCCCGAACATGTGCCTCGGAAAGATTGGAGTCATACGCAAGAAGCCAAAGTACAAATTCGGATGAGTATGCAATCCAAAGACAAGTTGTCCAAAGATCTGGACAAAGTGGTGTCTGCATATAATCACCTAATCAGTGGTATTGACTCCATGAACACTCTTCATCACATTCCGTCATTAGGGGCACTAAATGAAGCTAAAGACTGGGAGCAGGTAGAGCAGGAAATTCAGTATTTTCTGCAGCCCGTAAGGCCAGCTGTTGCCGCACCGGAATTCGAGGCATCACAAGAGAACCTGAATCGGTTGCTTGTCACTCCAGTGAAAATCTATACCAAGCTTGCCTCCCTCTTAATGCTGATCTCTCAGAAGAAGGAGACTCTGGTGCCGAATGCCCTAGAATGTATGCATCGAATAAAAGAGGAAAGCCCTCTTGTCGCTCCTATAACGGCGGATTACCAGACTTGGAAAGACTTGATCAAAGGCAAGAAAGTCGACGCTCCAGAAACCTCAATTGCGCGACCACCTTCATAGTTTCAACGCCACGCAGTCGATTCGCGACCAAGTCGCAGCCGCATTTACATGCATCAGGTCGCAAGTCTCATTTGCGACCAGGTCGCAGGTCGCAATTTTGACAAACAGGAAGTTGAACCGTCGGAAGGCCATAAGTGCGGCTGTTGAATCTATAAATACCCCTGTAGGGAGCATTGTGAAGGGCTGCTCTTTTGTGGACTGAAAAGCAATATTGCATTGTAACTGAAAGATCATACTCTTGATATATGAAATACAATACATGTTAAAACCCCTTTGATTGGATGATGTGGTTAGCTGTGACAACATTGTGATTCTCATAAGTGCCGTAATATCGTTTGATTAATGAATCCGTGTTATTAATAGTATCATTCATGCCCCATAGCTATCTGTGATTGTGTGGATGATGCTCAAGTTTACTATTTACTCTTATGATGAATGTTAATGAACTGTTTTATTAGCATTTCGTTATATCTTTTGGAAAGTTAAGGGATATTCTTGCCGTAAAGAACTGTTTCTTCGGCGGTCAGATTATCCTGCATGCATACCCCATAGATGTGTTGCTAACGACACTTCCTGAGTGTATGCATTCTGTCTATTACCTTGCTACGCACAGTGTTATATATTGGTTTTATACATCAGTCATGTATGTTGTATCGTGTGAATGAGTGTATGTTTGCAGTTTCTATCAGGTTTCTCGAAACCGAAGAGATAGTCATTTAAGTGGTAGCCGGACCCACACCCCGGACGGGATCCCTATTCCAAACGGTTCAAAGTCTAATTGGGAATTTCTACCGGGGAGATCCCCTACTGTTGGCGGACATATTTTCCCGTCAACACAATCTTAAAAATTACAGGGAGTCAACACTTTCCTTCCCCAAAAAATTTCAAGAAACGTTCTTGAAAATTAAAATCTATATTCCCCAAATATTGTAACCATTGGCCTCCTAGTACAACATCAACACCACCCATTAGAATAGAAAGCATTGGAATATTCAATACATATTCCCCCATGGTTAGCTTGATATTATGGCACCTTCCATATAAATTTATAGTTCCTCCATTTGTAACCATCACTTGAAATTATTGTGCTAGATATAGGAAGAAATTCAATTCCTCAAATATCTTAAAATGAATAAAATTTTGTGTACTACTTGAATCAATAAACAATATTACCTTTTCTTTTTCTATATCCTTCTATCTTGAGAGTTTGAGGAGTGTTAATACCTGTCAATGCATTACAAGATATGTTTGTATTAATTCTTCCTTATCTGGGGTTCATTCCTGGTGTATATCATCCTCTTTTGATGTTTCTCGTTCCTTTTCTTCTTCCTCTTCACAATATATTTAAAACAATTTCTTCTCGGTGCACTTATGACCTTTAGTTCATTTGCTATCACAAATATAACACAACCCTTTTACTCTTTTTGTCTCCAATTGTTGTGGTGTCAACCTTGTAGGTTGTGGAAGGCTAGGAGAAGCAACATTTCCATCTTTATAGTTGTTATTGGTAGATGTCCTTGTTGCCATAATTTTGCTTTCAACTTTTCTTGCCACCCTGAATGCCTTCTCCAATGAATCAAGTTCCCAAAGGTGAAACTTATGTTGGATGTTATCCTTTAAAGTCCCTATGAAGACATCAATCCTATGCTCCTCTAGAATATTTTCTACCCTGATATTCAATTTTTGTAAGTCCTCAATGTGTTCCACCATTGAACCCTTTTGTTTGATATTTATCAATTAGCTAAATAAGGTTTTTCTCTTTGTATCCTCATAATGTGCTATCATTTCCTCTGTAAAAATTGACCAAGTGACAAGTGATTTATGATAAAAAAACCATCAATACCATACAAAATTATTTTGTTCTAAATATAAAGTTGCAATGTGTACCTTTTGTGGGTATTTCACATTATGGAGATTAAAATATTTCTCCATATGTAGTATCCATGTTACCGAATATTTGCTATCAAAGTTCCTCATATCGATATTTGGAATATGGTGGGTCTTAAATCCAACATTAGAGTCTATGAAATCATGATTAACATTTCTTTTTTTCTTATCATGAGTTTCATCTACTACCTTTTTGCAATTAGGAATAATTTCTTGTATAAACCTTGTCAAAGCTTCCTTCAAACCTTCCATGTCTTCTTTTATACCATTCTTCATGTCTTCCACGTTATCTTTCAGTTTTTCTTCCATACCATCGATATTAGCTTCCATGCCATCCATCTTAGCTTCCACGCCATTCTTCAAACCATCCATATTAGATTCCACATATTTCTTCAAACCATCCTATTAGCTTCCATTTCATTTTTGGTTACTTTTTGCGAGAGTGAAATTTGTTGCACTTAGTCTCGTAATTTTGATAAATCATGTTGCACTTCTTCCTCTTCATGCGTCATAGTAAATCTTTCTGAGGGCTTAATGGGTGTGGAATTATCTTTGGGTGGGATTTTAGAACCCAATATTGATATCAATGCTTCAATATTCCCTTGGAATCACTTCAAACTGATTTTTTAAACAAAATTTATGCAATTTTTTACAAAAGAACACACTTTTTTATTTCTTTTTTGGAGCTCGATATTGAACAAAATGGAACTCTGTGATTTCAGATCCTAAATATTTGAAATTCGGTGTTGTAGTAGCCCTCTAAGTCTTCTTTCTAATGCCACAGATCATACCTAGTTTGGATTCTTCAAGATAAATTTATGCCTGATCTCCCAAAATGGCCTAATTATGGACTGGTTCAATATAACGAACTTGTATGACATTCCACATGTCACTGTTTTGACCTTCAGCTCTGAAACCAATAGAAAATAAACTAAAGTCCATTCAAATAAAGATAATTTTACAAAATTCAAATTTGATGCTTGAAACAAACGTTATGACGATTTTCCCTAGGTCACCTATTTGAGATGAAATTCTGGAGCCTGCAAAAACCCTAACTGCCACAGATCATATCTATAAAATTATATCGAAAAAAGTTATGAAAGTTTTAAATTAAATTCATCAAGATTTACTCTCCACATGGTAAAAATTTCAGCTTCTGAATCCTTGTAGAACAAAAGTTATAGCGAAAATTACAAGATGTTCTATTTGAAGAAGAAAAACCCTAGAATCCCAAGCTCTGATACCAAATTTTATGCAACCATATCACAAAATAGAAGAAAAGATAGATCAATGACTTAGAAATTAGCCTCTTCGAGGGAAAAAAATCCTTTAAATTACATAAATGAACAATTATTGGATGATTCAAATGACAAAAACCTACTTTATACAAATAGGGGTCTAAGGGGTCCCAATATAATAAGAGCCTACATAACAATAATAATGTAAGGGCACAACAATAACGATAAGGGGGATATACTAACAATAACAATAACGGGCTACACTAGTATTAAAGGGACCTGACATGCTGATGGATACATCTTCTTAAAATATTTCGATAACTCTAATATTGTCAAGTTACTTGTCTTGGATAGGTTTTTATTTTTGTCTGAAATGTATAAATGAATTCATTGATCTAGTCCTTCATTATTTTGCCACATGTCTAAATTTATTGCATGAAGAACTTTATGCGACCAAAGAATTAGACAATGGAATCAAAATATTTTGGCTACGTATTTCTTTTATTTCTATATGATCTGCAACCAATAGCTTTATGACCAAATAAATTGCATGTAAAACATGAATCTTTAAATAAAACTGAGTACTTGGGAATGAATGGTCTTCCTATGGAGAGACAAATTCCTTGAGGTAAGAACAATTTTCTTTTGTACATCGGCTGGAATGTGTCCAAAGTTGTGACAAATAAAACATTCAATATCATTGATCAAAGGAAAGAATGAATTTTTTTTATTTTTTCCATACTCATTGGAAGAAAATGAAATTATTTGAAACTTCATTTTTCTTGGTTGTTGGTTAAACTTCCTTCTTAATCCTTTACCAGGATTTTCAAAGTTTGATTTGTTGTCCTCGAAATTTCCTACAAATGCTTGTGAGCTATATTCTCCATTCATAGTTTCATGAAAACAAAGGCCTGATTTAATGAAGGGAGACTTTGACTGTGAAGAAGGTTGTCCAATATCTTGTTACTATCTTGAAATCTCAATTGTTTTTCCTTTTCTGATAATTTACCTTTTAATGAGCTTAGCTCATCCTCTTTTTCTCTTTCTTGCCTCTTCTAATTTTTTTCTTAACTCAATAATTTCTTATTTAATCGCATTTTCTTGTTCTTAAAATACTTGAAGTAGATCTTCATTTCGTTTATTTGACATTTCTAGACCAAATTAAAAGAGATGATCTTAGTTTCAGGTCCGTCTCACTATCATTTCCTTTCATTTAGCTACTTAATTAATGTTGTAGTGCTTTTTGATTCACCAGGACCTCTGTTTTCATATACTTGCAACTTAACCTTGAGACTGTCAATCCCTTTCAAAGTAGAAACATTTTTTCTTCTAAGTTCAAATACTTCCTCTAGTCTTTCTTCTTCTAAATCTATAACTCCATTTGATATGATGATGGATGTATCCTCATCAAAATCATCTTCTTATAGGATACAATTTTCTTCTTTAGATACATCGAAATTTTCAATAGAAATATTAACTATCGGTTTACCTAATGAATAAAATATCTTTACTTCTCCTACATGTATATACTACAGATTATCCCATGCCACTTTTGTAATTTTATAGTGCATAATTTTCTCTAGTTCTGAATCAGGAAAGCTAAAAAAGTTTTCATTTAAAGCTTGACTACTATTCTACAGTTCTTGATATGATGGGGAATATTCATTATAACCATTACAAAATAAATGCCAAACATATGACCCTAGGATATTATCCTAGACTTCATCCTTTCTTTCCAATATTGATAATTTGCATTATTGAGTAAAATCACCTTGACTATCCATAGTTCTCTAATTAACTTGTTTTGCTACTAATTGTCGCTGATTGATAATTGCAGATACTACTACTAGATATGATACATCACTATCACTGCAAAAGTTTTCCTGAATTCAATTCCTTCTTTGAGTCATCTTCTTCTTCTGCTTTTTTCCCATGGTCCCTAATATATTCTCGAGCGATTAAAATTTGTTGGATATAACTTGGCTCTAATACCAATTTTTATAAATATTGAGAGGAGGGGGGTGAACAAATATTTCATGCCTTACCAAATTTTACTTAGTTTATGCTTGTTGGGTATGTGTTATATTCTTTCCACAACTAGTCGCACGCATGATCGGGGGGGGGGGTGGTCAGAAGGGGGGTGATAGACCCCTTGTTTTTTGCACCGGGGGAATCAACCCCCCTATCCAAGGGTTTGGGGAAACGCCCCAAGAATTTTTTTTGGACCCTATTTTAGGTGGGTTGACTCGCCTATGGTTTTGTGCATGGGTTTGCACATGGTTTTGGGGCATGATGGTTTTCGGCCCCTGGTATTTTTTAGATCTAGTCAAGGGAACTACGATTATGTTCTAATCCAGGGCTAATGGATTGGGGTTTATGAATGCTTCGACATGAATATATATGTGTTGTAACACTAAAAGGAATTTAATGAAAAATCAATATGGTATTCCCAATTTTGGATCAAGGGGGAAATATCTGTGTATATTTGTTTTACGTTTTATGCTCTCACTATTAATTATTTTCGATCTTTAAGAATTTCTTTGCAGATAATTTTTGTACAGGGTTAAAACCTGCATTTGGCATCATAGCAGTTTCATCTTCAAGAGGACACCTTTGCTGCTGAGCGATTTTTTGCTTGGGCTTGTGGTAGGCCCTGTTTAGTGGGAGATCTGCGGGATCGATTCTTGCAGTGAAAGAAGATGGGGAGCAGTGGAAAGATAGAGATCGATAGATTAAATGATTAGAGTTTTGAGTTGTGGAAGCTCAATATGGAGGATCCACTGGTGGATAAAGATCAGTGGATCATGGTATATCCAGGTACTAAATCAACGCCAATGTCAGATGAAGGCTAGGCGAAGTTGGATCGGAAGGCAAAGAGCACAATACGGTTGTGTATCTCAGATTCGGTATTGTTAAATGTAGCTGGGGAAGCTATGATGAATAATTTGTGGGTCAAGTTAGGGGCTTTGTACCAATTTAAGTATTTGGTGAATAAATTGTTCCTGCGGAAAAAGCTGTATAACCTAAGGATGAAGGATGTATACTAGTGACAGAGCATCTAAACGCCTTCA
Source organism: Pinus albicaulis (assembly GCA_034641835.2). Taxonomy (NCBI): domain Eukaryota; kingdom Viridiplantae; phylum Streptophyta; class Pinopsida; order Pinales; family Pinaceae; genus Pinus; species Pinus albicaulis. The sequence continues at coordinate 475,575,921 of CM076572.1, read as the reverse complement.
ATATTATGGTAAGTTAGTTGTCATATGTTGATATTAAAATATCATATGAAGATAATTGCATCAGTTTGTTGTGTTATCTACCATATTCGTGGGATATTCTAGTTATTGCAATAGGTAGAAATACAACTACCTTGAATTTTGATGAAATTGTCTCAGCTTTGATATCAAAGGAAATGAGACGGAGAAATATGGAGGGATAGAATGGAGATGCCTTATTTTTACGAGGAAGATCCCAGAACAGAAACAAAAATAAGTTTATTAGTGGGATATCTAAATCGAGAGGGAGATCTAAATCTCCAGGAAATCCTATAAAGGTGTGTTGGAAATGTGGAAAGGAAGGGAACTTCAAAAAGGACTGCAGATTTAAAGCTCATGAGAAAGGAAAGGGATCTGATGATGCTCCTTCTGCAGTGGAAAAAACCACCTCAGATGAAGGTGGGGATGTGTATTTCGCTTCTTCATCAAATACACATGTAGATCATGAGGTATGGTTGATTGACTCAGGTGCATCCTTTCACTTCATTCGCCATAAAGCGTGGTTATGTGAGTATGACAAGTATGATGGTGGTGATGTCTTCTTAGGGGATGATAGGAAGGTAAAAATCATCAGACGTGGAAAATTCAAGTTGAAGCTGCAAGGTGGAAGGATTATAACACTTCCTAATGTTACGCATATTCCTACATTAGCCAGAAATCTGATTTCTGTAAGAAAGATGGATGATGGAGGTGTAAAAACAATGTTCGGGAAAGATACCTGCAAGATGGTTCGGGAAGCACTGGTATTAATGTGGGGAGTTCATATTGGAACTCTGTAAAAGCTTCAGGGTAGCACTGTTATTGATGGATGCAACAATTATGTGGTTCCTAAAAGTGGAGCGGAAAGCCTAGTGGTCTCTGGAGAAAAGATCATGTTATGGCATCAAAGGCTTGGGCATATTTGAGAGAAGGGCCTTCAGATAATGCATGGTAATGGTATGGTAGAAGGTATGTCTAATTTCTCTCTCGATTTTGATTTCTGTGAACATTGTGTATATGGGAAGCATAATCAAGTGAGTTTTCCTTTTGGTGCTAAGAGGGTGAACAAGATATTAGATTTTTTATATTTTCAGAATTTAGGCTTCTGTGATCCATCATAAATATTTAGAATTTTCTTCAGTAATAATCACATGTGAAAAAACACTGAAGACGCATTTCGAACCAACCAGTGTTGTTCATCATCACCTAGTCCTGATGATGAACCACGTTGGTTGGTTCGAAACACATCGACAGTGTTCTTTGACATGTGATTATTACCAAAGAAATTATAAATATATTAGAGCTTGTGCACAATGATGTGTTTGGACTTGTGTCGGATCCATCACTGGGTAAGTCTGTGTACTATGTTTCATTCATAGATGAATTCTCAAGGAATACATGGATATATTTCTTAAGAAATAAATTTGAATTCTTTGATAGATTTAAGAATTTAAGGCTCTGGTTGAAAACTAGATAGAGAAGAATATAAAGGTGTTTAATCGACAAATAATGGTGGAGAGTTCTAAAAGAAGGAATTTTAAGAGTTCTGTAAGAAGTGTGGTATAGCACGGCATAATACTACATACACACCTCAACAAAATGGAGTTGTAGAAAGAATGAACAGAACGCTGATGGAAAAGGCAAGAATCATGCTTAGTGGTATCAGGTTAGGATGGGAATTCTGGCAGAGGCAATAGAGACTGCATGTTACGTGGTTAACAGATCACCTTCATCGTTGTTGGAGGATAAGACTCCACACGAGGTATGGACCGGTAAGAAACCCTCTCTTTCACATCTGAGGGTATTTGGATGTGATGCATATGTACATGTTCCAAAGGATAAAAGGACCAAGTTGGATAATAAATCTAAAAGGTGCATATTTATTGGGTATAAGGATGGTTTAGAAGGTTACAAGCTTTGGAGCCCAGAACCAAGGAAGGTTGTGTACAATCAAGATGTGGTGTTTAGAGAGGTGAAATATGTTTTTAACATGAATTACTACCAAAGAAACCTGAGAAGATAGAGTTTTAGCTAAAGGAGGATGAATCAGACTCTACAATAGAACAATATTCAGAAGATGAAGAGCCACAAACTTCAGCTGTGAGAAGATCAGTTCAGCAAAGAAGGAAGCCAGAAAGGTATAGTCCATCCACTTTCTGTTCAAAATTTTCTTTAACTATCACTGATGATGATCCCAAAACTTCCAGGGAGGTAGTGGATTCAGAGGATGGAAAACTTTGGAAGGAGGCCATGGTTGATAAAATGACATCCTTTCATAAAAATGAGCCATGGGATCTGGTAGAGTTGCCGGCTAGATGGAAGCCCATCAGGAGAAACTAGGTGTTTAAGAAGAATATGAATGTATAAGGCAAGGTGGAGAAATACAAAGCTCAGTTGGTAGCAAAAGCTTATTCCCTAGTGTCGGGAATTGATTTTGGTGATATTTTTTCTCCTGTTTCCAAGGTTACTTCTATTAGGTTAATTTTATATGTTGTTGTTGCATTTTTTTTTGAGGTAGAACAGATGGATGTGAAGACACCATTTCTTCACGGGGATCTGGAAGACGAGATCTACATGAAGCAACTTGAAGGCTTTGCGTTGAAGGGTAAGAAAGAACTGGTATGCAGGTTAAAAAATTATCTGTATGGGTTAAAACAATCACCAGGGATTTGGTATTATCAATTTGATACCTACATAAGGGGACTTGGCTTCACCAGAAGAAAAGAGGATAAGTGTGTGTATTTTAAATTAATTGGTGACCATGTTGTTTCTTTGGTCTTGTATGTGGATGATATGTTGTTGGTTGGAAATGAGAAAGAAGTTATCCAAGATTTTAAGACCCAATTGTTCTCCAAATTCGACATGAAGGATCTTGGTGCTGAAAACTATATTTTGGGCATGGAAATTAAGAGAAATCGGGAAAAGAGGAAGCTTTGGTTAAACCAGAGGAAGTATGTCGAGACAATATTGCAGAGGTTCAATATGCAGGATAGTAAACCGAAGAAGGTTCCTATTCTTGTAGGTGCAAATCTATCTGTTGAACAATGTCCCAAGACACAAGAAAAAGAGGAGGATATGTCCCACGTTCCATGTGCAAGTGCAGTGGGTAGACTGATGTGTGCAATGGTCTGTACTAGACCAGGCATTACACATGCAGTGGGAGTATTGAGCAGGTTTATGTCAAAACTAGGGAAGGAGCATTAGAACACAGTGAAGCCGGTTTTCAGATATTTTCTTGGCACTAGTGATTATGGTTTATGTTACCAGGGAAGACCATGATTGGATAGAGTTTTAGACATCCGTGGTTTTGTTGATGCAGACTAGGCTGGAGATCTAGACCAAATAATATCTACAAGTGGGTATGTGTTTAGCCTATTTCGAGGTGCAGTCATTTGAATGATTAAAATACAGTCTGTAGTGGCTCTTTCAACTATAGAGGAAGAATACATGGCAACCAATCATGCAAGCAAGGAAGCAGATTGGTTGTAGATATTGTGTTCAAGTATGGTGTTGGTGAAGTGATCTATAAGGATAGATTGTGATAGCCAAGTGAAATTTTCTTTTCTAAGAATCCTGCTTATCATTCAAAGACAAAGCACATTGATGTTCAATATCACTTTGTGAGAGATATGGTTGAGGATAAAAAGGTGTTGCTGGTCAAGGTGGACACTTCAAAGAATGTTGAAAATGCATTGACGAAGTATGTGAGCACTCATAAGTTCTCTTGGCCCTAGAGAAAGAATGGGTGTTGTAGGACTGGAATAATGACTAAGCTCTCATGTGGCCCTCTGTGGTAAGAGAATAACAAGTGGGAGAATGTTGGGTATGTGTTATATTCTTTCCATGGCTAGTCACACACGTGGGAGGGTGACATACCCCCTGTTCATTGTGTCGGGCGCATGAGGGGCAGAAACCCCCCTTATCCAGGGGTTCGCAGGGGGCAGGTAGCCCCCTCCGCAGGAACCGAGGCAACACCTTGGTAAAAAAAAATTGGACCCTATTTTAGGTGGGAAGACCTGCCTATGGTTTTGGGGTATGATGGTTTTATAACCCTGGTATTTTGTAGATCCGGTCAAGGGAACTATTGTTATGCTCTAATACAGGGTTTATGAATGCTTTGACATTTATATATGTGTTGTAACACTAAAAGGAATATAATGAAAAATCAATACGGTAGTCCCGATTTGGGATCCAAGGGAAAAATCTTTGTGTATAAATGTTTTAGGTTTTATGATCTCGCTATTGATTATTTTTTGTCTTTAAGAATTTGTTTACAGATAATTTATGTATAGGTTTAAAACCTACAATGCTTTTATTTTCAAAGTTTCCTGAACCATGATTTCAATTGTAGCACATTATGTAGTAGTTGCAGGCATATTTATTAAATCATGAGCAACATTAAACATAAGAACATGTAAACTATAAGAGTGGAAGACATCATCAAAAAATAAACACATAGGGTCACCAACCTTTTAGGTGGAAATCCCAACTGGGAAAAACCATTGTTGTTGTTGTCTTTGTCTTGTTCTTATTATAAAGAAAAATCTTTTTACATCTTGCATTGGTGCAAACTCATACTAGCGTGCATGCTCCTACCTACTGGACACTACCACCTCCTCTTGTTTCTTCATATACCATTGGAAGAAAGCTACTAATCCCTCATCAAATTTACTGGCCACCACCAGAAGGAAGCTACCATTCCCTCACTGAAGGCTCCAACCCTTAGTCCCTCTGTGGACCAAATTTAAAAATATTTCACACTAGATCCACCTGAATCAAAACACAACTCAAAATCTGCAGGCCATGTTTTAGAATGTTTCAAACTAGACCCACATGCAACAATATTCTCATTTAAATAACAAGATACCAATAATCTCTCTGAAACAAATCTCTCATCAATAAATCATCAAACCCAAGCACTCTGTAATAAATATTTTATCAAAAAAGTGTATCATCAAAATATTTTTCATCAAATGCAAAATGCCAAGGCATATTCTCCACTCAAAACAACTATCATCTACCATCAACATAATTATCAATACATCCTTGAAAATCAACAACAACTCTCAATAATTCCAAACCCTCTTCGCAAAAAATACAAAATTTTAATGTGAATCACAACAAGATATATTTTCACTAAGAAACTATAAGTCAATACATCCCTTCAAACATGTGATAATTCTGCAACATATCTATCAAACCATGGCATTCATTCATCACACAACAATGGAAAATATCATCATGGTGACATTTTGTCAAACCCTAATGCAATAACTCTAGTGAATACTTTATGCCAAACATATCTTTGGATAATACAAATAATAGTAAACTCGACACATAATAAGTATCTGGCCATATGAACATTCACTGACTTGCTTGAAACTCCTACAAAAATCACCTCATCAATCCAGTATGATCACAAGCATACTAAACTCACATACCATATGCTAAAAGTAACATGCACAGTCAAACCCAACATGATTTCACACAGAAAGTTTCATGGAAATTTCTATAATTATACCTCATATAATAAGAAAACATCACACTGCATAGAAACATTATCATAGACATTAACAAGCAGACGGTTTCAACCATTGCTAAATTATGTTTTAATCCCTGCAAAACATGACCATACTAGATCTATGTTATCTAAAAAAAAGGAAAACAATAACATCACATTGAATTCAAGTCAGATTCATGAATATGTGCCCTGCGCTGATCTCTACATAACCTATAGATCGTTTCAATCGACAATACATATATCTTTCCAATACAACGTTAAATTCATAATAATTTTTTGTGAAACTAATCTCTGTCCACTACACAATGCATTTCAACTTCAAAGAATAAGTCTAGATTATGCATATAGATCTCTGCCATGTTCACTCAACCTCCTCTCAATCCTTCCAAAAAATCAAGAATTAGAGGACAAAAAAAAAGGTGTGATTCTCCTTCTAAATTCTAACTAATAAGATCTGAGAAACTAGCATACGGTGCACATTAGTCTAAGGAAATTCCAACCGTTAGTAAGCCTTAGCAAACACAAATATTCTAAGCAGTAAAGAGTGCCCAAAAGAAACAATATCCTTCAGATCATTCTATACATAGTTAGATATAATGATTCCCTTTCTCCTGTGTTTATTAGACATAGTATTTAGCAACTTATAAAATTAATAAGTAGATTTATCTTCCCTCCATTTCACTTGTAATAAATAATTCATACAAGTAGATCCATTTTCCCTCCATTACACTTCCATATCTCTCAATGTTGACTCGATTTGAGCCTCCTCCTTGCACCCTAGTGTAGACCATAATTCATTAACAATCCAAGAATAACTCATCAAATGCACACACATCTGATCCAATTTGTTTCCCTTTTATAGCTACTTTGTATTGCCAATACCACAGGAAACTACATGGGATTTTTTTATGGTGAATTTTGACGAGATCAAATAGATGTTACCTTCCCTTCTGCACAATAATACCTTGGGGAATTCCATGGTTTTTTCCTAAGGTTTTTGTTTTTCGACTATTATAAGCAGCAATGCCCCTTAACCTTTCAGGAAGGGCATTATAAAACACATGTTTCTTTAGAGACCTACATTATAATGATCCTCGTACACTGGAAACCTATGTTACCCTGTTTTCAAGCCCTAAATTCAATCAACCCTCAGTCAAAATTGCTTCCAACTTATGGGATTCCTTCTTCAACACCTGTAGGACCTTTCCAAGCCTTGACAAGTCTCAACAACCTCATCAACCTCTATAACCACCAATAAAACTTCCTCCACCATTCAATTGTGTTACCTCAGTTTTTTTCACTTTCAAGCATCTATAAACCTTGTCCATCCTCTTGCAACTTTTTAGACACTGTGCAACCTTTTAAAAATCCTATGAAATTATCAATACTCCTAAAAATCCTATGAAATAATAAAAAATAATCATCCATTCATGACCTAGCTAGGTGCATCAATAACAATGTCAGAGTGTGACAATATCATGATGACATAATATTAAAATATCACAATCCAAGTTGACATCTAGGTTGATATCAAGCCCAACACACTAGCCATAATTCCAACAGAGGAAAAAAAAGTTGTAAGAGAAATCAAAAGCTTTTGGAAGAACTGAGTAACATTATTCTCAACTTAGGTACAATAAAGTTGATCTTGGAGGTTTATCCCTCCACAAAATCATCTCCCCCATGAAGATATTATCCTAGATTCTTAGAGGCCTCAATTGCAAGGGAAAATAATTTCTTCTCAATGATAAGGGGCTCATGAAACATCCAACCTTTTTGATATTTCAGGAAACTAATTTTTTTTGTGAAGTTGTATGTAATTTGAACAAAATGGGGTCAAGGATTCCAATTTGTATCTCTTAACACCCAAGGTCGATTGATAGGTTTCACTATCATCTATAACTCTCAAGCGGTATCCCTCCTTAACATGTTTTCTTCTTTCATAATTATCATTATACAATTTTGACTCATAATGATCTGAAATATATCTGATCTAATACTAAAATAGAACTGATTATTTGGCAACAGTGAATTGATTGTTAACTCGGTCACTTAGTGTGGAATATTGAAGGAAAGAAATTGAATTTTATGAATTAAACCAGAACTTAAGAAGAATATTAAACATGAATTTGCAGCAAAACAACGAAGATATAAGACGACAAGCATTGATTACATAGTTCATCCTTGGTGGACTACGTCTCCATGTCCCCCTTCAATATGGACATCTATTTTATAAAGGATTTATCCAAGGAAGTATCTACATAGAAAAACACCAAACTAAACGTGTTTGCAGGCACCTCTAGTCACTGTCAACATAAATTTCTCTTTCCTAGCTTTCCAACGCCTATCTTGGTTCCCAATTCTACCTCCAAACGACAAGAAACACTGAAAACAAACCTTCCTATCTCTTACAAAATTTGAACAAGTCTTGAAAAACACTTCTCCTTCATCACGAGCAATGGACTGAATTTATAATATATGTTCAATTCAAACTTGGCCAAAATTGGTATGTGGTTGAATGCAAATTAATGTGATATACCTCTCGGTGCAATAGAGGTGAAACACCTAATGGATTAGGTGACATGGTGGTTAACATTACAACTACGCATATTTAATTAAAACCCAAAAATGAACCATAGGTTATAAATAACCTCGATAGTTTCTGCAAACGGCAACGTGACTAACAACTTCATGTGAAAACTCTGGCGGTCAAACTACTGACTGCCACCTTGCAGTTAGGTTCTGGCAGCTTCGGTTGACTGTTACATGTGACAGTTGTTGTGTTAACAGCTTGCGGTTTCCCAAAAGTCTAACCGTTGACATTCCAACTGCGCGGTAACGTAACTGTGTGTTGTTAACAGAATCTCGATCGCATGCTACCCGATGGTCTTCTCTTTCGCACGGTCAATGATGCGGTTAGGTCTGTGATTTGTAACGTGGGTTTATTTACATATGATTAACACTTTGCATAGTTTATAACCTTTGCACTAGGTTTTAAGACTTAGGATTAGGACCATAGTACTATAGGTTTACCACTTAGACTTTTCACCATATTTTTTCACTTAGGATTAAGAATTTAGAATTTTGACCATGGTTTAACACTTTCCACGATAGGTTTAGCACCATAACACCACATAATGACATAACCATGAAAGAATTAACTTTCATCGGAAAAACTAGAGATAAACTGGACTTCACTATCAATCTGCATTGATGTAAGATCCCCCTGGATCACATAGGATCATCAAAAATTTGTTTTCTTTCAAATGTCTATGACCCTTCACTACCTAGAGACAAGCCACATTTTATTAACTCCATAAAGTAGCTTAGTCTTCTCATGTCACTGACATCTTGGGTCCTAGGGAGGATTTCAATTTGATAAAACAGTTAAAATAAAAAAGGCAGTGTTAGAAATATAGAAGTGAAATCCAACCACTTCCAATTTTCTTCTCATTTGATCAACCTCAACACCATCAATGACACATACTTGGAACAAATTCAGAGGTGACTTCCAACATATAGATACAAATTTGTATAGGTATCTCATATTTGAGAATATCATGTCTAAGTAAATTTTTATGGATCCTTCCATCCTCTCTAGCCATGGCTTGGATCACTAGCTAATCAAATTAGACATCAAATGTAATATTCCAAAATGGGAAAAGAAAGAATATAGTGAAAAATGTTGGAACAATATTTCAGATCATCAATTAAAAGCAAGAGGCCAATATGGAGACCTTTCATATGTTATTACAGCAACAAAATATACATAAGAAATGGGCCATAAGATGCATAACAGGAAATACAAGCCTCCAAAGGACAAAATCCCTCAATATGAGGTGCTACAATTATGTAGAAAAGTTGGAAGACCCTTACAACGTTATTTTATTAGCTCTGCTACAGAAAATGATTATACATCAGATCTAGGGCTGATATGTGCCTCAAAATATAGATTTATATAAGATCTGAGAACTATACAACCTCCTTTGAAGAACCCCTTAAGGGTTTTCATAAAAACACCAAGTACAAGTTGTAGATCTGAGATCTAAGACTACAGATCTACTGAAAAATACTGATATGGAAAGTGTGGCTAATCTCCTATGATCAATACAATATCCTCCTCCAATAGATCCTCTTAGTGAAAGGCAGATCCCCTTCAGTAGAAAATCATCTCTCCAAATGGTGTGACAAACCACCCTCCAACTCCTCCTACAGAAATAACAAAGATCTAGAAGTAAACTGCACTGTAGGGATGAATAACCAGTTGGCCTAATGCCAAGATCTGAAAATAATCTCAATTTCCTTCAATATTTTCCTCCCAATGGAAAGGAAGCCTCCTCCACTGAAAATAAGAAATGAGATGGCCTAGATCTAGAGATCTAATCACCACTTGCTGCAACCTGAAAAAACAACCAAACCCTCAACAAGATCTGTGTTGTAGTTGAAAGAAGAAGCTTAGCCTTAAGCCAGATAGTGGAAAATGTAGTGTAAGACTCCTCCAAGAGATTCTAAATGGAAGAGGTGGGATTCTCGATCAAGAACACCCTATGCTAAACAACACTCTATCTTAGCTAAACAGCAAGAGAAAGATATATGTCTAAACATGCCATATATTCAGAAATATAATATACATCAACATAATGAATATGGTTGCCATCCTCTTCCTTAAATAAGATATGAGCTTTCAAACCCTAAGCCCCTTCCAAAAATATCACTACATTCACACAAAGAATCTCCATATAAAACTGTGTTGTCCTTCATTGATGACCACTCCTCCATGACAACGTTGTTTATTTGGTCAACGTTGACCTAGTCAAAGTGATCCAGCCTCTTTTCACAACAAGGGTGCTTAATTAAGCTGCCAAGATTTTTCTCTTTCACATTTGGCATTGGTTTATTCATTATTAAGGAGAATTATGGACCGCCTTTGCCCTCTTATTCTTTAAACAAAGCATTAAATAAAAATTTAATATTCCAACTAGCTCATGGATAATTGGGAATATTGCAGTCCTCCCTTACCAAATGTTGCTTGTCCTCAAGCAACTGACAAGGTGAGTGCTGCAAATTTTCCTCATTGTTGACACCAACATGTGATAAGCTTCCCTCATAAGCTAAGTGTCTACCAATCCAATCCTCCATGAATTGCTCCTCCAAATTTCTCATGAGATGCAAATAATCCATCCCACAAGGAGACAATAGTTCAAATGAAACAAACATGGTTTGCCCAATGTTCTCCCTAAAACATGTAACATAGTGAACATGGAAAATCTCTCTCCCATAGGACACATACATACCTCCCATACTCCTTTCAAACATTCCCATAAAAATTATACATACATCATCAATTTATGGGATCAAAATGAAGTACATACGAACATAAATTTGTGCATATGGAGGTGGGTCATAGTCCCACATGTAGAACCAGCGCAGTAAATCTCCTAACTGCATTAGATCATGATGTGGTAAGTGGTTTCCCCACCACTTACTTGATGCCCAAGTTATCTCACCATGACTGAAAGTGTGAGATATGTTTGGTTCTTTTGGAATGCACCCACAATGGTACAAAATCTCCCTTTGATCTCCAAGGGAGTGGCCATGTTCAGAAATTTTTATGGCCCAAAGTTGGCCATTAAGTATATATGGAATAGTACTCCTTATTGGAGCTATGGCCTACATATATATGGTGAAATAATGCAAGTAATAATCAAATGAAACATTAGATACACAAGCATGTTCTTCACCAAGATTTCTCCTCATACAAATGGAGTGGAGCATAGATCTACCTCCTCTCATTTCAAAAGAGGAAAGAGGTGGCTGAATTAACTCCTTCATAGATTTATGTTGCTCTTCCAACTCCACATGGTTCATGCATATTTTAAAATGCTGATATAGTGCTTCTTTAAAGCCTTCCCAAGTGTATCTTTCCATGATAGTGTTGTAGGCCTTCATGGAATAAGTATGGCTGAAAAAGAACTCTTCATAAGCTCTTTTTAGCAACTTCTCCTTGATATTGGAGGCTCTAGATAAGAATATTCTACCATGATAATAGATGACTCCTTATTGGACTGAATAGCCCTCTTCATGTAGCTGGTCATAAAGTATCATGAATGTGAAAATATCCTTGGAATAATCCACCAACAGTTGGGATCTCCAATATGGATCAATCTCCCATAGTGACTGCACTGATGATCTATAACAAAGAACATATTTCATATGGTTTCACTCCTCCTTAACATCTCCAATGCCAAAGGTACATGTTGGAAGGTCATTCCTTCCATGCTTCTCCTCCCACAACACAAAATCTAAAATGAGAGTGGGTAGTGATATTGGGAGAATGTCTCCCTCCTCCTTGAGCCTACCCAAGACTCCCATCGTTGTATCATAGTCTTCTAATGCTCCCATCCCTCCTAGATATATTCTTGGAGCATCATGTTGTGAGATATCTCTCACCAAATATGAATCAGGTGGCTTCCTCAGAGGTTTTCCACTAAATAATAGTGTCTGATGCAGTAATATCATATTATCATAATAGATGAGACTGTAAGGTCCTTGCTTCCACTGCGCAAATCCATCTTTGATTTCTGTGTGGAATTGGTATGTGAGGGATATGTGTGCATGCCTTTAATCATTTGAGTTTCTCCACTCTTTCTATCCACCCATTCCATCTACAAAGTCTCCAAACCAGTGGTGACTTTCCCCAAAGTAATCAACCCTTGCACACCCAATATGACATTGGTGTCAGGTATGTCAATAAAAAAAAAAGCGATTAGTCCATGTATAATTCCCCATGGTGACTGATAAGGATGGAACATAATACATGCATTGCATTTTTCTATCTCCTAGGACCAAAACAGAGAATCCCTCAAAAGCATCAGTGGGTATTTCCCTCCTTTTCCCTAGTTGGGCACCAATAAAATTGTGGGTATCCCCACTATCAACCAAAACATAAACCCTTTCATTCAAGATGGAAACTTGAACTCTCAAGGTCAAGTACTTAGGTACTCCTATCAATGATTCAAGAGCCCCACCAATAGGAGAAAATGATCCATTCCCATCTCCTGATGGTGTTCGTTCATCTCCTGCAGTGTCAACATTGTGACCTCTTGTTGGTTCATCTTCTTCTTCCTCCTCATCATCTAAGAAGACCTTATGTAATGTGCTTTTCTAGTGGCACATCTATGTTTGGGTGCCCAAGATTCTTGGAAAGTGAAGAAAAGCTTCCTCCTCCTCAAATCTTTTCGGACATCATCATCAAGAGGTTTTTTATATTTTTTCTCCTTTGAAGGAGGAGCCTTCTCTTCTTTTCCCTTTGATGGAAAAGAGGGCTTATGCGTAAATGTTACATTTTCTTTAGGCAAGGCATCTTGAAGGTATATAGCCCTTTCAATGGCATCTTGTAGGGTAGTGGGCTTGGTAGACTTAACCAACCCATGAATAGGTTCATCTAATCCATCAATGAACGTGTACACCCTTCTTGCTGCAGATAAATCAGGAACCATGACAAAAATTCTTAAAAATTTAGAGATGTAGGTTTCTGCATTACCTGATTGTTTTAGCTTTTCAAGCCCCATGAATGGTGCTTTAGGATCTCTTCTATCAAATCTTTCTACCGACCTTCTAGTGAACTCTGAATATGCAGCTACATTGGCATGACCCAATGTAGACAAGCCATGGAACCACCAGTCATGTGCTTCACCCTCAAGGTGCAACATTGCAATCTTAATGGCTTCCATTTCTGGAACTTTTTTCAATTGAAAGTAGATGTCAAGTTTTTCTACCCAATATTTGGCATTTCACTTAGATGACCCATCAAAATTGGGTAAAAATAATCTTCCCATTGTGTGGTTTTGATCATGATTCTGAATGAATCCACCACTTCTATTGTGATGCATTGGTCTTCTATTGTCCTTTATTTGAAAAAACTCTTGAAAACTCAAGTGATACTTGAATCTCTGAGTTTGAGATTCATACTCCATAAAATAGTCTTCAAGGGATTCTTTCTCATGAAACCCATCATTTCCCACAACCAAAAATGTAGGCATGGTAGAGCGTTGGGAAACTTGTGATTGATGCATTGGTTGATCATTCTAGTGATGAGACATGCCAAAGACTTCACCATGATGAAATCCTTTATGGGATTCCTTGAATCTGTCCATTCTCATCTCTTTGATCTCTCTAGCAATGTCTTGCATGGCTCTTAGAAGGATCTTAGGGAACTCCTTCTCTTCATTTTCACCTCCAGATAAAGGGGTTTTACCCTTGTCTTATTTGTCATTTGTATGATAAAATTTATGATACCTCCTTCTTTGATACATCCTCTCTCTATCAGTAAGAGGCTCTCCTTCTTCAGATGACATATTGGATTTTCAAGATGCACAGGCTGTGCCAAGATTATGCTTCGATACCACTATAATATTCCCAAATGGGAAAATCAGGAATATAGTGAAAAATGTTGGAACAATATTGCAGATCATCATTTAAAATAAAGAGGCCAATATAGAGACCTTTCATATGTTATTACAACAGCCAAATATACATAAGAAATGGGCCATAAGATGCATAACATGAAATACAACCCTCCAAAGGACAAAATCCCTCAATATGAGGTGTTGCAATTATGTAGATAAGCTGGAAGACCCTTAAAATGTTATTTTATTAGCTCTACTACAAAAAATTATTATACATCAGATATAGGGCTGATATGTGTCTCAAAAGATAGATCTATATCAAATCTGAGCACTATACAATCTCCTTTGAAGAACCCCTTAAGGATTTTCAGCAAAACACCAAGTACAAGTTGTAGATCTGGGATCTAAGACTGTAGATCTACTAAAAAATACATATCTGGAAAGTGTGTCTAATATGATATGAACAAAACAATAGCCTCCTCCAACAGATCCTCTTAGTGAAATGGAATTCCCCTTCACTAGAAAATCATCTCTCCAAATGGTGTGCCAAACCACCTTGCAACTCCTCCTACAAAAATAACACAGATTTGGAAGTAAACTATGTTGTAGGGATGAATAACAAGTTGGCATGATGCCAAGATCTGAAAATAAGCTTGATGGCCTTCAATATTGTCCTCCCAATGGAAAGGAAGCCTCCTCCACTAAAAATAAGCAATGAGATGGCCTAGATCTAGAGATCTAATCACCACTTGCTGCAACCTGGAAAAACAACCAAACCCTCAACAGGATCTGCACTGTAGTTGAAAGATGAAGCTTGGACTTAAGCTAGATAGTGGAAAATCTAGTGCAAGACTCCTCCAAGAGCTTCTCAATGGAATAGGTGGGATTCCCGATCAGGAACACCCTGTGCTAAACAACACTCTATCTCAACTAAAAAAAAAGAGAAAGATATATGTCTAAACAGACCATATATTAAGAAATATAATATAGATCAACATAACAAACATGGCTCCCATCCTCTTCCTTAAATAAGATATGAGCTTGAAAACACTAACCCCCTTCCAAAAATATCACTACATTCAACAAAGCATCTCCATCTAAAACTGTGATGTCCCTCATTGATGACCACTCCTCCATGACATCGTTGTTGATTTGGTCAAGGTTGACCCAGTCAAAGTGAGCCAACCCCTTTTCACACCAAGGGTGCTTAATTAAGCTGCCAATATTTGTCTATTTCACATTTGGCATTGATTTATTCATTATTAAGGAGAATTATGGACCTACTTTGCCCTCCTATTCTTTAAACAAAGCAGTAAAGGAAAATTGAATATTCCAACTAGCTCATGGTTAATTGGGAATATTACATCAAAATAAATTCCACCCCATAAATAGGCATCTTATCCTAGAGAATTTATGGATCCAACATCTTAACTTCTAATCCATCATCAAGGATTTGTGGGATGGATTAGCCAACTAGAAGGATCAATCGTTTTTTTCCTACAAAGGAAGTTGAAGCACATTAAATATCAACTCAAAACCTAAAAAAAGGAAAAATTGAGGACCATCACTCAAGAAAAAACATAACTTGGAAAGCCAAATGGAGCACATCTAACAGGAAGCCATTCACCAAGGAAGATAATAGGACCTCATAAAGTAGAAAGCACATAATCTCACTCTACTTGAAGAAATAAGGAAACATGAAGAAATATCTTGGAAACAAAAATATAGAATTAGATAGATCAAGGAAGGAAAGAGAAATATTTCCTTCTTCCATAATTTTTTGCTTCAACATTGACACCAAAATCATTTTTATTCCTTAAAAAACTAGGCTAAATTTCAAGGTTGAGGATCATGATGAAATGTCTAATGTGATTTCAATATTATAAAGAGCTATTATCTGACGCCAAGCCAAACCACTCAATGGCTATACACAAAATATTTCAGCACATTCCGCCTTTGGTTACCAAGGAGCACAATGAGGCTCTATGAAGAGATAAATCTATCGAATAATTATAAGAGGTAGTAAACTCTATGTGCCAGAAAAAGGATCCTAGACTAGAAAGATTAATTGTTGCACTAAAATTGTCACCTTGACATTCTACTATCTGTATGAGTTCATTATCACTCATACTTACCTCCTCTGCAAGTCTAAAACATCAGTTTCTCATGTCAAGCCCTGAAAATCAGAGAAAAACCCTTTAAAACCTCTAAAACTCTGAGAACTCACTTTCCCCTTGTCTTAAGTGTGGTCCCACACCTAATGGTCAGGTTACCTGCGTTCCAGAATGCACTTTCTTAGCGTAAAGGGTGCAAACCCCTGTAAAATTCAAAAAAGGTGCAAAGTAACTCAAAAAGCTCACTTTCAGTCATTTCTAGAAGCTTCTGGAAGGAATCTTGTGATGGCAAGTCCACTCTTTTGAGGTTCATGTACCCCATACCTTAAGGAGCTAACCCCTTGATGTGAGGAGCTTATCCCTTTGAAGGAGGATTCTATCCCTGCATAGTTGGAACTGAAACCTCCTCTTTTGCACTATAAAAAGAGGCCTTGGGCAGCCTCAAAGGGAGTTCAAGCTTTAGTATTATTTGAGGTAAAGTGCTGTTGGAAATTAGACTCCTTTAGCTGAGATTTTGTGAGGAAATATTACATACCTCTATGTGTCTCGGTTGGAAGAGTGCAAGGCTTGTCAGAGTAAAGGAGATTCCTACTTCGGACCCCGAGAAGACTTGTTCAACATCAAGGCTGAAAAGGTTGTAAAGTTCTTCTACTACTTCAAAGTTAATACAAATAAATTTGTTTTTCTCAATAAGTTGTTAATTAACTGTTTATTTTATGGATTCCTTGATCACCATGATAGGCGTCATTTATAATATTTACTATGCAGGTGCTATTTAATGTTTGCTTGTTTGTGATTGCAGGTCTTCAAAGATAACTCTTTCGAGCGATTGAAGGATGACTACTTCGAACAAGCATTGGATATAAGGTAAGATCTTAATACCTTTGTAGCATTTACTTATAAATCATGATATATCTAGAGAAAGATAGATTTAATTGTTTGTTTGTTGCTATAATATCTTCTAATACTAGGGAGATTGGTCTTGTCCGCAAGATCAATTTATCCATCCAACATTAACTACTAACTTTTTTCAGGCTTGTTGGTCAACAATCAAACATAATATCCGACAAGTAGTGGAGGAATGAAGGAGATTGAAACCATCCTGAAAGCTCTTGACACTACCTTCTTCATTTTAGTCCCAAAAAAGGAAAAAATCAATGACCCTCGTGGTTTTTTTCCTATTTCTTTATGGGATATAATCTAAACAGTGATCGCCAAAATAATGGCCAAACACCCAAAACCTATCTTGCTCGAGCTCATTTCAATGGAAAAAACTAGCTATGTGGAGGGGAATCAAATTTTGGATGGTGTAATGATTGCACATGAAAATATTAATTCTTTAAAATCCTCTAAGAATAATGGCATGCTTCTAAAACTTGATCTCTCTAAGGTGTTTGATAAACTTAATTTGATCTATCTCTTCATCATTATGTCTGCCTTTGGCTTCAACCCTGACTGTATTTGTTGGATCAAGAACCTTCTCTCTTCAACCTTCTTCTCTATTTTGCTAAAAAAAATTGTTATTGCACCCTTTTTAACCTCTTGTGGTATCTAACAAGGAGATATGATGTCACCTTTTCTCTTTATTATAGCAGTGGAGGGTATTGGTACAACATTCAAAGCATTAATTAAGGAGAAAAAAATCAAAGGATCACATCTATTTTGTGACAATATCCCTCCATCACACCAAAAATTTGTGGACGATACCTTAGGTACTAGTGTTCCAACTATTCAATAAGCCAAAGGTTTTTCTCAAATTCTGTAGGACCGCTCTTGCCTCAAGTATGGAAATAAATAGAGATAAATCTCATATTTTGTCTTTAATATGCATTTCATTATGCGAAAGCCTATTGAAAATACACTTGGTTTCCAAATAAAAAAATTTATAGCATAATATATCGGAGAATTTATTGTGGATAGTTCCCTCAAAAACATTTTATGGGAGAATCTTATCAGCAACTTCAACATCAAATCAACTAGATTGACATTTCAATCACTAAAATTTCTAGGAAGACTAGTCCTCCTAAAGTTGGTTCTATATGATTTTCCCATGTATTTATGCTCTACTCTTATGGATCCCTCCTCCATCCTTAACTCAATAAAGAGCTTGCAAGATTATTTCATGTGGGGAGGAGAAAAATTGGAAAAATAGTGGGTTCTTATAACTTGGCATAAAATATGCAGACCCAAATTGAAGGGAGGTTTGGTCTAAGATATCCTTCACTTTAGCTACAAATGTGGGAGTTGCGATCTGTTAGCATTGGATCCTAGGAGGTAAATACATTTGAAAATATATTTTGATGAGAAAATATGCAAAGCACATTTCTATTTGGAACCTCATAAGAATTCCCTTCTCCCAAGAAAGTTCCTCCATTTGAAATCTAGCAATAAAATGAATGCATTTGATACAAAAACACCACTTCTAGGAAATTAATGATGGAAAAATAGCCATGTTTTGGGAGGTCTCATGGAAAAAATTCACAAATTTCCAAGAACAAAACATTTTGGGAGGGCTCATGTAAAAAACTCACAAAATTCCAAGACAAAAAATGGCTTAAGGGATTTGCACCTCCACATGACTTCCCATGGTCTTCACAAATTCAATGACTATTGGGATGCTTCTAAGTCATATAAAACATGGATACAATGGTTAATTCTAAGGGAATGGAACACTAAGCCCAAGGAGGAGACTCAGTCAAACTTTTGACGGGAGCTTCATAAAATACTAATCTTGATATCCAACTTAGTTGATAAACAATGATGGGGTTACATACCAAGAAATTCATTTTCCATCTATGAGGCCTATATAATATAAGTGGATTTCAAAGAATTCCAAAATATTTCATCTACAAGAGAAATCTATGGATGAATGTTTGCATCTTCCTATGCCTCCTAGTTTAAGAGAAAACCTTAACTTGGGATGACATTATTTTCTGTCTTTAGGAAGCTAAAAATTTGGAGTACCTCTTCAATAGTTTCCCCTATTCCAATCATCTATTAGGTTGTCTAGAAGCTAGCATGAAGAGATAAAACCATGATATATCTAGTATCCCTCTCACCATTAAATATTGGAAGGCTCAAGCTTTTAATAATCCTATATTGAACCAAATTTGGACTCTCCTTCTAGGCTTGCTTGTTTGGGCTATTTGGAAAGATAAGAATCATTGCATATTCTAGAATTACTCCCTCCCTCATGACTCTATATGGATTAAAATTAAAAATAATGTAAAGGAATCATTTTATACATAGTAGTAATCAGATCAAGACCAACAAGCCTCATGTGAGGAGTCCTTTATACTTTAGAGTTAGTTCCCTACTCCAGGAGCCATGATTGTCCCCTTTGTTCGCCCTTCAATGCCTATTCCCTTCTCCTGGAACCCTCCTCCCCCTTTTTTTATAAAGATCAATTTTGATGATGCTTCAAAAGGTAACCCAGGTGAGATGGGTTATGTATGTATCTCCAATGATCATTTAGGATACCCTCTCCATATTTATTCAAGATTTATGGGTTATTACAGTAACAACGAATTATAATTGAAAGCCTTGGAAGAGGGCATATTGATTTCCCAGAATCAAGGCTACTCTAAACTTATGGTAGAGATATATTCTCAGCTCATCATAAACATGAGCCATAAGGTCCTACATGGAACCCATATTATCAAATTATCTTGCAGTTAGAGATTTGAAATCCTACTAATAACAACATTCCTTCCTTCCATTCTAGTGATCATTCCTACTCATATAAGAGGAATTGGAAATAAATTTTCATATAAGTTAGCCAATAAAGGATGCTTAGCTTCACATATCTCCTCTTCATCGAAATTGTTTAGAGACTCTCCCATCAAGCAAGACTATTTGACCATAGCTAAGCAAGAAAAATTGCCTTGACCAATCTATTTCTGTCTTATTCCTTCATACTCTTTGTCTATATCTATTAGTTTGTAATTGGTATATGTGGCCCCATTTTTAGTTTTTATTTTTTATATCAACAAGTAGGAATATGTCCTTTTCTCTTTTGAAAAGGTTGAGATTTTGGGTCTGGTCTGGTTTACCGAGTGATAAGCAAGGTCTAAACTTCATGAATTAATATGTACATCATGTTTTCAGACAATACAAAATATTTCCAACAAAAAGAAAAAAATAACATTATATATATATATATATATATAAACTGTATGATTCACTATACTTATATTTTTACTTTTGCAGTATGAGCTAGCTATGTAATTCTTCCCTATTTAAGTGTATACTTCATCCATACATATGTAGAGGAGAGAAAGAAAGAAAAAATATTGTAATGTTGATTATAAATAAAATATTACAATGCCCACTTATGTAAATTTTATATAAATTTGATGAGAAAAAAAATGAGAGAGAGATATTTATTATTCTATTGATAAGTGGTTTCTAATTTATGGTATAAGGGAGATGTGTAATTCCCTCAACGGTTAATATGAATTTTACACGTAGTATTTTACAATAATCCTTATAGGTAAATTTGGGCATCATACTGTAAATTAGTTGCTACATGAAAGTTTCATTGCTTAGATTCTAGTTGAAGTGCCCCATTCAGCCATCAACGCACCCCTAGACTGTTGTAACTGCTTTTTAGAGCATATAATCTCATGCAAGGTTGTGTTTCAAAGGATATAGGCCCATTTTGGGGTGCGTTGGTCAACTGGGAGCGAATTTTTCATTGGATTCTGGGAATATTCCCAACCTCTAGTGGCTTCTAGAAGTTGTTCTAGCTTTCACCTCATCTGATAGCTTCGAATATGGACACCATGAAGCCATTAAAACTCTTATACTCATATTCCCATGAACAAGGAAACCTCTTCATACATTTTTAGGAAATCCATTCAATGATTCAGTTATATCAAACTGCTTTCATATACTTATAAATAAAGCACTAATAATAGTGCACAAAGGAACAAGAATTTGCATTAAGTAGAGTTTTGTTGGTGAGATCATAGCTTTTGGAGGTATTGTGCAAGTATTGTGATGCTACTGGATTGTTGATGCTGAATGTGATGAGGATGGGACTAAAGCTAGATGAGTGACATCGAATTGATCAAGTGGTGGTACTCTTCCTTATACTTCATAATAAAGACATTTGTTCCTTTCCTAATGCACATGTCTATGATGTTATATGTGTATTTATGAATTTAATCGATTCAATTTTTTAAACTTGAATAGAAGGTATTTCCTTTATGTATTTTTTGGTCTTCTGTTTTCCATTGCAGTTATCAATCGAGCGAGTTCAGTTAGATTGAGAGCGACAGAAGTGACAAAGGGAGGTGAGGAAAAGTGAACAGATTACAAGTAGGTTTTCCTCCCGTTATCTATTCATTTTGAGGAAAATGTTAGATATCTTTCTTTTTGTTGTTCTAAGTGAACCACCACACTTAGGGAAAGCATAATTATCCATAGGTTTGTTTTCCGTAAAATAAATTGGTGACCATACTGGGATCAACGGATCATCCCTGGTGGTTTTTTCCATGTCCATCAATATCTAGTAGAATTTACTTGCTTATTTTCAGTCATTTGAATGTGTCTTAGCAAAAGTAGTGTGTTTGATTGCTTTTTCAGAGAGTCCTCTGGCACCAACGCATAGTTGTTCTTGACACGGTGCTCTGTATAACACTGCTAGCTTAGATACAGTGCTATGCAATGCAATATCGCCCACTTAGGGGTGCATTGCCCCTTTGACCAACCAAAATCTATCATATTTTTTCTTTTTCCAATTCATTTCAGTGTCTTTCTTGCTGAGATTTTGAGTGATTGATTGCCTCTAGAGACTAGATTGCCTCTACTCTTCTTGCCTCACTTTGGATTTTTTTGATCTATGTTTCTTTTTGTTTTCTTTTTCATTGTCGAATAGTTCCAAAGTTAAATTTTACTTTTGATCAATTCATTATTTTCGAAAAGAGGAATCTTTGTTTCAATCTTTGTTTCTCTTGAAAGTTTTGAGTGATTGTTTGTGCATTAGTTTCTTTTTCGTTCATCTAAACTTAAAATAAATTGAAAAGAAAAACATACATTTTCATATAGGGATTGTGAGTGCTTCTTAGGAATAGTTTATGGAAATTTCATTTATATGTGCTAATTTTTTATTGCATACAATCTGATGTGTCTATCCCTTGTAGCTAGTTTTTCATTGTCGAAAGTCAATTTGAAACGAATGCTTATCATTCTAATTACATTCTAGGAATTTTTAATACATCTCGCGATGAACCTGAAAGACAAAATGATAAGAAAGATCAACATTAAAACTTATCTGAATTTATCTAAGGAAGCATTGTAACATTAACGATAAGATTTAGGGGCCTAGGCTAGAAGATGTGTTCCAACATCGTTAAACATAGCAGTTGTTGTTAATTTTATACAATACATTCTAAGTGTGATATATGATTCCACGTACGTAAGTATATCGGAGCTCTTCCACATACTTTCATGTATATCGGGTGGTGTTCTAGTATGAAAATTATAAGGGGATATTCTCACTGTGGGTTTTTCATTAGACAACAATAATATGGATTGGGCCTCCACATACCTTCATGTATATTTAGGAGGACAACTTTAGGTTTCTTACCATCCATAGGTAACCAAGTCGGCCGCCTTGGGCCTGTGATACACCGAACACAACATTCAGGGAGATTTCCTGCATGTACATAAGTCCTTTGTTTGTTAGGGCGGTATATTTGCAGTTCACAGTTTCTTGGTAAAACGTTTGCCTAGCATCACCCTCTTTTGGTTTATTTGTTTTTTTATAAAATCAATCAACAATAGTGGAATAAGATCAAAGCTTTCCCCACGATTTGCGTATGACAGCGAATAAACCACCGTTACTGACAGAAGCTACACCTAGTAGACGAAGGCCCACTCGTCGTACCGATTCTAGTACCTCTGGAACTCTTGGTGCTACATCATCTGATATACCATAGACATCTGAAACTTTGAGTACCGAGTCTCAAGTCATTTTGACTGATCCCAGTTTATCTGATATTTTCGAGATGGAACCCTCATAGTTATCTTAGGACACTGAAATTCAATCCAGTGAAAAGATAAGTCTAGAACTCGAGCTTGTTCAACTGGAAGTCGATCTGGAACCCATTGTTCTTTTACCAGAACATCTTGATCCCAAATTCAAACAACAAGAATTTGTTTCGGTGCAACCGTCTAATCCTTAGTCATCTGTAACCATTGAATCTTCCTCTTTACTGCAGATTTTACCACCTGAAATTTATCTCGGGCCTAACGATGAAGTGCTTCCACCTAGTTTGATTTCGATAGAGGAAGAAACTCAAGAAGATACAACCCCTTCAAATCCCACTCATTTTGGGTCGAGGCTTCATTTGTATCATTATTTTCCTCATTTTACCTACTCTGCTCCTGTTGATCCTTTTACTCTCAAGTTCCTTTAGATTCGTTAGTGTTATATCCCAAAATAGGGAAAATCTACAATAATGGGAATATCTTAAGATATTCCAAAATTGGAGATCCAGCAATACATGAACACAAACTGGAGTAGCAATGACAAATCAACTCATAAAATATAAGAAGAGCACATAGCCATCATATTAAGTTACAGCAGAAAAATGTATACAAGATCTTGAGGAAATAGCCACTCAAGTTAGGCAATACTAGCCTCAAGAAAACATGTACATGAAATATGAAAAACACTGCTACAAAAGAATGCCCAAGGCTATGACAGCGCAGTTTTATAAGGAGAAACTGCTGCTATCAAATTTCAATATATGGATATACAAATGTATGGATCATACAACATTGGGAGTGAATATATAATCTCCCAAAGACAATTTCAAGAAAATCCTGGAAGGATTGGCTGAAATATGCAAAAGTGGAAAAATGTCGGAGTTGCAGTCTCAAGACTGAGTAGCAGCTGCAACTCAAGAACTGGATGGAGATGGCTGAAGATGATGCATAAGCTAAACAAGTAGATCTCCTCCAATGGATATTCCAAGTGAAAGGTTGATCCTATCATTGAATATCTCACCCTCCAAACACACTCTGCAATCCTCACTGCAGATGCACAGTGAAAATAACGCAGTCTAGGAAAAGGACTGCATTGTAGGAGAAAGGAAATATGTTGGCCAAGTGCAAAGATCTGCAATAAGCTCCAGAATATTCCTCACTGGTGTCCCA
Source organism: Pinus albicaulis (assembly GCA_034641835.2). Taxonomy (NCBI): domain Eukaryota; kingdom Viridiplantae; phylum Streptophyta; class Pinopsida; order Pinales; family Pinaceae; genus Pinus; species Pinus albicaulis. Next base: position 475,551,697 of record CM076572.1, on the reverse strand, counting down.
AAATAAATATAGCTTCCTCCTTTGAAAAACAAGCCCTAGAAGTGGTGTTGTCAACCCTCCACTGCAACACCCTGCAACACAACCCAACTCTCAACAGAAACTGCATTGTAGCTGAAGGAGGTATCTTGGCCTCAAGCCTGGATGTGGAGAAATGAAGATAAACCTCCTTCAAGAGGCCTCTCTTGAGCGGAGAAGGAATTCCTCAACAGGAATTCCTTGTGCTAAGCAGCACAACAACTCTACTAAACAACAAGAGAATGCACAAAGTCTAACCAGACCATGAAATCAATAATCCATAACATGAATAAAAATGGCTTCCTTTCCCTCCTTTTAAAAAATTGAAAGCCCTTTCACCATGGGTCCCACTCATTAGGGTTTCCTCCACTAAGGAATCTTCCTCCCATTCACACTGTGCTTCCTCTCAAAGTGTTCTCCACCTCCTATCCCAGAGCTATTGACTTGGTCAAACTTGACCTTGTCCACATGCAAAAATCCTCTTTCACAATTGAGGGTGTGAAATATAGCTCTTATGAATATCCCTTTTCACACTATGAGGGATTTTATTCATATTTTTGCAATGAATGGGCCTCCTTACCCATTTATTTATCTCCTAAGTGACATGAGATAAATTTAATATTCCAATTAGCTGCATGCTAATTTTGGAATATTACATTCAGAGTATTTGTTGGGTTATTTAACCATGGAAGAGGCAACATCCCAGACTATACCATCTATTATAGCTATAACAACATCCACTGCTGATTCATCTTTGATGTTTTCGACGACACCCGAATCTCATCTTTATGCTAGTTCGTCCGTCCCACTAGGTTACCAGGATTTAAATGGAACCTACTCTAGTGTCTCCTCTAATCCATGGACTTCGCCCATGTCATCATCTAGAATTCTATCTGGTTCATCTCTCACGAGTACTAAATGGTCTGATCCTTTATTGACATCATCAACTCAATATCAGGCTGGTCCATCCAATTACCATCCATCTTATCCAGTATATGCTGGATACCCATCATATGAAAGTCAATATATGGAATGACCCTATACTCCATATGCTAGGGGGCCACATATGTTCAGTCCATATGGTATTAATCCATCATATTTAGGTCAATCATATGTTGGAATGCATGTTTACCAATGGCAGCCTACTTTTCCTATTCAATAGCAAATGGTTGTGTATCAATATCAACCAGTTAAACATGTTGCATATGTGCCTACTAAACCTATTATTTATTCTATGGTTTTTGGTTAGTCTGCTCAAGCGGGTCCTTCCTCCCCTAACCCTCAAGTTTCAGGGCTACGGACTCTGTCTTCCCAGACTAGTATTCAACAACCATTTGTATCGGGAATTTCAGAACCGTGAGCTAGTTTACCTTTGTCACAGGCTTCTATTTCCCTGTCTATTCACAACCAGGTCTAAATTATCTTGGCGGGAAACCATTTCATCAGATACCAAGGCAGGAACAACAACCACTCCCATAGTATTAAGCTTATCCAGGTCTTAGTCAATAAGCCTACCCCTATCTGGGTTTACCAACAACAAAATCCATTTGTTGGTATGCAAAGGCCTATTTCCCAGGTGATTCCATCTTATCCTGGTTATGCTCAACCTAACCTTAATCAAAATTTTCCATTTGTTGCAACCTTAGAGTTACCTGATTTAAATCGGCTCACCAATGATCCCATTCATTATTTACCTTGGTGGCTGGTGATTCCTCATAAATTACCCTAAAAAATTCCCAAATTATATGGAAATTATGGAGAGGACCTATCTACGCATGTCATGACTTATCATTTATGGTGTTCATCAAATTCCTTAAATAATGATTATGTTAGATTGTGTCTTTTCCAGCGAATGCTTGTTGGTCCGGTTGCGAATTGGTACATTGAATTACCACGAGCTTCATTTGATAAATTTACAGCTTTAGCCGCCACTTTTTTAACCCACTTCTAGTTACCCGTCAAATATGAAAACGAAAAGAAACTTTTGACCAACTTTAAATAGACCAATACTACTCATATATTAGATAATATAGATGAGTGGCGTCGTCATCGTCGAATGGTTAAAAAAATTGTTCTTGATCCGCTTTTAGCTGAGTGGTTTATTAAGTCCTTGTTGCCATCTATCATTGAGGATGTGGCCAAAGGCGGTGCTGGCACTGAAGAGAAAGTAATTTCTCGTGCCCAGTATCTGGATCTGATTTACACTCAGTATGGCATGCTATATGAAAATATTCCAAATGCGTCGCGACCAAATTTTGTTGTTCCTCTTGCTCCATCTAGTGAGGACATGTTAGAAAATTATATATTAAAGAGCAATGCAACACATAAAATATGCGGAAAACACAAACACACAAGACACATAAAACCAGAGAGACACATATATACGTGGTTCACCTAGTTTGGGCTACGTCCACCTCGAATAGCCAGTCCTTCCTTTCTATTATCCATCAAAATGAAGAGGCACAACCTACAACAGACCCGCTGTAATATCCTTTGTTCTCTCTCACAATATCCCTATATGTTTCTCGCTTTGAGAATACACATACAATACACAACCGCAATACAATACCCTCATACAAGCGAGGGGTTGCCTTCTAGGGAAAAAAAACCTAAGCTAAACATAACTTCTACCATCAAATCATCCCCCTAATGAATGACCTAGATTGAATAGAAATTACTATACTTTTACAAGGAAATTTTACATTTGTTTTTAGCTTCGGGGGCACTGCCCCTGAAACCCTTCGCTAGGGGGGGCTCCATAAAGTCGCAGTCACCCCCCCTGGACCCCCTAGGCAGCGTTTAATTACAAGCTGTGTTATCTTCCCATTGAGGTACAGGAGTCCAATGTTGTGATAAAAAATAAATAAGATAATTAGGCTCCACACCCAACAGGACATTCATGTCAGCAATGGTGTGATTCGTTCTGCTAGCACTTCGACAGCAAGTCGAATATCTGATCCTACACTTGATGTTTTAAATCAAAACCCTATTGCATCTGATCTTGCATCTTCTTTTGAAATCCATGCAGTGTCATCTGACAAAGTAAAAAGTGACAATAAACCTAGAAATAGGAAGAAGGGGAAAGATAAGAAGAAATCAAATTCAACCCCATAGGAAAAATCATCTGATTCATTCGGTTATTTTAGGAAACCTCGTTACCCTTGCTTGATATGTAATGAGGAGCATTTTACATGAGATTTTTCTCACTACTCAAAAGTCCCAAAGCTTCTTAAGACTTCTGCCGCATCTATAGTGTTGGAAAATCCTTTTTTGAACTCGGAAACACATATGGTTGCTACGGATCCTACTTCTAGTTCACAAGTGCTTATGATGTCCGCCACTAAGCCAAAAAATGATGTTTTGGTGTCGAATCGAAGTAAATATTACATTAATCCATTGTCGTCATCAAATGGTCAAGCTACAGATCAACCTACCACTTCAACTTCGACTTCAAACTTGGCTCTACCTCCTATCCTTCCAGAGTTAACAATAAAGCCATTGAAGGGAGTGGTTCATAAGTCGACATTCAACCCTTGAGCTTGTGTAGCTCAAAACTATAATGTAGTAGAAGAACTGACTCAATCACCTTCTTCTACATCAATGCTTGAGGTTCATCAGAATTGTCCCTCCCAGAAGCAGGCTTTGTTGTTCGCGATTGGTGGAATCAATCCAACGGATTCAAATCTTATAGTATTTAATGGCGTAGGCTCTGTGCCACAATTACCAGCACAATTAGCATTTTTTATTCAATTTCACGTCCTGAATCGCCTCATTCATTGCACTATAATTGATGAAGGCACATCTAATTGTATCATGTAAATGAATTTCTAGAAGTCACTTGGCTCGCCGACTTTCTCACCATCACCTACGACGTTGAAATATTTTGACGATCATACATATAAGCCTTGTGGAATTCTTAGTAAAATGCAAGTAGAACTGGGGGGGAAGAATTAGTAACTATTGAATTCGAGGTCGTTGACGGACCCCTTGACTACAATATTTTACTTGGAAGACCGTGGGTTTACACTATAGCTACGGTAGTATCTACTTATTTTCAAAAGATCATATTCCCCCATAAAGGAAGTAACACAACCATTGATCAACTCTCTTTCTTCAACTTTGTTTCCCAGGAAAATGGAAGTGTTCCATTTGTTCACGGACCCCCACCTTCTCTTCAAAACATTGGTGTAGGAATCTTTAAGGATCTTTCCCTAATGAGAACCCTTTCATTACTGTCGCTTGCGACACCGGTAGAAATCACACATATAGATACCTGCAACATGATATCTTCCACTTCATCTAACTTAAGGAAGATTCCCAATGATTCTGAAGTAGTTAGGCTGGGAGCAATCATGCCGCTAAGTCCAATTGAGCTAGCATATAAGCAATCAATTTTCTTGGCTTATGCGGTGAATCCAAATCCTTTTTCGTGGATTTTTTAGGTTGATCATTCTTTGGATTTTGGTACTTATTCCGATCCTTTTTCATGCGTATTCTCGACTGATGAGAGAATTATGGAATCGATGATGCCGGAAGAAGAACCATGGGAATCATCACATCGACGATCCCATCTTCCATATTACAATGAAGATAATACTTATAAACTATATCACCCTATTTTCATTGATTTATTGGTGAATTCTATTCCTATCCACGCCATCGATTATGAGCGAAACCCATCAAATATCGAAGAAAAAATATCTATCGATATTTCAGCCAAACTATGTATTTCAGAAAACATTCATGTTGGTGTATCTTGTTCACCATCTGAGCTTGACACTTACTGCACTCTTTTTCGTGAATTTTGAGATGTATACGCTTGGTCATATGAGGAGATGCCAGGTATCGACTCCAGCATTGTTGAACATGAGATTAAAATGTATCCTGATGTTAAGTCGGTGTGACAACGTCTTCATCCTATTCACCCTAACAAAGTTGTTTCCATTAAAGCAGAGGTTGAAATTTTTTTGCGTTTTGGATTTATTTACCCTGTTCCACTTACCGATTGGGTTTCTAGCATTGTTACTGTCATGAAGAAACATGGGAAAATTAGAGTGTGTTTCGACTATCATGATGTTAATCATGCTTGTCTGAAAGACAACTATCCCACTCCCTTTATCGACAAAATTATTGATGAATGCACCGGATGTGAAATATTTTCTTTCATGGATGGATTCTCCGGTTATAATCATATTAATATTCTCCCAGAGGACCAATATAAAACTTATTTTATCTGTCCTTGGGGCACATTCGCTTATCACAAGCTCCCTTTTGGTTTAAATAACACTGGGAAAACATTCCAGAGGGCAATGAATTATAATTTTCATGACATCAAGCACATATTTCAACCATATCTAGATGACTTACCTGCACATTGACGGAAATGGGATGACCACTTGCTACAAATGAGAGCGATTATTTTACGATTCCGTCACTATAACATACTCCTAAATCCACACAAATGTGTGTTTGGTGTTTGTTCTGGTCATTTTATTCGATTTTTCATGTCGAAAGATGGAATTCGGCTTGATCCATTGAAGGTCCAGGCTATTCTTGATTTCTTTCTCCTTCTAATTTGATTCAATTACAAAGACTCCAAGGGAAGGCTAACTTTCTAAGGAGTTTCATTACTAACTAAACCAAAATGGATAAAGGATTTACTATACTCTTGAAAAATGGGATTCCCTTCCATTGGGATGAGGTTGCACAAGCTTCCTTTTATGTTATTAAAGATACCCCGATCCGAGCATCATTAATCTATCCCCAAAATTATCAGAGTGACTATCTCCTATATCTCTTCACTGCAGATAGAATCATCACTATGGTTTTAGTCCAAGAATAAGATGGGATTGAACATTTGATATATTATTTGATTCATAATCTCAATGATACAGAATTTAAGTACACATACATTGAGAATCTCGCTTTGGCAGTCGTTCAAGGTGTGCAAATATTTCTCCATTATATCCTGCTCCGAAAGACCATTGTCATTTCAGATTACAACCCTATGACATACATTCTCTCACGTCAATTTCTGGGGGAAAAATATTCAAAATGGATCGTCATTTTGTAGGATTTTGATTTGGAATTCATCAAATCCAAGTCAAATAAGTCTTTGGTGTTTTCTGAGCTTATTTATGACCTTCCTTCAAGTAGCACCGATCTTACTATGGAACCATAAATTCTAGATGAATCTTTGTTTCTGATCGATTCATCCGACTCGTGGTATGGAGATTTCATCATCTATCTCCAAACCCAAATTTTTCAGCTCAATACCTCTCACTCATAATAACGACGTATTCGATAACAAGCCAAAGATTATATGATCATCGACGATACACTTTATCATCATGGTGTCGATATGGTTTTACATAGGTGCCTCACGCATGAGGAGGCTGAAAAAGTTGTAAATGATTACCATTATGGTGCATGTGCTAGAAATTTGTTTGGTTATGCTACCGCGCAGAAGATTCTGTGTGCTAGTTACTTCTGGCCTACCATATTTTGGGACTGCATTATCGCGGTTAGAAGTTGTCATGCTTACTAGATATTTTATCGTAAAACCCACTTACCGCCAGCACCAATGCATCATGTCATTGTTGTTGGACCATTTGCAAAGTGGGGCATTGACTTCATGACATGTAACCCTTGCTCAGCCGGGGGGCGTGGGTATATTATTGTCGTCGTTGACTATTTTACCAAGTGGGTTGAGGTGATGCCTACATTCAATAACACAGGACAAACAACTACATTGTTATTTTTTAACCATGTGGTTACATGGTTTGGTGTACCGCAAGCTATAATCACAGATCATGGAAAAAAATTTGCAATCACATGATGGATAAGTTGGTTTCCAAGTTAGGACTGTCACATGATAGTTCTATGCCTTATTATCCACAAGCTAATGGACAAGTTGAAGCTATCAACAAGATTCTTAAGTGTATGCTTCAATGCATGATTGGGGTTCATAAACAAAACTAGAATTTTATCCTGTACTCAGCTTTGTAGGCATATCGAATATGTATGAGAAATGCGACCAGATTGACTCCCCTTTAGCTATTTTATGGTCTCAAATCTATCTTACTGATACAATGCGAAATACCATAATTTAAACTCATGATTGACCTGCTACCTGACACTTCTGAAGAAGAGGCATGCTGATCTTATCCATCTAGATGAAACACTTCGTGAAGCCACATTGGCTAAAGAAGCTCATAAGAGACAAATTGAGGTGCAATATGACCGCAATGTCAAGCCTCGCACCTTCTCGGAAGGAGACATGGTCTTGCTTTATGATCAGGAAGCTGATAAGATAGGAACAGGGAAATTTGAACCATTATGGCATGAACCCTACATTGTCAATAGCATTCTGGCTAAGGGTGCCTATGAGTTGGTAGATTATGATGGGATTCCATTGTCGCAACCTCGAAATGGGTTGTATCTTAGATGTTACTATGCCTGATTTTGTGTAGTAAACACTATATTATATGCTTTGATTATGTGGGTGTAGCAGTGTGTCTTTTAGAGTTTTTCATGTGGTTAGTAATTCAATTTGCATTTTTTGCAGATGTCAAAACTTTCAGAACCATTTTTTGGATATGCCGATGGTGCTAGTCATAGTACTCAGAATGTTTCCTTTGCAACATGGGCTATATTTTATCCAAGTGGTGAGTTAGTGAGTTTCCAAGGGATTTGTATAGGTCGATCGACCAAAATATCGCTAATTATAGCGGGTTGATCGAACTCCTCTCTGATGCCATTGCACTTGGCATTCGCCGCATCATCATCAAGCTAGACTCACAACTTGTCATACTAAAACTTACTGGCGTCTATATTGTCCGAAATTCAGAAATTCATCACATTTTCATTAGAGTTCATCTTTTGGAATTAAATTTTGATTACATTCAATATTGACACATTTATAGAAACTTTAACACTTTGGTTTATTCATTGGTGAATTATATGTTAAATAGACATTTGCAACATATGTAAAGATAAATTTTCAATTCACATCATACCATTGAATAGGATTTCACATAATCATAGAAAAACACTAAAAGTAAAATAGATTTATATCGATTTTTTTACAAAAAATTTGTTCAAGACATGTTGGTCATCTAACCTCAAAATGTATATAGATGTAGAATAATCTAAGTAAACCTAGTGATGCTCATGATCACAAGTGACTTCTTGGGCTATCATGCGCAATAGCCTCATCCAACAGCTAGGCACACCAATCGTATGGCGCTGCAGCCTCATAGGTAACTCCTCGATTTGGACATCTAGTATCCCAAGAGTCAATCCCTCCACATGCTACTACAACTCAACAAGAGTCTCGACTAAATCCAAATCCTGAAGGAATGCTCTCCCAACAGTCCCATTTGTTGGTTCTCCCGCCTGCTATTATGAACCACTAGTCAAACGGTACCTACATCTGCATACATAAAACATCTTTAGTTTTTTCTTGGAAACATACAAAAACAAAAAATATGTAAAAAACCACAAAAAATCAAAAACATGGTCAGCATTTTACCTATATCACCCCATTAAGTGCTGACTGGTAAAATCAAATCTAGATCTCCACGGAAATCCATCCCTACATATGGATGCTCCTCTATGAAGATATTCTGTCTTCGGAGCCAACTAAAGAATGCAGTGGAAAATGAGATCAATGACTCACTAACATGTCTAGCCATCAACTCAAACCACCGCTACATCTGTGGATATTTAGGACTAACTAATCCCAATGTCACATGATGTGGTTGCATCAATGGAACTCACTCCAAAACAAAAGTGATCAATATCGACCCATAGCTGAAATTTTTGGTCTTTCCAATTTTTACCTTAGTTAGTTGTTCTTTCATCTGAAGGAGTACTACTTCAGCCAAGTTGAACACTGTTGGATCAAGACACTGAAGTTCATACTACATGTATGATATTTTCGCGACATGTAGTGTCACGCCACTAGCTAGCTTTGCGATAGTGAATAGGAGTGTTCACAAAGGCATATCACGTACATATTTGATATTTATCTTTCCATATTTGCTAGGCTCAATTCCAAGTCGACGAAACTATCAGATGCAGTCCTTCACTGTTTCACCTCCACAGATGGATCCCACAAGAGAAATGGGGGAACGATGTCTCGAAAAGCTTTTCAAAAATTAAATTTCATCAACCAATATTGGGAGCACTTTTTCCCCAATGTGAAATGCATCTAGTGCCGAGTCCCATGAATGGATCAAGAACTGAAATAGTTCCATTTTTTGCCTCATCCCTGACAATCTGAAGTACTTGAGCAACCCATAGTCTCTGAGGGCTCTAAGAGTGCCAGGATCATTTAGGGCAACCATATCTTGTTCTTTATGTTCTCTTTCTCACAATTTAATTGACATTCTGATTTGCTAAAAGTCTGAAATCACACCATAGGCTTAGTTAGGATCCATTCCATGCAAAAAAATGAAGAATTTTTGGGCATAAAACAAGGTGCAAGTTTCTGAATTGTGCCCAACGCACTCCTGAGTGGAAGATATAGCATTGCAGAGAAATTGGCCTTCTTTCCAACCTCTCTGCAATGCACTTTTCAACATCCAAGGGTGTGTTGGTCCTAGGGCATTATATATTTACCCTAGGATCCCAAAAACCATAAAAAATGTGCACGAAACTGAAAAAGAATGCAACCAATAGAAAGAGGAGGGTAAGATCTTCTACCTGGGTTGGACAGCATGAGAAATGGTACACGAAATCTATCACAATCAGCTGCTGAAGTTTGAGGGTAAAAAAGGCTTAGAGCACTAAAATTCGAATGGTAAATGTGAATGGTAAAAATGATTTGGTAATTTCTTATTCTAATAGTACTTTTTTATTAATTTATGCATATTTAATGAAACGACTATGGTTTTTACACATTTTTACTATTTAAACAGGTATTATTAATCCATTTGATGGTTCTTTGAGCAGGTTTACTGCTGATTACAGTGAGTTAATCATGCATAATTGTGAAATAAAATTTTGATTACAAAGCATAAAAGGAATTCAAAACACAGTTTTATCTCTTTTTCGAGCTTTGTTAAACACGAAAAAGGAACCCCCCTGGAGTTCTCTTTCAGCTCTTTTCAGACTCAAAATATTAAAATATTGTCGAGCACCTGTCCTTTCGAGCTCGTAAAAGGAATTGAAACGACATCTACTTAGTACAAGTTTAACCCTTTTCCAAATTGAGTAAGATTATGATTACGAAAAAGGAAAAACCTATTCGAACATGGCTAGGAGGTTCTCTCAGGTATTATTTTACATTTTTTTGGATCTGAGGGACTATTATACGAAAAAAAACTTGTGGAGTTTTCTTTTAGTCCCTTTTTCAAGCTCTCTAAACATGAAAAAGGATCAAGTTTTCACTGTCATTAGACTCGTTAAAGCATCAAATAGCGATGAACTTGTCCATCATGACAAGATCAAGTTTTACCTTCGCTAGACTCGTTAAAGCATCAAATAGAAATGGATTCACCCGAAGGGTGGAATTATACATCAAGAATATGTTATCCTCCTCAAGCTTGTTTAAAAATAAAGAGTTACTGGTCAACAATGATTGGGGAAAATTGGAAAGCGATAAAACACTTTATGGTAGAAATTCGCTCTTGAACATGACACTTATTCACTTCATCTCCGTGATTTTTGAGTTGGGTAATATGCTTGATGGTCTATCATACCTAGGGTCTATAACACCATCCATCACTTTGGTTTTGGGTCAAATGTTGCCAACTCATTCAGTGTCATTGATATGTTCAAGAGAAGTCACTCAGTTATTCCTCATCCTTTGCAATACTCATAAACCTTCATTTCATGACTGCCATCCCTGACATTGCTTCATCAGTCACATTCTGTCTCGAAAATCATTACTCTAATTTCATGTCATTGATGAGGGAAACCTCAATACCCTCCTGTGATGATTCACTTCCTGTCGACATCATCTCATCATCTAGGAGGTTGAATTAGAAACAACCTTTCAGTACCTTGAAGTTTTCTTACATCAACGATAGGTTTCTTGCTTCTGATGATAGGTTGACATCAAAGGCCTTCGACCAAAAGAATTTGTATGGCGTTCAACATCAAATCATCTATTCACACCATGAAGAATGTACTGCAGTACCTTGAGAGTCATTACCATCAATGGTGGTTTCTGTCACGTCTGTTAATGACTCACATCATTGGCTGGTAATTAGACGGTGTCGTCCCATGTTCAACTTCAGATCATATTTTTGCATGGTTAGACTCATACTTTAAATTGATCAAGTGAACAAGATAGAATACCCCATATCGAGTTTCATCCACTCGGGTTGCGATTTCAGGAGAAGTGCCAAATCATCCGTACAATGGTCATTATTCAGATGGTCATCCTATCATGGGTCTATATTTGTAGATATCTATAGACAATTTTTTGATGTTATGTTAGTTTATGTGCTGAGAATGGGATATGCCTCCCTCAGCAATTCATCTCCAAGATGAACATATATCATGTTGTAATGCATTTTAATTGATGTGGGTCATCGTCCACTTTAGTTCCTCCTCATCACGTCATACATAAAATCACTCAACATTATCATTTTTGACTTCATTATTTAGGGGGCAACTGTTACATGTCAGTTTGGGCATCATTCCAAAACACAAATCAATACATATTAGGGTCTATCATACTCTAAATTAGTTGCTACATGCCCTAAAAAAGTCATTCCATTGGTGGTTTTCCTTCCTGAAAGTTTCATTGTTTAGACGCCAGTTAAATTGCCCCATTGAGCCATCAACGCACCCCTAGATTGTTGAAACTACTTTGCAAAGCATCTACTCCCATGCAAGGCTACATTGCAGAGGATCTAGGCTCACTTTGGGGTGCGTTGGTCGACTAGGATTGAATTTTTCATTGGATTTTGGGAATCTTCCCAACCTCTAGTGGCTTATAGAAGTTGTTCCAACTTTCACCTCATATGATAGCTTCAAATATGGACACCATGAAGCCATTAAACCTCTTATCATCCTATTCCCATGAACAAGGAAACCTCTTCATCCATTTTTAGGAAATCCATTCAATGATACATTTATGTCAAAATACCTTCATCTACTTATAAATAGAGCATTGGTCATAGCACACAGAGGAGTAAGAATTTGTGTTAAGTAGAGTTATGCTGGTGAGATCATAGCTCTTGGAGGTATTTTGCATGTACTGTGATGTTGTTGGATTTTTGATGCTAGATGTGAGGAGGATGGGACTAAAGTTGGATGAGTGACAACGAATCAATCAACTGGTTGTACTCTTCCTTCTACTTCATAATAAAGACATTTGTTACTTTCATAATGCACGTGTCAATGATGTTATATTTGTATTTATGAATCTAATCGATTCAATTTGTTTAAATTTAATAGATCGTATTGCCTTTATGTTGTTTTTTGTATTCTATTTTCCATTGCAGGTATCAATCAAGTGAGTTCAAGTAGATTAAGAGTGACGAAAGTGATGAAGGGAGGTGAGGAAAAGAGAACAGATTACAAGTAGGTTTTCCTCCCTTTATCTATTCATTTTAAGGAAAAGGTCATATATATTTCTTTATGTTGTTCTAAGTGCACCACCACACTTAGGGAAAGCATACTTATCCGTAGGTTTGATTTCCATAAAACAATAATATTAATCACAAAACAAAAATCCAATGTGTGTGTGTAAACATGAGAGTGAGTATTCCTCTTCCATAGATACTTTCTTTTTAATTCCCGATACGAGAGAGAATATATTTAATTTATTTCTTTGTAAATAAAAAATGTCTATTAATTCTAAACATAGTTACATCATTGGAGATTTTTAAAAAATTTACCACTAGCCTCATTCCTAACGGACTTGTTGTCCAAGTGATAAAGACAAAATACATGCGAACAAAAGGCTCTTATTCTTCCTTCTGATTTCCCAAGTGGCCCAGAAAAGAACCAGTTTCTACCATAGAACCCACTACCATGATCATCTGACATTTTCTCGTGGATCTTGGTTCGTTGGACCGTTTTCATGTTTCTTGTGGAAATCCTTGTGCACATGGGCCTTCGTGTGTTCTACTCTTCCTTCTAGGTGATCCAATTTCTCCTAGAGTTGCTTTTGTCCACATCCGAGGGAATCCATTTGGTCCACCATTTTCCACTAGTTATGCTTGATATCATTCATGAAAGTAATAATCTCATTCATGTCATCATGGCAATCTCTAGCTAACTGCTCCACAATCGTTGTCGCTTGATGAATTTGGGCTTCTATAGAGCATGGAGGTAATTCAACTATATTAAGGAATGGACCACACTACTACTCCACTGCCTAACCTAGGCCAATCGGTTCTCCTTGCCCCACCTTTTGGCCTCAAGGTACCGCTCCCCTCCTCGAGTGACCCCTTTGACGCTACATGGAAATGAACACAACTAACCAACCTGTACATTACCATAAATTTATTTTTTCTATATCCTGCAAACCTCACCAGTCACTCACAATTGAAACAGATATCAAAGCTTCCAAAAGAATAATAGACAACCCCCTCAAAACTCCCCAACCAATGTTTGAAATGGAGGCTTTGAGACCCTTCTCGACCCTCCTTTTCCTCTGCTCACCATACCAAGTGACTTCTCCTCCGTCCACACCACCCAACATGGTCTTCCCCACCAAATTCAAAACCACAACATCACTCAAAGGCAACCACTTAGATTAGTCCCTCCTCCCTGTAAGGTTTAGGAGTTTGAAGGCTCGGTGCACAAAGAGCATCTTTGTTGCCCACCAAGAGCATACACAATTGGAAATTTCCTTTACCCTCTCTAGGTTTTTTCTAAACACTTCATTGGTTTTGGAATTTTTATAATTCTAATTATATATTCAATCTTCTCATGAAATTTACTAAATCAACAGACAAGAATCTACTCTACCAATATGCAGAAGTAAATTCGCGATCAAGAACACAAATCAATAGCATGCATCAGGATTCAACACATATACATAGAGATATATCCAGGGGAAACCAACTTCTCAAAACCCATTACTATATGAATTGCATTAATCAAAGGAACTAGATGAATACAATATGCTCTGCTCAACCTTGAGCTCAACCTACACAAGTATTTTCTATCCTCTACCTGATTGAATTCCTTTGGCCAATACTTAGCCAAATTTCCAAGCCTCCAAGCTCCTATTTCCTCGCTTTGTTTCCATGGGAATTATACCCTTATTAATTAGGAAATTCCTCAATTGGAATTGCGCAATACCTTTAGGCCTTCCTTTGACTGCATGCATGAGACGTGCAATTTGGAATATTCTACAACTGATAGTACTTTGTCCTTGAACTCCAATATCAACTCTGTATCTCGAATTTTATGTCTACATGAGTTAATTATGTTGATTAATCAATTAATTGGTTAAACACTGAAGCTACACCCCACTTCTAGACCTCCAACAGTTGGAACTAGTTTAATTGACCTTAACTCAATTTAAATGAATTAAATTGTTACAACTAAAATTAACTCAACGTAGGCTCTTAAAATTTTGCACAACTCAAGTTCTCCCTAAAAATTGAATTAATTAAGATAATTGAGTGATAATAACTCAATTAACTCATTGTAGTTGTCTACAGATTTGGAATTTTGATTCTCTCCTAATTTAATGAGGGAAAAAAATAAATTAAGATTTTCTTGTTGCATTTTCAACACTCCCTCTCAACAAGTATGGGATTATCAGATATCCCAATCCTACTTCTATGGAACTTGAATTTTCCTCTTGATAATTCATTTTCCAAAATATTTTCATCTTTTTCCTATGTCAGAATGTACTACAACAACATGATCTTCCTCTACACACAATCTCATAGTTGGTGGTACCAAATATCAATGTGCTTGAATAGATTGTGAAATACTGGATTCTCAGAGATTTTAATACAACTCTTATTTTCACAACGAATCATGGTAGGATTGCATCATCTGACCAAAAAACCCAACAAGAATATTTCTCATTTAGATAGCTTCACAAGTTTTGTGAATAGCATCCATGTACTATGCTTCTACAGAACTAAGTGCAATTGATCTTTGTTTCTTGTTGTACCAAGAAACTACTGCTAACACAATATTGAAGATTCCTCCTGAAGTTTTCTTCTGATGTGATGGATTACCTTCCCAATCTACATTTGTGAAGCCTTGCAGCTTCACTCGTTATGTACTCCTGTACCAAATTCCAAACTAAGTGGTGCCTCTTAGTTACCGTAGTACATGTTTATCAACCCTCCAAAATAATTTGGTCAGTCGAACCATGGCTTGGCTCAACTGGTTGACAACATAATACATGTATGGTTGTGTGTTCACAAAATACATAAGATAACCGACCAACTGTCTGTACATGGTAGCATCCACTTCCTCACCTGAACTGGAATCCTATTTCCTCCAGTTGGTCACTAGATGAGTCTCCATGGGTTTGCATCTGTCCATGTGGAAATTCTGAAGTATTGAGTTGGAATACTTTCCCTGAGAGACAAAACGTTCCCCATATCTCTGCCATACTTCCAAACCAAGGAAATAGTGCATCAACCCCATGTATTTCATTTTGAAATATCTAACAAGATCCTCCATGCAAGACCTGATAAGTTGTTCATCACTGGTCAGAATCAATTAATCAACATATAATACTATAATCAACAATTTACCTTCTTCTAGAATGTGGTAAAGGTTTACATCTACTTCACTTTTGGTGAATCCCAACCTGGTGACATAGCTATCGAGTTTGGTGTACCAAGCATGGGGTGATTGCTTCAACCCGTACAATGCTCACTTGAATCGACATACATGTGACTCTTTGTCAAAGGTCTCAAATCCTTCAGGTTTTTCAATGTACACATCCTCCTCAATCACTCCATTGAGGAATGTTGTCTTCACATCCATCTGGTGGATTTTCCACCCCATCTATGTGGGCAGTGCTAGAATTGATCTGATGGAAGAGTACCTTGCTACAAGAGAAAATGTATCTTCATAGCCAATTCCTTCTACCTGAGAGTACCACTTGGAAACGAATTTTTCCTTTTGCTTCTCGATGCTTTCATCTATTATAGGTCTTGGGACCACCTCCAAAACATAGTTTCTGAAAATGGAATCATATTCCTATACCATACCATCAACCCATACAGGTTTTTCTATTTATTCCTCAAATGAGGTTGTTTCTATCTCTACTAGCTCACTCATTAGATCCATGTAGGTTGTGTACTGTTCTAGTGACCTCCTCTTCCTACAATGTTATGTTGTTGCTCCCA
The DNA here is from genome assembly GCA_034641835.2 of Pinus albicaulis. Classification (NCBI taxonomy): domain Eukaryota; kingdom Viridiplantae; phylum Streptophyta; class Pinopsida; order Pinales; family Pinaceae; genus Pinus; species Pinus albicaulis. The sequence continues at coordinate 475,535,387 of CM076572.1, read as the reverse complement.
CTTTATCTCTAGCATCCTGCAATAATATATTAGCTTTCATGATGTGCTTCCTTCCTTCCCTGGATGTATCTTCTTGAGTGGTTGTGTCCACTCTCTGCTCCTCTGCATGTGGCTACTCCACATATTCTTGAGGTTCTTCCTTTGGAGTCGATAACTCCTGATATGCATGCAATTGAAGCTCCATCTTAAGGGAACACTTCATTTCCTTCTCTTCATCGAACTTCACATCTTTACGAACAATTGTAATCCTACGAGATGGTAGGTACACCCCATTGTCATCTTATTAATGAAAATAATGCAAATTAGGAGAAAAGGAAGGTGAAAATTCACATGTTTCATGTGAGGAGTAAAATGAAGGAAAATAATGGAAAATGAATAAATTAGAGGCCTTATTAATAAAAGGGCTTATGAGGATTAGTTGGCAATATTTTGACTCAAGATTTTTCTTAGTGCAGTTTTTGAGCTCTCATTACTCTCTCTCTCTCTCTCTCTCTCTCTCTCTCTCATACATACTCTTGGATACTTAGAGTTTTCTTTCAGCACTCTTGGAGAGTGTGGCATAACTTGGTGATTTTTAGCAAGAAGGAAAAGGAAGAGTAGTAAAGCACAAGAGGACATCGGGATCAGCATATACAACATGTTATAAGTGCAAGTATCGAGTTGCATGTATGTTTTCCTCACTATTTTTGGCATGCATGGTGTATGAATGTGGATTTGCCTAGCCTTGACATTTCTTGGATAGCCATGGTGTTGTGGGTTTATTTCTATTGATTGTTTTTGGTTGGTTCTAATGATTCCTTTATCTATTGGGTTGAGTTATTAGTCCTAGAGCCTTGGTTGGAAAAAATATCTGGAGCCCTATGTGGGTTGAGTTACTAGTCTTGGAGCCTTGGTTGGAAAAACGCTCTGGAGCCCGGAAACAACTAGGGTTGAGTTACTAGTCCTGGAATCCCTGGCTAGAAAAACATTGTAGAAGCACTGTAATAGTTGGTGTTGAGTTACTAGTCCTGGAAGCCCTATTTGGAAAAAACACTATGGAGCACTACGAAAACTTGGATAGAGACCAATTCGTGATGGTTGTGATGTCCGACCATGAGGTGGAATCACTGTTTGAGGGTTGAGGTGGTTTGGCCTCTTGAATCCCTGGATTGGTTTTGATTGATGTGTTTGATGAGATCACTCATTCATGCTTCAAATATGGAAAGGGGGTGATTGGATAAAGTAAGATTTGGCTCATCCAATCTATGGTTGAGTGGAACATTGAATTCCCATCTCTGTTTGGTTTTTACATTCAGTAATGAAGAGCTCATTCCTTTGGTATTTGGTATGAAAATGTACTATTTATTATGTGGATTCTATTGTTGTTATATCCACGGTATTTCTGTTGTTATTGTGTTGGTTTCAAGCATGTATTTTATCAGTGATGATGTATGTCTCTATCCATGTTTTTACTCGTAAATGAATGCATAATGTATCTATGGTCAAATAGATTGTATTGCAGCTAATGATGTAAGGGAGAAATTCTTCTTAGCGATTCTCAGATAAGTATGAGACCCCTATGCTTAAATCTATTGTTTACACCTGTAGATTCAATCTTTGTGACATATTTGTGTTGCATGCAGTATAGGGTCTATAAATTTACCAACATTTAATTTTCAATCCAGATAGTTCGTGAACTTCGAGATGTAGCACTGGAAATTCGAGAGAGAGCACCTGGCAACCCGCAAAACAAATTCTAGTCCATATTGGGCATTAACCTTGACAATAAATGAAATCCTACACTAAAAGAGAATTTGAAAAACACCAATCCAAAAAATTAAAATCATGTGGTAAATAAAAGGAAATCCTCTACTATTAATGCGAAAATAAATTCTAAGTATGAGCAAAGAGAAGGGAAATCAAAACTGGAAATCAAGAAGTTTTGACACAATATCAAAATCTTGTAAATGCTGGAATAAATTCAAAAGCAATTCAAAACCATTCTGCCTGCACTAATTTTGCCTGCACTGATTCTAACTACACTAATTATGTGTAAAATTAACCTGAAACATCAACAACATAACAAGTAAATTTATTGTGTAAATAAGCTTAGAAAAGAAATTGATTTAATATGAATATCTTGCCTTCCTTGTCCCAAAAAGTTAATAGTGTAAAACTTTCCAGAGGCTTAATGTAAAATAAATATTATCATTTTCAACATAACGTAGTTTCCATCACGACAAACAAAATTTATATATGATTAGTGTTTCCATAAACACTCAAATAGATCACAGGTTCAGGAATATGAATTAAATGGGTCTGGATCAATTCAATGAATTCAAGTTTCACATTACATCTCTCGAGGGACGCAATCCGATTCAATATAAATAAATAAATATTTCAAGTGAAAGCATCACTCTTTAATGCAACAAATCAATTAATTTTGCAATTGAAAGGAAAAGGTTGCAAGAAATTTAACAACACCAATTTGAAGAAGGAAAGAGACTACAAATGATTAGATAAACTTCACACATTAAATAATAATTTAAATTCTAATTATTTTAAGAGATGAAAAGTGGTGTCGAGCTAGTGTAGCAGCCAACCCATCCAACTCACACCCTCTATGCCTAACATGGTTCACAAAGAAATTATAACCATGAGAGGCAAAAAATAAATGAATAGAGCATGCTGGAAATTTCTTGGATTAATTCTTGAAAAACAATCTTTACATTTTTCACACAACACTTTTCTCCCACAAGACAAGAGGAGCGATACATAGGTTATAAAATGTGGTAGGCTACATTGGGACTGACTCCTCCCTCCTGCGCATTCCTTCCGTGCTTGTGCATGCCTCTCGATTCCTCTTGATCAATTTCCTATTTTGTTTCTTAATTAATTAGTTAATTTTTTCCTCCAGGAAATTATTATATAGACATTGAATTACAATTTGGGGCTTTTATTCATCCAATTGAAATAGAAGAGGAGAATATTATGAATCTTAACAATTCACAAGAAAAAAATTGGTTTGTGATCTGAATGTCGAAATAGGTACATCATTCCTCTGATGTTGTGGGTGGAAAACGACTTCCTCGAATTGCCTGAAACAAAGGTATAATCTATTTCGAGTAATATTTTTCATTTGACCAACTTACAGGTGGCATTACAAATCATTTACTTTGGAACAACCAAATTCACGTAGTGCTGAATATATGTAGATCCTCTTGGGTCATTTTGCAACTATCTCAAATCTCTTTCCGGACCCGATTAGATGTGTGTACAATAGTATTGCGAAACCCTTTTCTTGTGAGACAACGCATGTCACAATTTTCTTGTCAAACTATATGAACCAACTAAAAGTCAACAAACATAGTTCTGAGCTCTTGCACTTTCTCCAGGTACCTTTAGACTAGGCGATCCTGAGGTTTTGGGGTGTTCTTATTCACCTTATCGCCAACGTCCAAACAATGTGTAAACACTTTAATTTTCTTAATATTATGCCGGGAAGCATATTTGAGGTTTTTTCATTTCTCGTATTGAAACTGACCGCCCATAAAGTAGATATATGCAACCCGATGATCCTGAACAACAACGCGGCCAAGTGTAGCATCAATTACCTACTATTACGAAGCCTCCTTTCTCTTCAGCAATAAAGATAAGTCGTGCTCGGATCCATCATGGGATGGTGCATAACTTGGGCTTCTCCCTCTTGTAAAAAAAACCAAGTAAATCATAGTGTAAAATCAACTTTAATACCATAGGCATGGCCTTGCTGCTAGCAGGCATATATAGCCTTGACAGGGGTACCTTTTAACCTCATGAAATGATTTTTTCCCACCTATTATATATAGATTCAGATTCATTTAATAAAATTTAATTTTTCTCATTTTATAAGTTAATTAAAGGCCGCTAACCTGGATTGGTAAGCAGTTATCGACAATGCCAATAATGAGAACTAACAAGAATGAACAAGCCAGCTCATGGTGAAACCTATTGTCTTCCAGCTTTTCAACTAAAAGCCATGACCCTGACTTGTTGACCAGTGCGGTAATGTCATTCTCCTTAAGACCCATGATCATAGTAGGTCGGCTCATGATGAGACCCAAAAATCTGATTATAATTAACCTTAGATGGGTTAATTATTAGGTGGGGAAGCAAATCTACTCCTTAAGAGCGCGGGATGGCATATTGTTTACGGGTAGTTCATGCTACTCTAAGGACTTATTTAAAAACATCTCAGATAATGACCAAAAATATTCCTTGAGTTGATCATGTCGGGGTTCTTTATGAAGGCTTATTATATTTTTGTAGGCGTGGTCCACCATAGGAGGTTTTTCATTAATCCCTTCGAAGAGGACTTTACAAAATATTTTCTGTATGATATTTTAATAGGATAGGATAAAATTATTACATGTAACTTATAACAATATCCTTTACTGACATGTTAATCCATAATCAAAATCACTTTAAAATCTGAGGTATTAAGTGTAAAGTTCTTCTGACAAGTCTTACCACAAGAGTGCATGATAATAGAAATTTCAAAAGTTGTGCTTTTAAGGAATCAAAAGTTCAAGAGTGTTGTAATACATATTTATTCATTATTCTCGTATTACCCTACCCTATTTTTAAAGAAAGAAATATCACCTTTAAGTGTAGTACTTCCAATGAAGCCATCTGCATAATAAAATGCTGACTATACTCACACTTAGTTTTAAAGAATAGACTTCAAGACATACCAAAGCATGAGAAACCAATTTCTTCAATTGATATGGTACCAAGAGTTTCCGAATGATGAGTAAATAACGTGGCTTGATGACTTCTAGAAACCAGTATTCAATGGAATCCACATATTTATCATTCTCCAATTGATGCAAGTATTCCACAATTTGATAGTCACTTTCCTGGAGGCAAAAAGGATCTGGTGAAAGACAAAAGATAAATCCCTCAAGTTCACACTCAAATATTTGATTTTCAAATTGACAAGAATGGTTGAGAGGGATTCTAGGGTTTTGAGTTTCAACAACGTTTTCAGAACAAGTTCCAATGAAATATTGCTCCTCTGGTGGTCTTTGAATTATATCTTCTCGGGGTGAATGTTCTGCGGTAATGGGGGAAGTTTCCAAGCTCATTCCCTTTCCCAACATGGAGGATGTAGCATTATGTTCAAAATGGGAATCAACATGAAGAATAGGTGTTTATAAGATGTTTTGGGGTAGGGTTTTGGTTAAGGCTTGGACTATGATTTAGATTTGGATTGGGTTAAGCTTTGAAATAGTGTGACTAGGGTTAGGATGAGGGCTAGGTTTTGAATGAGGGCTAGGGTATGGGTAAGAATAAGGAATGAGGTATGGATTAGGGTTTGGACTAGGACTAGGGTATGGATTAAGGTATGGAATAGGGTTAGGGTATGGACTGAGGCTAGGGTAAGGTTGAACATGCGGTTGGGACCATGTAGGAGGAGAACTTAATGATGCATTGGAAAGAAATTGAGGCTATTGTTGGTGCTCATATGATTGAATTTTCATGGGATATTTCCATAGAGATAAGGATATAAATTATTCTTGAGGCCATGGAGATATCTTGCTCGAGGATTAGAACCAAGGAGAGGGCCACTATGGCCATGAAGTAGGATGCTAAATTGGAGGAGGATTAAAATTTCGCTATGAAATTCTAGGATAATAAACATGCCGAGGAACCTTCTCAAGATAATAAGCATTATTCCAAGTATCAAATGATAATGGGTTTTGATTTATAACTGGTAATCGATTTGATTCCTTACTTGATTTACTGAGTGTCTGCATTAATCTTGGTAGTGATGGGAAACATTCTGCTGCATGATCCTCTTCACAAATTTTGCAAATTTTTAGGCTACTAAGTGGACACTTTCTAGGGAAGTGTTTATTTCTACAGTTGGCGCAAAAGATACGTGGTGGTTTTTAATCCTGCTTCCACTCTTCCTGAAAATAATCCAAATTCGAAATCAAATATTTTATAATATCATTTTTATGTTCAAGAAAAATGTTAACTTCTACACTTATTAATTCCTGATTGGATGAGTTTTGTGTCTCTGTAGCAGCATAAAAACTCCTCATTGAATGATTCCTAAAAATACCATTTTCCTATTTTTAACAAGCCCACTAGTACATTTGTTAGCACGTGAATAGTGTGCATATATGTGTGTAGGGTGGGGGTTCTTAAAACATTAAATAAAATGAGAAACCTTAAAGCAACAGTGCAAAAAAGAAATAAATTCAAAAAACAAATTGTAAGAGAAACTAGGTGAAGGAAAAAACCAAATGAAATAGGTCACCAAGGTCAATCCCCTAAGTGTCTCCCTGGCAACACCAAAAAAATTTTGGGTGCAGTATAGGGTCTATAGATTTACCAACATTTAATTGTCAATCTGGAGCTCATGAAATTCGAGACGCAACACTAGAAATTCTAGAGAGAGCTCATGGCAACCTACAAAACAAATTCTAGTCTATCTTGCACATTAATCTTGACAATAAATGAAATCTTGCACTAAAAGAGAATTTGAGAAACACAAATCCAAATAATTAAAATCATGCGGGAAATAAAATGAAATCCTATGCTATCAATGTGAAAGGAAATTCTAAGTACGAGAAAACAAAAGGGAAATCAAAACTGGAAACCAAGTAGTGTCAACACAATATCAAAAGAATGTAAATGCTAGAATAAATTCAAAAGAAATTCAAAACCATTATGCCTACACTGATTTTTCCTGCACCAATTCTGTGTCAAATTAACTTGAAACATCAACAACATAAAAAGTAAATTTATTGTGTAAATAAGGTTATAAAAGAAATTGAATTAATATGAATATCTTTCCTTCCTTGTCCCCAAACGTTAATCGTGTAAAACTGTCCAAAGGCTTAATGGAAAATAAATATTATCGTTTTCAACATAATGTAGTTTCCATCACTGCAACAGAAATTTATATGTGATTTTTGCTTCCATAAACACTCAAATAGATCTCAGGTTCTAGAATATGAATTAAATGTGTCTGGATCAGTTCAAGGAATTCAAGTTGCACATTACAGCTCTGGAGGGACGAAATCCGATTCAATATAAATAAATAAATATTTTGAGTGCAAGCACTAGTCTTTAATGCATCAAATCAATTAATTTCGCAGTTGAAAGGAAAACGTTGCAGCAAATTTAAGAACACCAATTTGAAGAAGGAAAGAGACTGTAAATGATTAAATAAACTTCGCATAGTAAATAATAAATTAAATTCTAATTAGTCTAAGAGATGTAGAGCGGTGTCAAGCTAGTATGGTGGAAAACCCAGCCAGCTCACACCCTCTATGCCTAACATGGTCCACACAAAAATTAAAACCATGAGATGCAACAAATAAATGAATAGAGCATGCTAGAAATTTCCTAGATTAATTCTTGAAAAACAATCTTTACATTCTGCACACAACACTTAGCTCCAACAAGACAAGAGGAGCGATCCATAGGTTATAAAATGCAGCAGGCTTTCATTTTTATTTATGAAAATAATGCAAATTAGGAGAAGAAGAAGGTGAAAGATCAAATGTTTCATGTGAGGAGGAAAATGAAGAAATTAGAGGCCTCATTAATAAAAGGGCTTCTGAGGATTAGTTAGCAAGCTTTTGGCTCAATATTTTGTTCAATGCAGTTTTGGAGCTCTCATTACTCTCTCTATCTCTCTCTCTCTCTCATACTTTTGGATACTTAGATTTTTCTTGGAGCACTCTTGGAGAGTGTGGCATAACTTGGTGATTTTGAGAAAGAAGGAAAAGGAAGAGTAGAAAATCACAAGAGGACATCAGGATCAACATCTAAAATAATTTATAAGTGCATGTACCGAGTTGCATGTATTTTTTCCTCACTAGTTTTGGCATGCATGGTGTATGAATGTTGTTTTGCCTAGCCTTTCCATTTCTTGGATAGCCATGGTGTTGTGGATTTGTTTCTATTGATTGTTTCTGGTTGGTTTTCATGATTCCTTTAGTTGTTGGGTTGAGTTATTAGTCCTAGAGACTTGGTTGGACAAACGCTCTGGAGCCCTATGTGGGTTGAGTTACTAGTCCTAGAACCTTGGTTGGAAAAACGCTCTGGAGCCCAGAAACAACTAGGGTTGAGTTACTAGTCCTGGAAGCCCTAGTTGGAAAAATGCTCTAGAAGCCCTGTAATAATTGGGGTTGAGTTACTAGTTCTGGAAGCCCTATTTGGAACAAACACTCTATAGCACTGGGAAAACTTGGATAGAGACCAATTCAGGATGGTTGTGATGTCTGACCATGCAGTGGAATCATTGTTTGAGGGTTTATGTGGTTTGGCCTCTGGAATCCCGAGATTGGTTGTGATTGATGTGTTTGATGAGATCCCAGATTCATGCTTGAAATATGTAAAGGTGTTTATTGGCTAAAGTAATATTTGGCTCATCCAATCTATGGTTGAGTGGAGCATAGAAGTCCTATCTCTGGTTGGTTTTTACATTCAGTAATGAAGAGCTCATTCCTTTGGTATTTGGTATGAAAATTTACTAGCTATTATGTGGATTCTATTGTTGTTATATCCATGGTATTTCCATTGTTATTGTGTTGGTTATAAGCATGTATTTTATTAGTGATAATGTTTGTCTCTATCCATGTTTTTACTCGTAAATGAATGCACAATGTATCTATGGGCAAATTGATTGTATTGCAGTTAATGATGTAAGGGAGAAATTCTTCTTAGTGATTCTCAGATAAGTATGAGATCCCTATGATTAAATCTATTTTTTACACCTATAGATTCAATGTTTGTGACATGTTTGTGTTGGGTGAAAAATAGGGTCTATAAATTTACCAACATTTAATTTTCAATCTGGATAGTTTGTGAACTTCGAGACGTGGCACTGGAAATGCCAGAGAGAGCCCCTAGAAACCTACAAAAAAAATTCTAGTCCATCTTGCGCATTAGTCTTGACAATAAATGAAAACTTGCACTAAAAGAGAATTTGAGAAACATCAATCCAAACAATTAAAATCACGCGAGAAATAAAAATAAATCATATACTATCAATGCGAAAGGAAATTCTAAGTACGAGCAAACAGAAGGGAAATCAGAACTGGAAATCAAGCAGTTTCGACACAATATCAAAAGACTCTAACTACTAGAATAAATTCAAAAGTAATTCAAAACAATTTTTCATGCACTACTTCTTCCTTCACTGATTCTTCCTCCACTAATTCTGTGGAAAATTAACCTTAAACATCAACAACATAACAAGTAAATTTACTGTGTAAGTAAGCTTATAAAAGAAATTGATTTAATATGAATATCTTGCCTTCCTTGTCCCCAAAATTTAATCGTGTAAAAATATACAGAGGCTTGATGAAAAATAAATATTGTCATTTTCAACATAACGTAGTTTCCATCACAACAACAAAAATCTATATGTGATTGCTGCTTCCATAAACACTCAAATAGATCACGGGTTCTGGAATATAAATTAAATGGGTCTGGATCAATTCAAGGAATTCAAGTTGCATGTTACAGCTCTAGAGGGACGCAACATGATTCAATATAAATAAATAAATATTTCAAGTGCAAGCACCGATATTTAATGTACCAAATCAATTAATTTTGCAACTGAAAGAAAATGGTTGCAGCAAATTTAACAACACCAATTTGAAGAAGGAAAGAGACTGTAAATGATTAAATAAACTTAACACAATAAATAATAATTTAAATGCTAATTATTTTAAGAGATGTAGAGCGGTGTCAATCTGGTCTGGCAGCCAACCCAACCAACTCACACCCTCTATGCGCAACCTAGTTCACATAGAAATTAAAACCATGAGATGCAACAAATAAATGAATAGAGCATGTTGGAAATTGCTTGGATTAATTCATGAAAAATGATCTTTAAATTTTGTAGACAACACTTAGCTCTAGCAAGACAAGATGAGCGATCCACGGGTTATAAAATGTGTGAGGCTACATTGGGACCGACTCCTACCTCCTGCGCATTCCTTCCGTGCCTGTGCTGATTGATTTCCTAATTTACTTCCTAATTAATTAATTAATTTTTTCCTCCAGGAAATTTCTTATATAGACATCGAATTACAATTTGGGGCTTTTAATCATCCAATTAAAATACAAGAGGATTAGTTTATGAATCTTAACAATTCGCCAGAAAAAAAAAAAAAAAAAAAAATTGTGATCTGAATGTCGAAATACGTAGATCGTTCCTCTGACGCTGTGGGTGGAAAAAATGCTTCCTCGAATTGCCCGAAACAAAGGTATAATATGTTTCAAGTAATATTTTCCATTTGAATGGATTATAGGTGGCATTACAAATCATTTTCTCTGAAACAACCAAATTCACGTAATGATGAACATATGTAATTCCACTCGGGTCACTTTGAAACTATCTCGAATCTCTTTCTGAGCCTAGTTAGATCTGTCTACAACAGTATTGAGAAACTCTTTTCTTGCGAGAGAACGCACATCACATTTTTCTTGTCGAACTATATGAAGAAAATCAAAATCAACAAACATAGTTCTGAGCTCTTGCACTTTCACCAAGTACCTTCACACTAGGCGATCTTGAGGTTTTGGGGCGTTCCTATTCACCTGATCACAAACGTCCAAACAATGTCCAAATGCTTTAATTTTCTTAATATTATGTCAGGAAGCATATTTGAGGTTCTTCCATTTCTCGTATTGAAACTGATCGCCCAAAAATTAGATATATGCAACCCGGTGAACCTGAACAACAATGTGGGCAAGTGTAGCATCAATTCCCTACTATTATGAAACCTCCCTTCACTTCAGCAATAAATATAATTCGTGCTCTACTCTGTCATGGGATGATCCATAACTTGGGCTTCCCCCTCTCGTAAATCAGTCCTGTGTTTCTTATAAAAAACTGCGTGTGATTAAATGCATATCTATTGCTAATAAAGTACTTAGTTACATCACTTCATGAATAGACATAAGACCAGGTTTGAGTTCAACAGATTTCAAAAATGTAACTATAGTCCAGGAATCCTTCGAAGTGTAAGCAACCATGAAGTGGTGCAGGAATATGTTGCATGGTGCAGGCAACCATGAAGTGGTCCCAGAATCCGTTGCATGGTGTAGGCAACCATGAAGTGGTGCAGGAATCTGTTGCATGGTGCAGGTAGGTAAATGCAGGTCCAAAGCCTATATAAAACATCATGGAAATATTTTTTAAACCTGAAACATAAAACCTCAATTAATAATGTTTTAATCATGTTAAAACAAGGAAAGTAACAAATATTCGCAATAGTAATTATTTAATCAAACAACAACATGAGAGATTTTGAGTAAAGATAAGACAAAATGAAGGCCCAACAATTTGACGAAATACCTGTTGTGGCTAGGATGGGTCTAGATGAGTTCCTGATGATGTGATTTATTCTATACCTTTTTTTAATATATTCATCACCCCCTATAGTTTCATGAAGTATGGGTAGTGACCTGGGCTCTGAGGCTAAAAATGTTGCATAAATACTGGATTTGTAGGCACAAAACTGACCAACCTGGGCCCTGATCGCTACCGTTCCTTGGAATTCCTGTTGATATAGGATTTTATCCAATACCTTGCCTTGGCATGCCCGCGTCTAAGGCTGAAATTAGTAAAAACGTGAGTCTCTCTTAGGTTTTTTTGGCCTAGAAGTTTGGGTTACCTCCTGAGGATGTTTTTGATGATGTGTAGGTTGTGTTTGACTTTTTTTTGTCGGTTCCAATTCCTTAAGGTTATCTAGGAGGTTAAATCTTATATTACTAGCCTCTCGTTGAATGTTTACCTTGGTTGGATGGTTAGTTGGGTAGATGTGGGAAGAGGGTGTTATAGAGTGGTATCAAAGCATGGTTCAACCCTCAGACTGGATGGGAAATGTATTGATCATGAATTTGTGTTGGTTGCATATGCATTTATTATGCTTCTAGTCTATTTGTGCGTGTTTCATCCACGTTGTGTTGGCCATGGTGGAAGTGGTGTCTCCATGGAAGTGTTGATGGTGTTGTTGTCAACATTTTTTCATGAGTGTATGACTGGTTATGTGTTGCTCATGCTTGTGTATTGTTCGTGCATGCTTGCTTACATATTGTTACATATTGTACACGCATTGCTTTTTTATGCTAGGTCACATATTGGTCATGCGTGTGTGTTGTTCGTGTATGATTTCTTATGTGATTCTATACGTGGGAAATGCATTGCTCATTCGTGATTTGTTATACATGTCAAGTGGATGCATATGGTCAAGTTTTCATTGGTTTGATGAATGTTCTTGTGCATAAGGTCATTGTATGCAATTAGGTCATCATGATGATACTGGTATGCTATGATGCTAATGAGTTGGATAAGATAGAGCACGAGATGCATACCATCAAAGTGAAGTTGTAACATTGGACTTCGAGGCAAGAGCATATTGTCATACATGTTTGGATGTTGGGCATGTAGGTATATAGGTTAAGGATTGTTATACACATCATGGTTATGAGTATTCCTTTCATTCATTTTGGTGTTATGGTCACATACAATATATATGCTAGCTGATTAGTGTGGTTATATGTACCTGTGTCAGATAGTCATGAATGATAGCAACCTGTGGTGGTATGCATTGTTATTGTTGTTTTATTTTAGTTATGTTATATGTTTCTGATGAGTAATATATAGGTTAACTTTTGTTTTTGTATGATGTTCAGCTTGATGATTAGGTTACATGTTGTTGATGAGTATTCTATATAACTTTTTGTTGTTATATGATAGTAACTTGATGATTAGCATTATTTAATTAAGATCTTGTCGTTATATGTATCATATTGCTTTGGATTGGATGATACATGTGATTAGGGTTATTATGTTCATGTATGAGTCAATATATTTGTGATATTGTATTGTACTAATCTAGACTGACTATGCATATGTGATTGTTACGCATGAATGAAACTTTTTTACGAGTTTATGATGTGAACGTGTTAGTTAGTTACTTTTATGGATATCTTGATCTTATTTATGTTGATTTTAGGTGTTGTGAAGTTATATCATGCTAATCTAGATTGATTGTGCAAACAAGATAGCCTCCCCTAAGATATATTGAGGTATGAGTTTTCTTATGTCGTATACATGGTGCTTGAATGTTTTGAGCGTCTGATTATGTCATCTAGTTTATCTATTTAGCATGGCATGTTTTCAAGTTGTTTAAATGTTTGATTAATTTCATGATATGAGTATATGTGTCTATAAGATTGCATGAAGGAATGATCTTGTTTTAAGATGGTTTTGCTAACATGTATGTGTTGAGATAGTTTATATGTACTTGCATGTAAGTAGGTGATAAGTTGTAGCATTGTGTATTATGAACAATGAATTTGTGTTGATGGTTGATTATGACATGGTTCTTAGTCTTGGTAAAATTTGATTTTAAATTGATAGATATATTTTCTTGATCTTTGGAGCATGTGGCTAACATGTGTGTTCAGTTATAAGGCAACGTGCTTGGCACAACAAGGTAAGGTGACTAGCTTGTTGTTATGTTTATTTATGGACTGACAATTATGTGTGTATTGCAGTATGATGCATGGGATTACATGGCAAGAGACTTCCATGAAATATTGAAGAAGGCTCAGGTTGAAATTTCCTTGGGAACCATGGGGATCAAGTCATGGTGTTTGTTGCTAGTCTTGTGCTTTTGGTCTTTTTGATTTTTTTGGGCTTGATTTATGATCTTGATTGCATCTAGTGCATGATAATGCCACTTTTTTGCGGTGTCGTATTTCCTTGGTTTTCATGATCTTCTTCTTGTTTGTTCTTGTTCTTTCCTTTTATGTTTTGAGAGTCTTGGGAATTCTTTGGGTAAGAGGAAATTAATGGAGCTCAAGGAGAGCTGCGTGGTACCCTACAGGTAATGTAATACACAGATGAAGCTCGTTGCATGAGTAAGAATAGAAAAAGGTAAGAATATAAAAATCATTTGGATTGGTTGAGTCCATTGGTTAAATGGACAAGAGTAGGTAAAGTGAATGGATCTAAGGTGTTAGATTCCTTGGATATGTTGGGGACTATTCAATCTTAACGTTGTATAGGTTGTGTATGAATAAATGATGTTCTCTTAACCTAGACCTTATGACATCTAGTAATTATGATGTGATCATGATTATGCTGGTGTTTATATATGTAAACATGTATGTGTGTATGTCGTGTCTGACAGGGTCATTATGCATCATAGTTGTTTGATGCTAAATGTTTACATGTATGTATGTCATTGTCTGACAGGGTTGTCAGGGATAATTCTTGTGGAGGATTGTGTATGTATGTATCTATGTTAATGTCTGACAAGGTTTTCAAGGATCATTCTTGTGGAGGAATGATTGTGTATGCATATGAATGACATGAAGAAGTTACTTGCTATGAGGAATCTCTGGGGTTTAACCCTGTACAAAAATTATTTGCAAACAAATTCTTAAAAATAGAAAATAAAGAATAGCGAGAGCATAAATCATAAAACAAATATACACAGAGATTTTCCCCTGGATCCCAAGATGGGACTACTAACTTGATTTCTCATTATATTCCTTTTAGTGTTACAAAACATATATATACATGCCAAAATATTCATAAACCCCCATCCATTAATGCTATATTAGAACATAACCATAGTTCCCTTGAATGGATCTATAAAATACCATGAGTAGAAAAACATCATGCCTAAAACCATGTGCAAATCCATGCACAAAACCATAGGTGGGTTTGCCCACCTAATATAGAGTCCAATAAAAAAATTTCCCAGGGGCGATGCCCCGAACCTCGTGTAGGGGGGATGTAACCCCCCCTATAGCGCCTCCTTCTGAAATCATGGAAATAATATAACACACACCCAATATTCTCCCACTTGTTGTTTTATTTCCACAGGGGGCCATAAGAGAGATTAGTCATTGGTCCGGCCTTGCAATGCCCATTGTTTATCTACACCAAGAGAACTTCTTAGTGCTCACAAAATTTGTCAATGCAGCTGCAACATTATTCGAATTGTCCACCTTTACCAGCAACACATTTTTATCCTCAACCATATTTCTCACAAAGAGATACTGGACATCAGTGTGCTTTGTATTTGAATGATAAGTAAGGTTCTTAGCCAAGAAAATTTCACTTCGGCTATCATAGTCTATCCTTATAGCTCTCTGCACCAACCCATACTTGAACACAATCTTTGCAACTGAATTGTTTCCTTGCTTGCATGAGTTCTTGCCATGTATTTTGCCTTTGTATTTGAAAGAGCCACTACATACTATCTTTTATTCATCCAATGGACTACACCTCCAAATAGGCTAAACACATAACCACTTGTAGATCTTATTTTATCCATATCTCCAGCCCAACTTGAATAAAAAAAGCCACGAATGTCAAAAAATATGTCCAATCCTGGTGTTCCTTGGTAACACAGATCATAATCACCAGTGCCACTCAAATATTTGAATACCCACTTTACTATTGTCAAATGCTCCTTCCATGGTTTTGACATAAACTTACTCAATACTCACACTGTATGTGCAATGTCTGATCTAGTACAAACCATTGCATACATCAGGCTACCCACTGCACTTGCATATGGAAGACGGGACATGTCCTCTTCTTCTTCTTATGTCTTGGGACACTGTTCAGCAGATATATTTACACCTATAGGAATAAGAGCCTTCACTAGTTTACTATCCCGCATATTGAAACTTTGAAATATTGTCTCGACATACTTCCTCTGGTTTAACCAGAGCTTCCTGTTTTCCCGATGTCATTTGATTTCCATGCCCAAAATATAGTTTGCAACACCAATATCCTTCATGTCGGATATGGAGAATAATTGGGTCTTCAAATCCTGGATAGTTTCTTTGTCATTTCCAACCAGCAACATATCATCCACATACAATACCAAATAAATAACAAGGTCACCAATTAATTTAAAATACACACAATGATCCTCTTTTCTTTAGGTGAAGCCAAGTCCCCTTCTATAGGTATCAAATTTCTAATACCACATCCTTCGTGAATGTTTTAACCCATACAAAGACTTTTTTTAACCTACATACTAGTCCTTTCTTACCCTTCATTGCAAATCCTTCAGGTTGCTTCATGTAGATCTCCTCTTCCAAATCCCTGTGAAGAAATGTTGTCTTCACATCCATCTCTTCTACCTCAAAATCAAATGCAAAAACAACATACAAAAGTAATCTAATAGAAGTATCCTTGGTAACATGAGAAAAAATATCACCAAAATCAATTCCCGGTACTTGGGAATAAAATTTTCCTACCAACCGAGCTTTGTATTTCTCCACCTTTCCTTCTGCATTCGTCTTCTTCTTAAACACCCATTTTCTCCCAATGGGATTCCTTATAGCTGAAAACTCCCCCAGATCCAATGTTTTTGTGAAAGGGTGCCATTTCATCAACCATGGCCTCCTTCCAGATTTTTCCATCCTCTGATTCCACTGCCTCCCTGACAGTTCTAGGATCATCATCAGTGATAGTTAAAGAATTTTTTTAACATAAATCAGATGAAATTATATACATTTATGGCTACCTTCTTTCTCGAATTTATCTTCTCACAGTTGGAGTTTGTGGCTCTTCCTCTTCTAAATCTTGTTCTGTTGTAGATTTTGATTCATCCTCCTTTAGCTCAAACTCTATCTTCTCAGGTTCCTTTGGTAGGGCTTCATGTTTAACAACATCTTTCACTTCTCTAAACATCACATCTTGGTTGTACACAACCTTCCTTGTTTCTGGGTTCCAAAGCTTGTAACCTTTTAAAGCATCCTTATACCCAATAAAGATGCACCTTTCAGATTTATTATCCAACTTGGCCCTTTTCTCCTTTGGAACATGTATATATGCATCACATTCAAATACCCTCAGAATTTAAAGAGAGGGTTTCTTACCAGTCCATACCACATGTGGAGTCTTATCCTTGAATGCTAATGAAGGTGATATGTTAACCAAGTAACATGCAGTCTCAACTACCTCTGCCAATAATTCTTGTCCTAACCTGGCACCGCTGAGCATGCTTCTTGCCTTTTCCATAATCTTTATGTACATTCTTTATGCAACGCTGTTTTGCTGAGGTGTGTATGGATTATTCTTGTGTCATGCTATACCACACTTCTTACAAAACTCTTCAAATTCCTTCTTGAAGAATTCTCCTCCATTATCTATCCTAATCACCTTTATCTTCTTTTCTGTCTAGTTTTACACCAGAGAGTCAAATTCTTTAAATATGTCAAATTCTTCATATTTCTTCCTCAGGAAATATATCCATGTATTCCTTGAGAATTAATTTATAAATTACACATAGTACATAGACTTATCCAGTGATGGAACTGACACAGGTCCAAACACATCACTGTGCACAAGCTCTAATATCTTTTTAAAAAGAGATTCCATACAGGTGAAATAGTTTTCAGAATAGTGGAATGACCTGTTCAAGTGTATTAATACACTCTAATATCTTGTTCACCCTCCTAGCACCAGAAGGAAAACTCACCCGATTCTTCTTCCTATATACACAATGTTCATATAAATTGAAATCAAGAGAGAAATTTTACATACCTTCTACCATACCATTACCATGTAGTATCCGAAGGCCCTTCTCTCCAATATGTCCAAGCCTTTGATGCCATAGCATGGTATTTTCTCCATAGACCGCTAGGCTTTCTGCTCCACTTTCAGCAACCATAGAAATTTTGCACCCATCAATAACAATTCTACCCAAAAGCTTGTATATAGCTCCAATACGAACTCCTTGCATCAATACCAATGCTCTCCGAACCATCTTGCAGGTATCTTTCTCAAAACTTATTTTTACACCTGCATCATCCATCTTGCTTACTGAAATCATATTTCTAGCCAATGCAATAATATGCAGAACATTAGGAAGTGTTCTAATCCTTCCACCTTGCAACTTCAACTTGAATTTTTTGTGTCTGACAATTTTGGCCTTCCTATCATCCCCTAAGAAGAAATCACCACCATCATACTTCTTATACTCATAGAACCACTCCCTATGGGGAGTGAAGTGAAAGGATGCACCTGAGTCAATCAACCATGCCTCATGATATAAATGTGTATTTAAAGAAGAAGCCTAATACACATCCCCACCTTCATCTAAGGTGGTATTCACCTCTACAAAAGAAGCATCATCAGACCCCTTTCATTTCGCAGGAGCTTTAGATCTGCAGTCCTTTTTGAAGTACCCTTCCTTTCCTCATTTCCAGAACACCTTTACAGTATTTCTTGGAGATTTATATCTCCCTCTAGATTTAGATCTTCCACTCGAATTTTTGTTTCTTTTTTTATGTTCTGGGACCTTCCTCATATAGATAAGGCATCTCCACTTTGGCCCTCCATATTTTTCCTTCTTGTTTCCTCTGAAAACAAGGCTAAGACAATTTCATCAAAATTCAAGGTAGTTTTATTGCTACCTATTGCAATAATGAGACTATCCTAGGAATCTGGAAGAGAACACAAAAAAATAATGCACTTATATTCGTCTAAGATTTTAATATCAACATATGACAACTGACTTACCACAATATTGAAGGCATTAAGATGCTCTATTACAGAGACTCCATCCTTCATCCTCAGGTTATACAACTTTTTCCGCAAGAACAATTTATTCACTAGAGACTTAAATTGGTAATAAGTCCCTAACTTGACCCACAAAGTATTCACCGTAGCTTCCCCATATACATTCAACAATACTGAATTTGAGATAAAAAAACCTTATTGTGCTCTTTTCATTCTGATCCAAATTTGTCCCAATATTCATCTTACATTTTCGTTGGTTTAATACAAGGATCTATCATGGTCCACTGCTCTTTATCCACTAACAGATCCTCCATCTTGAGCTTCCACAAATCAAATCTCCGACCATTAAATTTATCGATCTCTATCTTTCCACTGCTCTCCATATCTTTCACCACAATAATTGATCCCACAGATCTCCCATCTTCTTTCCCTGAGAGAAAAACCCCTAAGAAGAAAAGGCGTCCCCTTGAAGCCGAAACAACTCTGATACGAAATGTAGGTTTTAACTCTGTATAGAAATTATCTGCAAACAGATTCTTCAAAACAGAAAATAAACAAAATGGAGAGCATAAAACATAAAACATATATATACATAGATTTTCCCCTGGATCCCAAACCAGGACTACCAGCTTGATTTTGAATTATATTCCTTTTAGTGTTACAACACATATATATACATGCAGAAGCATTAATAAACCCCAATCCATTAACCCTGGATTAGAACACAACTGTAGTGTCCAGATGGTACTATGTACAAGTTGTGCATATGGTATTGGTATACATGTGGTATCATGTGCATGTCGTATATGTTGTGTTGAGGGCATGCCATACGACGTATATTCATGGTGTAGTCATGGTATCGTGAGAGGTATATTCGTGTGTCATACTCTGTATATGTATATGTATTGTGCTGTATTGTACCCCGAATGTAGGTGTACCTGTTGTGTTGTATTGTACACCAGGTGTAAGTGTTTGTGTTGTATGTCGGTGTAGGCTTATGTATTGTTTTGTATTGTACACCGGGTGTAGGTGTATGTGTTGTATGTCAATGTAGGCATATGTATTTTGTTGTATTGTACACCAGGTAAGTGTATGTGTTACATGTTAAGTTTAGGTGCATGTATTGTATGGTGTTGTATGCCATATGTGAGTGTACATGTTGTGACGTACACTGTGTGTATGTGTACGTGATTGAAGAAAATCAAAGGAAATGGGTGTTTTTTGGGTGTGGCAACTGATCTGGTGTCTGCACAAAATAACAAAGGTAGAAGTAAGGACCGATGAAGGATAAGTATCGATATTTTATTTCAGTTTTATTATGCATGTGATCTAAGATTCTAAATTTTGATGGTTACATGTGATTTATGATTATGGTTATGATTATTGCATGTGATTCATGATTTTAATTTATAATGGTTGGGTTTTAAGCTAACTATATGTGATATTTTTATACATGATGATTTGATCAAACATCTAGTTTGACTTGTTGTGAGGGGAAGTGAACAATATTGCAAGTGTACCTTATTAACAAGCTACCAATGAGGTATGATTTGAAGTTATTTTAATTTATTTAGAATCTAATGGAAATTATGAGTTTGGTACAGGAAAGCATGTAATTCTCAATTGGGTGGTTTAAACTGATTGCAAGAATTAGCAACAACATTGAAAATGAATTGAAATAGGCAACAATATGCTGGTAATGAACTTCAGGAGCAGGGCCATTGTGGGACACTAGTACCCAATAGTTTCCATTGATTGCCATGAGCATGATATGACTGATATGATGGTTGAGGTAGGTATATGCCTTGGTTTTTGTATCTTCCGATGCGAGGAAGCCTTGCCAAGGGATGGACTGCCCGGGATGGAGGTGCCAACAGAACTTGGAAAGCATGTGACTGCACAGAAGGTGGTGACCGGATTTCCTGAGGGTCTGTGTAGCAGAGAAGGGAAGGTTGGGATGGATTTGGTTTGGTCATTAGCATTTCCAGATGGAATTAGATTCACATTGGTAGTGTTACCTAGAACAATGAGTCAGTAATTTTTCACTGAGATGAAAGTATCACATGATTGTAGCGTTGTAAATTAGATGCAACTTTGACTTTGGCAGTGGATTCTAGACTTCTTGGGAAGGAGGTGAACCCTAGTATTTCTTGAGGGTGGAGGTGTGAGCCTATGGATTCCCTTGTTGTTGATACGTGTATTATATCCTTCTATTTGTTGGTTGAGAAAATGTGTATGTGTGTATACATGTATATTATTGTAAATATTGTATCAAGCTGGATTTATAAATATCCATAGACAGTGTGATTATTTGTTGGTTGAAGAAAATGTGGTTGTTATTGTAAATACCATAATGAGATGTGTTATAAAGATCTAGTAAATGGTATGTTTTTCATGTTTCAAGAGTGGTCATTGTAATTATTGCAACAAGTTGTGTTATAAAGTTCCATAGGCATTATGTTTTTTTTTTTAGTAGATTGTTGGTTTGTAGGTGTCATTGAACACTAAGGATGATGTTCCCCTAAGGGAAGGGTTCTGTAATAGAACTGGTAAAAATCCATGTAAAAATATATAAGACCATGGTTGATGGGACACATATTCCAGGTTGAATGGTGGGAAAAACATCTTAGCGAGTGTTCATTTCAGTTATTATGGCTAAAGGAAATTGGAAAAGGAAAAATCAAAGGCTTTGGAAAGGCATGAGGCACTAATTGGCATTTTATTTATGAAAATAATGGAAAATAGGAGAAAAGGAAGGTGAAAGGTCACAGGTTTCATGTGAGGAGGAAAATAAAGGAAAATAATGGAAAATGAAGGAAATAGAGGCCTCATTAATAAAAGGGCTTCTGAGGATCAATTGGCAAGATTTTTCTCAATGCAATTTTGGAGATCTCATTATTATCTCTCTCTCTCTCATACTCTTGGATACTTAGAGTTTTCTTGGAGCATTATTGGAGAGTGTGGTGAAGCGAACAAAGTTCCTTCTCTAGTTAAATACTCCAGAAGAATTGGAATATGAAAATATCCACGAGGATACAAATATTATGTTAAATAGTGTACGATGAATGAGATGACCTTGAATGTTACAAATGAGGCCTGCTTATATACCTACACAAGTGCCTCTTCACGAAAGGTCATGTCTTATCAGACATGGCCTTTCAACCTAATTACTAATTAACTAATAAATCACTATTTACATTATTTTATTCATTACATTGTCTTCCCCTCAAAAATCTTTGTCCTCAAAGCTTGTCGATGAAAGGCCTCAATTTATTTTCCTACTACAAACATCTTCTCATCTTGGGGTAGTCATCCTTGTCGATACAAGTTGATATTATCCTCTAAGTGACAAACAAAACTGCCGCTCTGAGAATGGATCAGACCATCCTAAATCAATCTTCTGTGGAATCTTACGATGACTGGAAACTTGTGATGATTCATTATTATTCTTCATAATATCAGCTTGATTATGTTTTGAATACATAGCCTGGTTGAGTTGTCTGCTCCCATGATTTGGATGTCGATAGGGAAATTTTTTGGTTCGACTTTGATTTTCTTTTAGCGAGGATGTTATTCAGTAGGTGACAGGACCTACACTTAGTATTTTCCTCATCTGAGCTGCAACATCGAAGTTTGTATCTCTATCAACTTGCTTGTCTTCTTCTTGATTTGTGACCTTTACTGGATCAATGTTCATTTTTTCGACAAGCTTTTGCACATTGTTTTCCAATGACTTCTTATCCTTCTTCAGTTTCTTGATTTGCGTTAGCAATTTTTCGTTGTGGTATTTAAGGTGAGCAACTTCTTCATTATTGTTAGTGGTGATTTTTTCAACTTCTCTTTGCAAATATTGTATTGATTTTTTACTTTCTGGAAGAACTACTCTTGTGATATCTAATATGTCTTCCGGTGTTAGTGAATTCAGCTTCTTCGTGACATCTTATAATGTTATGCTTTTATTTTTGTAAGAAAATTTCAAAAAATTCTTTTTCGTATTAAGGATGAATGACCCTAGTGATTCCATCCAGAGCAAACCCAAAATTATATCACTTTCGTTACAAAATAAGGTTTTAACGGTAAATTGCGAGACCAAGGAATACTCTCCAATACTTAGGTGTAAATTCCTTATGTCGTATTGTTTGTCATTTGCGTAAAATGAATTTGTTTCAATTATATTTGATTTAGGGATCACTAATTGGTTAGCACATTCAGTACTAACATAATTATTCTTTTGAGTAGGATCGATAGATATGAGAACTTCCTTTCTTGCAAGTGACCCTTTGATTTTAATTAGCACACGGACATACATACTATAATTTTCAGGAAATCTTCCCTCTTTTATTTCTGATTTAGATTCAATTTCCTTTTCATCAATGATTGATTCCATTTTTTTTTTTGAATTGAGTTTTAGGGTTTTTAAAAGTAGATACTTCTAATAAAATATTACTCTTCCTCAATTAAAGAAATTTCCCTTTTTTTTCCTAATATTTAATTACTCAAAACCTTTATAAATAAGCTCAATACTCTTGGCTCTTTTAATGAAACTTTTCCTCCTTGTATTTTAAAACCTTTTATTATTATTATTATTATTATTATTATTTTCCTTGTATTATTTACTCTCCCCTTTATTAAAAATATCACCTTTTTGAATTTTTCTCCTTTAATGAAAGTGATTTAATTATCTCTTTGAAAAAGTTAATACTCTTAAAAGTCTCTTTATGTAATCTCCTTTGACTTATCTACTCATAATTTCCTTATACTTTTTTTTTAACCAAGTAACTTTACTCTTTTCTTATTTCAATTATTTTAATAATACCTTTTAAAAATACACCCTTTATAGTCTTTATATATGGTACTCATTTAATACACTAAATGTCTTTTGAATATATTAACCTCCAAAAATTCAATGACCTTGCCCGTAAATTAATTTTGGTTCAACGATCACGACTCTTTATTATTCTGGTATTATTTCAATAACTTCAATTTTAGTGAGCGATAGTGATGACAAGCATTGCTTAAGGTAAGAGTCGTTGGTTTGACAGAAATAACAGAGAATTGGTCGACGGCTTCAACGCGTTGCTTTTGCTGCTCGAGAGACTATGGCAGTTTGTCTATAAGCAATGGGTTGAAATCATGTTGAGCGTGCGTAAGATGGTTGGATAGAGTGCAAGTGGCGCACTGGATTAAAATTTTTGGCTTTAGAATAGTCGTGACACAAGTCACGAACAGTGATGGAGCCTCTATGGAAGGCGGTTGGAGGGTGAGGCACTGGGTGGAAAGCAGCAAAGGATGACTCGATCAATAGGTAGAAGGCGACAGATGAGGTGGAACGTGGTGGACGACCACGATGGATGTTGTGACGGCGTCGTGTAGGGATGGTTGATCCTGCAGTGGTCTATAAAAAAAATGAATTGGGTGTCTGAATTCGTAGAGTTCTTGGTCGTGGTCCACTTAGTAGCCACTCAACTAGTCGGTGTTCTGCTGGTAGTTGAAAGCAGATATGCAGGCGTTGAAGGTAAGGTGGTTGTCAGTGGAAGCTAGGCGTGGTGGCGTTTGTGTAGGTGGGGCTCCAGCTGCAAACAACGATTGTGATAACGCTCATCGAATTTGATTTTTTTTTTCAATATATATATTTTTTCTTCTAATGTATCTCCTTTTTATTTCCGATATTTGACTTTTCTCCTCCCCCCCTTTTTTTTTAGTTCTTCTATTTTAATATTTCTTCAAATTTTAATTCTAGTCAAAGGCCTACTGGCAAGCTAGAGAAACTCCAATTCTATAGCGAAATGCTTTGACGGAAACAACGTTGACAATTTTTATGGTCAAAGACCTGGATCGGAGAGCGTGGTTGTGTGCAGCATGAGTGGCTAGAAGATCGACTGCTCCGATACCAAATGAAGCGAACAAAGTTCCTTCTCTAGTTAAATATTCCAGAAGGCTTGGAATATGAAAATATCCATGAGGATAATGTCTTATTAGACATGGCCTTTCAACCTAATTACTATTTAACTAATTAGTCACTATTTACATTATTTTATTAAATAATTTATGATGAATGAGATGACCTTGAATGTTACAAATGAGGCCTGCTTATATACCTACGAAGGTGCCTCTTCACGAAAGGTCATGTCTTATCAGAGATGGCCTTTCAACCTAATTACTAATTAACTAATTAATAACTATTTACATTATTTTATTCATTACATGTGGCATACTTGGTGATTTGTAGGAAGAAGATACATGAAGAGTAGTAAAGTGCAAGAGGACATCATGATCAACATCTACAACAGGTTCTGAGTGTAGGTACCGAGTTGCATGTATGCTTTCCTCACTAGTTTTAGCATGCATGTTGTATGCTTTTCTCACTATTTTTGGCATGCATGGTGTATGCATGTGGATTTTTCTAGCCTTGCCATTTACTAGATAGTCATGGTGTTGTGAGTTTATTTCCATTTATTGTTTTTGGTTGGTTCTCATGATTCCTTTCGCTATTGGGTTGAGTTATTAGTCCTAGAGCCTTGTGTTAGGTCCCTATAATTTGTCAGAATGGTAAGAGCAAATAAAAAAGGGTAACATCAAACCAATTTTGGAGTCCTAGGACCTAGCCTTACTAGACTCAGAGAGGGCTCTCTCTATATTTGTATAAAATATATAACTTTTTTGATTTAGAATGTTGACTTTAGGCTAGTTAAAATGATAGGGTTGTTTGTTTTGTTTTGGTTTGGTTGGGTTGCTTGTTAAGTAGAACATATAGAGTAAGAGAAATTCAAACCATTGGGCTATGGGGTCTATGAAAGGCTTGAAAAGTACAAAAATAAATAAAGGGTGTCTCATAGGGCAAGTTAACAAAGCCAAATGGATCTTAATAGCTTACGTGGGTGAGAAATGAACATTAAGTTGTGAGTTTAGTAGGTTTAAAGGGAAATTAAGAATCCTTTAACATATACTAGAACAAGAAGAGTCTTTAAGATCACTATGATTAAAAAAGAACCAAAGGATAGGGCACACCATAAAATTCTTTGTCCTATCTTTATGAAGTAAACTTTGAGACAACAATCCAGCAAACCCTAGAAGCAGGGAACTCCTAAATTCTCTAGCTATTCACTTTCAGACAAAGAAAACATTTAAGATAACAAATAAGTGATGATTAAAGAGTATGGAACTCCTAAATTCTTCAATCAAACTTTAAAATACCTTCAAAGTGACTATTCAAGATGGACCAAAGGACAGGGCAAACCATAAACTTCTTTAGCCAAACCCTAATAAGTAAACTTCAAAGAAAGGCCTTAAAAACAATGTTTCAAGCTACACCAAAGGACTAGGCATACCATAAACTTCTTTGGTTTGACTCCTTTTAAATAATTTTCAAGACAACAAGCTAGGTGGAATCAGAAAGAAATTAAGAATTCTCCAATCAGACCCAACAAAGGAAAACATTTTAAAAAAAGAGACCAGACAGACTTAAGGTGCCTCTAACAACATATCTTAACCTAAATTTTCTGCTTTGATATAAGAGAAATGATGAACAATATGAAAACATAAGGAAATAAGTATAATATATGAAAAACATCACCATTTAAAAAATTTCATGAATCTTGTGAATGTGCTTTCTCCATTAACATTTAGTCCAAAACAGTTACAAAGCTCCAAAGCCAAAAACTCTTCACAACTCAAATTTTATGAGGTATTCAGCTCGGCAATCAACCAACAACAACTATGAAGCATACATGAAGTATTTATTTGAAAAATGAGGAGGTGAACCCTTGCTAGGGTTTCAAATGTCATTTATTACATAGTTAATGCATTTTGACCTTTGAGACCATGCAAGGCCCAAGGCAAAATATCTAAAACTCACTCATTGCAATAATAACTTCTAACATAACTACTGAGAAAATTTTGGAAAAAGTTTGAATTTAAGGCTTCAAAACATCTTTTCCAATAACTCCTGGTAAGGGCGCACCTCCAAAGTACAAGGGCATATCACCAGTGCAAACGCGTAGCGCCAAGACTGAGAAAATGGCCTATTTTGCAGCTAACTTTTGGAGGCATTCCCGGTGTCCAAATGAGCTCCATGATGGCTCATTGGAAAGGTCTCGGATTCTATTTTCAAAATTTGCTTCCAATTTCCAGAATGGTGCCCATTTTCCTTGTCAAAAACCACTTCTCTCAAGACTACTAAACGTGCAATGTCAGTGCCAAAAAGAGGGCAGAAAGGTGATTTTTTGGTAGTTTTTGGCCTTTTTGAGGGACCAGTTTTGCTCCAAATGTTCTAAAAATTTCTGAGGTTGATGTACTCATCACTAGGAACATGATTATGCTGACCATTTTTCATTTGAGTGCTGGCACTGCGCATTTGGCCCAATTTCTGCAAGTCAAACTATCAAAAATTCAAAATGTGCAAAAGGGTGCCAAAATTGAAATTTAGCTTTTTGATTAAGATTTAGATTCTTGGAGGAACACATCAGCAAGGATATTGAGATTGTATTTCTCCTTTTCCTTGATCAAAGCTCGAATATTTGCATGGGCTCGTTTGATCTTGGCCCTTGCAATCCTATTTCTCATGCAATAATGTCTTTCCATCTTCTTCTGCATGTCAGTGTCTCTCTTGGCCTTCTCTGGTTGACCTTCTAAGTGAAAATTGGCTCTCCCTAGCCAAGACTCTCTATCCTTGCTAATTTATATGGCAAGCAACTCACTTGGAGTGAGCTGCTCTACCAATTCTGCCTCTTTCTCCCTTTCCCGGGCTAAATCCCTCTTCAGCCCAATGGTCTTTGGAATCTGTCTAGGAAGTTGATCTTCATATTCCTCATTATCATAAAAAGTACCCAAAGTCTCATCTAGCAAAGCCTTTGCCTTTTCGGCCTCTTTCTGAGCTCTGATTTCCCTGACCTCACTAATGGCTTGCTTTGTCTCTAACCGTTTATTCTCTAGCTCAAGAAAATTGATCACATTATTTTCCCTACCAATATTAGCTTGAAGCTCACTAATCTTGGCATAATTGCTTTTTATCAACATATTGATAATCCTCTCCTCATCCTCATCATCAAGGTCAATCAGCTAAAACTTCTGTTCAATTTCATGTTTATCCTCCTCTTCAACAATGACATGCTCTGTAAACTTTTCCTTTCCCTTATCAACCTATTTTGCTGATGAAGAAGGCATGGCCCCTTTCACCTCAGGTGAAGCAAACACATGCATGTGGCCTCTCTTATAGGTCAAAGGAAATGGCTCAATATAATTCATTTTAGTGCCAGTTGTCTTGATATCTCTTTCACTACTTGAGGCTCCGGTATCATAAGGTGATGGTGAAGGGTGGTGGAAAAGTGATGAGGGAGGATCAACTTGAGGTGAATGGATGTGAGTGGGTGGTGATGTATGAACAACGGGGTGTAATGGAGAAGTGGATATAGGAGGATGAGAAGATGAAGGAATATCTTGCTAATGATGGCCAGGTGGAGTAGTGAAAACCTCATTGGAAATGAATGCATCCCATGAAATGTTTTTCTGTTGAAGTTGATGCATGACCACCATCTTGATGAGTGAATGATGAAATAGGCTCTGCATTTTCTGATTATAATCTCTCTTTTTCATAATTTAGGCCATTTTTTCAATGCTACAGAAAAGATAATATGGTATATGTAGCATCCTAACTCTAGTGAAATTCCTAAGAAGACGGATATGGTATGAGTAGAGGAGGGAAAACCTTCCCTAACAAGTGAAATACTTCATTATTATCCTCATCATGGGTGCATATCTATCAATAAGATGAGAAAAAATGAAGATGGACTTGTGGTGATCTTTATACCTAGGTTTGAGGTATGGTTCAAAATAACTCATGTCCAGGTTTTCTTGTTTGAACCACTTTTCTCCTACACTAGGTATCCCTGTAGCGGTTGCAATGGCATCAATGGACATCTCAAATTTAATCCCAACAAGATTGACCTGCTTGTCATGTAAATTAATAATGAATAGTCTTGTTAGCTCTGGGTGATTTTGGACTTGCTACACCTTCTCATAAAACTCAAAGCAGCCCACATGTTTGAAGTAAGAAATAGTAGGAGGAGATGCCATGACTTCCCTTGTATTGAGGGGTTAAAAAATGTTTATCTTCCCTCCCTTATGATCATGTCTTATTGGAATTTGTGCCTCAACACCACTGCCATTTTCTTCTTCCTCTGACATTTTTAAACTCTGTTTTGTGAAACCCTAGCGTGTAGGTGAAATGAATGAGGGGAAGGAGATGAGAGGGCGGCTTTGGAAAAATGTAGGGAATGAGTGTGAAATGAAGGGAATGGATGTAGGGAATGGGTGTTGTGACAAACTAGATGAATAAAACCCTCAAGTAATATAATTACCCTTGTTTACGACTGATTTTCTTTAAGGAGGATGAAATAGGGATAAAATAAAGATCTCAAGCTAAAATTTAGGGTTTCTTTTATGGTTTCATTTCTATTCAATTAAGAGTGGTCAAATAGCTTCAAAACAAGATGCATGTTATGTACTTACCCCTCAAGAGTGCTTGGAGGACTTTAGAAAATATTTGAAAGCGATTTGACGTGATTTGTGCTGGTGGAAGACTCAGAAACCCTTTCTGTCTAAGCACGCAGCGCTAATGGCTTAGGGTGCAACACTAACCCAAGCGCGCAAACCTGGTCTCTGAGCACGCAGCGCCGAGGAAATTAGCACAGGATCCTTTCTAGCAAGGGCGCAACGCTTCGGCAAGGACACAACACCAACTCCTAGGGGTGCAGTGCTAGTGTAAAGCACGTTGAAAAAATCGGGCAAGGGCACAACGCTAACTCCCAGGGGTGCAGCACCAAGGCAAATGCGCATTGCCAAGAAATGTTTCCCAAATTCACTCAGAAAACCCAAAAACTCTTCCTTACTGAATGCTCTTGATCTTTTGAAAGGTAACAATGGTTCTCTTGAAGTTTGAAATGGGCTTTTATAGGCTTGTGGATTTAATTTAACTTTGAAAAACGCACTTTATAATGTTTGAAGTCCTTTTCCTTTGTCACTGATACTATTTGACACTTTTTGCTTTACAGGTTGTTGAAATCATGGAATTGGCTTTTCTTTTTCTCATTGAGGCATGATATGTTCATTTTGACAACTTTGGGATTTAATCACATAGTAGCATCTTCAAAATCTTCTGTAGTTTCCACCATAATGTTCAACTCATCTTTTCCACCTCCCCTAGCCACCTTTTTCAAAACCCTAAGTGTCTGCAGTTTTTTACAGCAATCATTAGTGTTGTCTTCTAAGTTCTCTATAGCCCTTTCAAGTTGATTCATTTCTGTCCATTTCACCTTACCCTTTTTCCATATTCCATCAATATTTTCTAATAGGCTTTCTTCATTCTTGGCCTTGTGTGCTTTTTCCATGTCATTTTCCTACAAGTAATCACTACTTTGGCACTAAAATGGACTAACAAGTTTGTAACCAGTGCCATATACAAGATCATGTTCTTTCCCTTTCCCTTGCACTAAGTTGTTTTCATTCAGGAGTAGACAGTCTACATCATCAGTACTTTCTGCTGATAAATCTTCCAACACTTTTGCAGAAGTGCCAAGCTTTATCCATTTTTCTCACTTGTAGGTTCTGAACTGAGAAGATAATCCTATTTGGAAATTTTAGGTCCTTCTTGAATAAAAAATTCTTGAAATTATATTACATCTGAGCTAGATTCTAGCAAAGAAAAAGAAGTGCCTGAAACATCTAAGGATTACCTTGAAAAATGTAAAACCCTAATGACCTACTTTGAATGTCGTTTGACCTGATTTTGACTTAAATTTAACTTAGAAACTTTCAAGTGGAAATGGAATTTCCAAAAGTGCTATTTTCCTCAAGGGGACATGGGAATGGGTTAGTAACAAGAAAATTTATAGGGAGGGTGGAGTTTATTGATAGAGGGTAAATGGGAAATGAGGTTCTAGGTAGGAAAGAAAGATGAAAATGGGAGGTATAAGCCCATAATGAGTCTTTTAAGAGTAACGGGCTGACTTTGAGATGAAAAACTGATAGAATAGTGAAAAAAAATTTATGAGGATAATGAAGGCAGTGAGATTTCTGAAACTCAAGATATTCAAGGAATATTGTTTTCATAAAAATATAACCATCTTATAT
Source organism: Pinus albicaulis (assembly GCA_034641835.2). Lineage (NCBI taxonomy): Eukaryota > Viridiplantae > Streptophyta > Pinopsida > Pinales > Pinaceae > Pinus > Pinus albicaulis. The sequence goes on along the minus strand of CM076572.1, from coordinate 475,504,705 downwards.
TCATCCAAAGATAGTGAAAAATATTGATGACTAACACCTTGGTTGGACAAACGCTCTAGAGATCTAGGTGGGTTGAGTTACTAGTATTGGAGCCTTGGTTGGAAAAATGCTCTGGAGCCCAAAAACAACTGGGGTTGAGTTACTAGTCTTGCAAGCCTTGGTTGGAAAAACACTTTGGAAGCCTTGTAATAGTTTGGGTTGAGCTACTAGTCCTAGAAGCCCTGGTTAGAAAAAACACTCTAGAGCCTCGGGACTTCTTGGATAAAGACCAATTTGTGATGGTTGTTATGTCTGACCGTAAGGTGGAATCACTGTTTGAGGTGGTTTAGCCTCTGGAAGCCATAGACTCGTTGTGATTGATGTGTTTGATGAGATCCCACATTCTTTCTTGGAATATCGCATGGGGGTGTTTGGATGAAGTAAGATTTAGCTTAACCAATCTATGGTCAGGTGGAACATCAGAAGTCGCATCTCTGGTTGGTTTTAACATTCAGTAATGAAGAGCTCATTCATTTGGTATTTGGTATGAAAATTTACTGGTTATTATGTGGATTCTATTGTTGTTGTATCCATGGTATTTATGTTGTTATTATGTTGGTTATAAGCATGTATTTTATCAGTGATGATGTAGGCTCTATTCATGTTTTTACTCGTAAATGAATGCACAGTGTATCTATGGTAAAATAGATTGTATTGCAGGTAATTATGTAAGGAATAAATGATTCTTAGTGATTCTCAGATAAGTATGAGACCCCTATGCTTAAATATGTTGTTTACACATGTCGATTGAATGTTTGTGACATGTTTGATGAAATGCATGTCATGGCTAGGAGGTCTCCATATGAGTTCCTGATGATGTGATTGCTTCTGTTACTTCTTTTAATGTTATTAATCATTCCCTATAGTTTCATGAAGTTTTGGGAAGTGATCTGGGATCTGGGGATAAAAAGGTGGCACAAATATCGAAGTTGTAGGCACATAATTGACCAAACCAGGCCCTGGCCACTACCTTGCCTTAGCATGCCCGTGGCTATATGCTTTTAGCCACTACCTTTCCTTGGCATGCTTGTGGCTAGGGCTTAAATTTGTCAAAACGTCAGTCTCCCTCAGGGTTCAGGGGCCTGAAAGGTTGGGTTACCTCCTAAGGATGTTTTTGATCTTAAGTAAGGTGTGTTTGTCTTGTTTCCATCATTTCCACTTCCTTAATGTCATCTAGGAGGTTTAATCTCATATTAGTATCCTATCATTGCATGTTTACCCTAATTGGCCGATTACTTGGGTAGATGTGGGAAGAGGGTAGTATAGTAACTTTCTCAGGTACTGCAAAATTGATTCAATTTTTTTCATCTTAATAAGCGAAACTTATCCTTGAGTGCTAGCTTCCTATGGTCACTATTGCACTAAAAAAAATCTATATGGAGACAATATGATCTCGAACTCCCTCCAATATGATCCTCCTCGCTTTAGCCAAATCCTTCTTCCACTGAGCTAGATCCTGGGAATTAGATGGTGGGGGGTTTGCTACATATGTCTTCATGTATTATAGCATCCCATTGCCATCCAATAATGCCTCCATGCATATCTTCCAGGCCACAAAATTTTTGGTTCCTTCCAAAGCCTACTCGATCCTGAGTCCATTGAAATCCATCTTCTCAGTCCTAGAGAAAACCTACAACACTGATATTTAATATCGAACCTCCTACAATGAAAAATTAGAATTATCCTCTCTATTGTGAATCTAGATTTGATACCATATAGAATTTTAATTTTATATTCAATCTGCTCATGAAATTTTACTAAATCAAAAGAGAAGAATCTACTCTACCAATCCGCGGAAGTAAATTCATGATCGATAAAAAAAGTCAATAACATGCATAAGGATTCAACAAATATACAAAAATATATATAGGGGAAAACATCTGCTTAAAACCCCTTACTATATGTATTGCATTAATCAAAGGAACTGGATGAATACAATATGCTCTTCTTAACCTTCAACTCAACCTGCACAAGTATTTTCTATTCTTTGCCTAACTCACTTCCATTTGCCATTGATTTTCCAAATTTCCAAGCCTCCAAGTTCTTATTTCCTTGAATTTTTTCCTTGGGAATTAAGGCCCTATTAATTAGGAAATTCTTCAATTGGAATTGCGTAATACCTTTAGGCATTCCTTTGACTGCATGCATGAGTTGTACAATTTGGAATATTCTACAAATGGCAGTACACTTTCCTTTAACTCCAATCTCAACTGGGTAACTCGAATTATGTGCATGCATGGGTTAATTTAGGTTAATTGATTAGTTAAACGGTTAAACAATGAATTTGCACCCCACTATTAGACCTCCAACTAGTTCCTCCAATAGTTGGAATTAGGATAATCTCTTTTGAGTTTTCTTTGCTCAAATTAGGCTTCTGAGAGATGAAAACTGGGCTAAGACAGGAAAAAGGGTTTCCTGAATGGTACAAATGTGGAAAAGAAGTATTTTAATCAATCTATGTTCGGAATTTGTTTTCAAAAAGAGACTGAAAAATGAGGATTTTGGCTTTAAAGGGGTTTAGATGAATTCAAGCTTCCTTAATTCACAGGTATTTTGAAACTTTGACATGGTTTCTGAAGCTTCTTTGGTCAAAATTTGGACTTCTGTTGATTGGTTGTAGCTGAAACAGTGTGTTTTGTTATGTCGATAGGGTATCTTCAGTTTAAACTGGATCTTTGACAGTGGTAAATTTCAGCTTCGAGGCTTATACATTGGTCAACATAGGCTCGAAATTATTTTAAAACAGTCAAGGCCAGAGTTAAATCAGTAGGGAATGAAACAAACCGATATAATAATGATATCTTAAAGTTTAACCTTAAAAAATCATCATATTCGGCATTAATTACAAGTTTATTAAAGGCGGGAGGTGGATTTGGTTTTTTTATTGCGAAAAACTGTTGGTTGTTTTCACGTTGGATTTGCATGGTAAATGGTTTTAACCTTTTCGAACGCAATCATATCAAACATTGACACGTCGCATTGGGCGGTATTCAAAAACAATTTTTATCGCATAATTTTTCATAAACTTTTCCCGATCACTTTTGTTATGCAATATTGAATATACAACGTTGGATTTGATCGCATGATGCGAACGGTTGGGATGCATCGGGAAGTTGTGGGACAAGAGAAAGGTGGGACCAGGGTTTAATGTCAGCCGTTGTTTCAATAGGGATGATCAACGGTTGAGTTTTAATGAGATGAGGAGTGATGGGGCAAGGGAAGGTTTATTGCATTATATTTGGACCATCAGATTAATGAGATGAGGATGATTAGAGGGATGGGAATGAATGTGAGGGTGCATAGTTATTTGATGGAGTTTTATGTGTAAAAGGGGTTTATACATAGAATGGGGTGGGTTTAAATGATTAACCAAGGTTTAATCTGCGGTAAGGGGATATAGACCGAGGGAAAGGGGTGAGGTTAAAGCGTTAACCTTGGGTAAAGCTTGTGCGGGAAGAATGGTGAAATTATTTACCAAGGATATGCGGGAAAATGTTTTTTTTATTATTATTCTAAACATATAAAATATGTATGAAAACTAATTTTTGTATTTTATTTTATTATATAGTTTTAGATTATTTGGAGGTCCAAAACTATAGGGGATCGGGAGGATTTTATTAGGGTAGTTTTATGTCAAAGGGGTAATTTAGGGATGTTATTTCAACATGTGATTAATATCTTTGACATAAAAAGCTTATAATAGTAGGGTTTTTTTGGGATATTAAATAAAAGGAAGTTATATTAATAGGACTAGGATATTTGATAGGGAGTTAATAAAATATGTTAAGTGTTAATATGAAAAGGGACAATGAATACTCAAAAATTCATAAATAAAACTAAGGAAAGTGAAAATTAGAGTAAAGCTTTATTTTCATAACTTATTCACTTTTACTTAGTATATCATGTTTTTTGAGGGTTTTATGCTTTGTAAAATGGGGGAGGTTAATTAAATGGGCCTTTATGTAACATTTAAGTAAGAAAAGAGTTCTTACTTATGAAGTAAAATGGTTGTTACACAGTAATTTGTCATCGTCCCTGCGACCCCCATCTTTCCCATTGGAGGGTATTTTTTGTGACCAATAAGCAGTGTCATGCCTTGCAAATACCATTATTGCATCCCTTGCCATGAGGAAAAAATTCCTTTTGTTGATCATTTCCTGAGCAGACCCCTAAAAACACCTGTTTTTGCCTTGGCGCTAGTAGCCCGTTATGTCCTTGCGCCAATGAGGAAAATTAACACTGAGCCCATGCCAGTTGGCACTCTGTCCCAGTTAAGCACTCGCACCAATCTGCTTATGGAAATTTTTTTAAAAAAAGAGGCGAATTTTCGATTACAACAACTTCATGGATGAGTCATGAGGAGTGGTTTCGACTGAATAACCACATCATTCCTCCTTTGGCCTCTTTTTTCCACCTTATGGGGAACCTCCCAAGGGATAAGGCCTCCCTTCCAGTATTGTAGCGATCCCATCCTCCTCCTCTCCTCTATAAATATAGCCATCTTCCATTGATGAAGGAGCTGAATGGCTGAATGGTTGAGCCTTCAAGAGCCCTCAATAGCCTAGAGAATGATGAAAGAGCCTTGATAGTCCTCATAGAGCCAAATCAGTAGCAAGGATATTATTGTCAAGACAACCGAAGAGAGAGGCTTGTCCCATTTCCGATGACCTTTATCGAGACGCACTCTGTTTTCGACCCGCCGAAGGAAGATTCAGCGTCAGAGCCAGGTTGTATCTTTCTTTGTATTGATTAATGATAAGCGACTTTGGTTATGGTTCCACTCATATTGTTCATACTTTGTGATTATAGGTTGTATCTTCTCTGACTTATACATAATTTCATATATTGGGTTTTACGCTTGTGTGTTCGTCATGTTTCTTGTATGTGCAGGTGTTCAATCACGTCAAGTGGGAGAATTGTGATCTACCGGAGCAAGGGATCGGGAGCGCTATCTTCTCCACGAACAATAGTGTTGGACTTGAGGTAGGCCTTTCTCGCAATTTGGTCTATTGCAATTAGGAACTTGCATCTTAGCGTGATACGATTATTCCTAGACCCGATCTGGGCTAGTAGGGATCGCCTCTATCCGCAGAGAGGATTTACTTCTCCAACAAACTGGCGACTCCACTGGGGAGACATTTATTGGAGTGTGTCTTGTCTTTTAGGTTGATTTTGGTCTTTGTCTTCTTGATCACATCTTTTGGTTCACTTTTTTCTAGTGTAAAACCTCTGTTCAGCCCCAGAGGATCAGATCTGACCTCTACTTTTCTGAATTTTCATCTTTTCATGGTTGGCTTGATTGGCGTTGTTTCCACCCTGACAGTCACGCCCATTGGCGTAGGTTGCCAGTTCATCACTCGTGCCATCCCTTGTCTGGCACGAATTATAGCTAGACATTCACACCATCTCCTGTAGGTGCTAGGGTTTTCCCTTGTTCGAAAGTTTCTTTTGGTCAGTACTTTGCTTCTGGGTTTGTTTTAGATTTTGCCTGAAGTGGTGAGTCTGGTCTTGGTTGGGAGAAATTCTTTTTTTTTTCATTTTTAGGCGTTGGCGCTTGTTTTCAGTTAGCAACCCGCGCCAATTTCCATTGGCGCTAATTGTCAGTGAGCAAGTCGTGCTAGTTGGCGCTAGTTGTCAGTGAGAAAGTCGTGCCAATTTCAGGGTGTGTGAAAATTGAGACTTTTTCCCTAAATCCTTCACTAGTGTGTCTTTACCTTCCGGTCTTTCCTCTATATGAGCATAGATTACATTTCTCATTGATTGGAATGTATTCTTTCCATGATTGCTTGATGTAAAATGGAATGAATGCGTTGTTTTGATCTCATGCTTTGGAAGTCCTCTTTGTGCTTGACCTCATATGTCTTGTTGCCTTTTGAGGAATTTCGTTATAAAGTGTTTTAAAACAACGATTGCATTCTTAGTGTTGGTTTACATCTCTTTTTCATTCATCTTCCATTAAGAAGATTTGCGTTCATTTAGTTTTCGTCTCAAAGTGTTCTTTTTGTTAAAATGCATTAGATCACATTGCATTGAAAAGTATTTTTTGAGATCTGTCATTCAACTTAGATTACATTGTTTAATGATTGAAAACTAAAAATTTCTTTGAGTGCATTCTCTTTCATTAAAAGCATGCATTAAGTAGATTCTCATTTCAACGAAAAATGCATTGAGTGCATTCTTATCATTTCAAAATAAAAAGGAAATTGTGCATAGATTACAAGTGCATAGTTTTCAAAAAAGAGGATTTTGCATAGATTACATTGCATTATTCGCATCGTTGAATGTTTGAAATTACTTTTGGATAGTGAAAGTCATCTATTTTGGAAAAAAATCATTTTCAATATTGATGTTTTTTGCATAATTGTTTGAAGTTCTACCCTTAACTAGATAGCATTCATCGAATTGAAAGATTTCTTTTCTCATATAGTTGCATATAGGAGATTTTGAGACATAACATTTGCTAGGGCCTATAAATTGAGACATAATTGAAGATCAACCATAAAATTTATTCAATCAACCTAAGGAAGCATTGAAACATTAACGAAATATTTAGAGGTCTAGGCTAGTGACGTGTTCTGGCATCGTTAAACCTAGTAGCTGTCGTTCGCCTCTTGGCTTTAGACAACACTAGTACGGACTTGTGCTCCCCATACCATTGCGTATATAAAGGGAGACCCCACTAGGTTGCTATCCTTTATCCGTAGGAAGCCGATTCTACCGCCTTATACCCGTGATACACCAGACACAGCATTCGGGGAGATTACCTGCACGTATGTCAAGTCCTTGGTTGATTTCTCTTTCATTTTTTAACCAAGGTGTATATAGCAGTTCACGGATATTTGGTACACCCATTTTCCTAGATTACCAGAGTAGTCATTTCGATCTTTTCTGACTCATTAAATTTGAAAATATCATCAAGCGCTTGTCCTTTCACGCTTGTTTCCAATCTAAAAGCGATAGAGTCAACTTTGTCTGTTTCTTGACTCTTAAAAGATGAAACAACAGAGTTTTGTTTCAATGTTTTAAAAATTAACTGCCAAAAAAATATTCTTGGTTGAATTTATTTTCCTTAGGGTGTTGTTCTAAAGTTGTTTCTAATGGAAACTTTTCTGGAGTTCACCAACCGAGGAATCCCCTTCGATGGGAATCCTAGTCATTTTCCTCCTTTTGGGAATGTTGGCGCTCCTTATATGGCAACGTTGTCCCTTCCTGGGTTAACTGTTGGGTTTCCTGTTTGGTTGTTCTCAACCTATGTGGTCCCAAATGTCTCAGCTATTGTTCAATCAGTTCCTCCGCCTGAGCAACATCATGTTGATTCCAAGGTGGACCTCTCCCCTTCTTCATATGTTTCTGCGTCCTCCTCTTCTACTTCGCCTGGTGAAAGTCTGGATTCGAGTAACCAGGTGGCTAAGAAGATGAAGAAGAAGACAAAGAAGAAGAATTCGGATAAAGGAGAGGCTAGCTCTGTGGCTATTGTGCTTAAGAATCCTTCCATTGATAAACCTTCCAACCCTCCGCGGAAATTAAAGTTCCCTTGCATGTTGTGCATGAGAAACCATCTTCTTCGAGACTGCCCTGGCATTCCAAAGGTGCTCAAAGTATTGTCCAACGGTCGTCCGTCGTTGCCTTTAGCTTCCGGGAGTCAGGTTGGGGGCACGCCTTCAGCTAGTGCTGGTAAAACTCTTAAGAAGTAGGGTAAGCTTGCCAATCCCTGTAAGTTGTGTGAAGGGCACCATGCCATTCACCTTTGTCGATATATGGATGAAGCCAAGCGATTTTTGGACAACTCGGTTGTTTCTTCGTCATGCCTTTCAGCTGGTTACAAACAACTTTCTTTGAGTCCTCCACCAGCTGATCCTACGATTGGTCAAGAGTCATCCTTGGTCAATCCCACTCCCACGGAAATTCAAATTCAGGAATTCATTCCCAACCAACCTTTGGTCGTGGGATCGGTTGAGCTGGCCCCATCTATGGTACACGAGGTCTTTTCCATCGAGAGTGGATCTCATCCCCCTCAGGTTCTTATTTTTTCTTCAGATTCTTTAGACTTGGAGAAAGATTCTCTTATCCCTACACCTCAAGAAGCTGCTCCTCCGCCTCCCATGATTTAGGTCCCGGAGAATACTCCTCCCGCCTTCAAGATGGAGGTAGTGGAGGATGCTCCTTCTTCTATCGTAACAAAAGGGGAAGACCATCTCGGTTCGATGGTAGCCCCTCCAAGTGGTTTGGTCGCTTCTTTCGATTGGAATCGATTTGCAGGATATTACCTTCCATCATATGTGCCTTTCGAGATAATGGTATGGGCCTTTGTTTTGGTCATACCCAACACCATTATAGACGAAGGCGTGTCTGTTAGTATTTTATTCTCAACTACTTGGACACGCCGCCGCTTGTCCAGGGTTTAATGTCAGTCGTTGTTTCGATAGGGATGATCAACGATTTATTTTTAATGTGATGAGGAGTGATGGGGCAAGGGAAGGTTTATCACATTAGATTTGGACCATCAGATTAATGAGATGAGGATGATCGGAGGGATGCGAATGAATGCGAGGGTGCATAGTTATTTGATGGCGTTTTATGTATAAAAGGGGTTTATACATGGAATGGGGCGGGTTTAAATGATTAACCAAGGTTGAATCTGCGGTAAGGGGATATGTACTGGGGGAAAGGGGTGAGGTTAAAGCGTTAACCTTGGGGAAATCTTGTGCGAGAAGAATGGTGAAAGTATTTACCAAGGATAAATGGTTGTTACACAGTAATTTGTCATTGTCCCTGTGATCCCCATCTCGCCCATTGGAGGGTATTTTTTGTGACCAATAAGCAGTGTCATGCCTTGCAAATACCATTGTTTCATCCCTTGCCATGAGGACAAAATTCCTTTTGTTGATCATTTCCTGAGCAGACCCCTAAAAACACCTGTTTTTTCCTTGGCGCTGGTAGCCCGTTATGTCCTCACGCCAATGAGGAAAATTAACACTGAGCCCGCGCCAGTTAGCGCTCTGTCCCAGTTAAGCACCCGCGCTAATCTTCTTATGGAAAGTTTTTTAAAAAAAGAGGCGAATTTTCGATTACAACAACTTCGTGGATGAGTCACGAGGAGTGGTTTCAACTGAATAACCATAGCCTTCCTCCTTCGACCTCTTTTTTCCACCTTATGGGGAACCTCCCAAGGGATAAAGCCTCCCTTCCACTATTGTAGGGATCCCATCCTCCTCCTCTCCTCTATAAATATAGCCATCTTCCATTGATGAAGGGGTTGAATGGCTGAATGGTTGAATGGTTGAGCCTTCAAGAGCCCTCAATAGCCTAGAGAATACTGAAAGAGCCTTGATAGTCCTCATAGAGCCAAATCAGTAGCAAGGAGATTAATGTCAAGACAGCCGAAGAGAGAGGCTTGTCCCATTTCCGACGACCTTTATCGAGACGTACTCCGTTGTTGACCCACCGAAGGAAGATTCAGCGTCAGAGCCAGGTTGTATCTTTCTTTGTATTGATTAATGATAAGCGACTTTGGTTATGGTTCCACTCGTATTGTTCATACTTTATGATTATGGGTTTTTATCTTCTCTGACTGATACATAATTGCATATATTGGGTTTTACAATTGTGTGTTCGTTGTGTTTCTTGTATGTGCAGGTGTCAAGTGGGAGAATTGTGATCTGCCAGAGCAAGGGATCAGGAGCACTATCTTCTCCGTGAACAACAGCGTTGGACTTGAGGTAGGCCTTTCTCGCAATTTGGTATATTGCAATTAGGAACTTACGTCTTAGCATGATACGATTGTTGCTAGACCCGATCTGGGTTAGTAGGGATCGCCTCTGTCCGCAGAGGGGATTTACCTCTCCAACAATGGTGATGAGTGCATGAAGGGGTAAATGATGAAAATTTCTGGGATTAATATAGAAACTTAACATTTTCAACTAATCAGTCATTGAGCCTTAGGTCCGGTCCCAACAGAAGTCAAGGAAATGCCTTGAGCCTCTTTGACTGATAGTCTAGAATATCAAATTGCTATGGGGAGGGGGAATTAGTCATTTATAACCTGCTGAAAGATATTTACAATGATGTTTCCCAACTTCTTTTACCTACAGAATCATATCTTCTAACATTTTTTTGCTTCTATTTTAATCAGGTGCATTTGAACTAGCAACCTTACAACCTTTTATTCTTTTGTGAAAGACGTAAACTATCTAATTCTATACTTATTTCATCCAAGAATCCAAATTAAACTCTTGGATTCTTTTATTCTCTACCTAACTACTGAATTGTCATGATTAAATTGTATGACAATTCTTTATTCACTATCTACAACATTTTAAATGGAAAGATGACAAGTCAAAATTAAATTGTTCAACTTATCATAGATTATGGCATTTATTGACACTCTGCCATAATCAACTGCAAAAAGTAAAAGTAGTGGAATTTAGACTTGCACACTTTCATGTTTTATTCATCTTTTTTCTTTTGGAGTATATTATTTTTTCTAAGTCCTTTGATATTTCTTTTAGGACTTTTTACCCTCTTTTTTCTTTTTCTTTTTTAATTTTTAATTTTTAATTTTTACAAAATATGGGAAAACAACTTGCAGAAAGCAAAGTTTGTACATATTTACACAACTATCATCAGTCAAGTCAAAATTATGAATCCCATATTTATAGGTTGCTAACATTGGCTTCACTTGGGGATGGCATTTCCTTGTGAGATGTCAAGAACACCGTTGACCAGTAGCTTGATCCATTGGGCCAATCCCAAACATACATTTGCTATGGCTGAAAATATTGAACTGAATATAGTCGTTTTTTTGCAAACTGAAATCTGATCTGAAACTAAAAAAAAAAAAAACTGCAATTCTCAAACCAAACTTATTAGATCTTAAATATTTTTAGGATCTTCTCCTTAGCTTTAAATCCTAATGAATTATTCCAAACTAGCTGAAAACTGAATACTAAAAAAAAATGCTTAGAAATTTGAGCTGATTTGCACTCATCTACCTACTCTAATCTACTCTTAATTTTGTTGAATCAGGTAATACAAAAATGCCGATGAATCCAATCAAGTAGCTGTAGAAATGAATGGATAATTTTACTGCTTGTGATCAAAATTGGAAGTATAACTTTATCATGTGTCTTCATAATAAATGATAAGATGTGAAATGGAAATTTTTGATATATTTTATCCTCATAGATAAAACATGTTTGCAGATTTGAGCTAAAAATATTCTCCATATAATTTGCTATAGGATCATTAAAAGCATAATATATGATTTGTGCTTCTAGGCCTTCAATGACTAGTTGCTCAGTTGTATTCTGAATATTAATCCCTGAAACTATTTCTTCAATATTGTTTTTGAAGGAATAATCATCCTCAATATGCAGGTCAAAAGATAGTACAATTTCCTCCTGCTTAGGAGAAGGAAGATTTTCCAAGAATTCTTTAGGATCTCGGAAATTATATGACTGAATTTGAGAATGCAAAAGTTTAATTTCATTTTTATAATTTTCAGAAATTATCTCAAGAACACATTTTTTAAGTTGAGGAAAATATTTTCTTAATTTCAAAATAAGAAAGATAGCTCTTAGAAAATCCTCATCAAGCTGAAATTCTAATATCTCATCCCTAAAAATAGCTAGTGATTGTTTTGTGAAATTATCTTAAATTGGGAGAACATAATTATCATCCTACTGATCATATTTAGGAAAATCTTCAGAAAAAGGAATGTCATCAATTATAAACATTGGATCAGCATATTTCTCTTCCAACAATCCTAATATATCTTGATTAGATTGGTTTCATTCTATTTGAAAGTCATTATTTTTCTCAATAGGAGTGCTATCAAGAAATGGGCCTTTTTGGGAAGGTAGAATAACATGAGCATCAACTTGTTCTTTTGTCACTTCATGGATAAAAACTTTAGTAAATTCATCAACATTAGAAGAAGTAGAAACAATTTCTTCATTATGTAAATATTTTGAGGTGGTTGCATGTTTAGAAGCAAATTGATTTCTTCTTCAGTGAGGGGGGTTGGGAATCTCTAAATTCTTAGATTGAAAGGACAATTGTTTTTTCTCTTATCTAAAAATTGATCATGAGGTTTAATATTTTCTTTAACTCCATTCAAAACATTAAATGAAACATCATTTGTTAATACAGAGGGGTTTTATGGATCTTGATTCATCTCCTGATCTATTTCATCTTTGTTTAACTCCTCTTGATTATTATGACATTTAACTTGAGAATGAAAATTCTGTACTTCTTCTAATAAATCTTCATGAAACCAATTTCCAAAATCTTCATCAATATTTTTAAGGTAATGTATAAGATCTTCAGCTTGATCACAACACTTTTTAGCTAATGATAAAGATGGAAAATCTTCTTTGTAATGCTCATAAAATACCTTATGAAAATATTTTAGAGAAAATAAACTAGCAGGTTTGACAGCTTCGTACCATTCCCTTGATTTTCCTTCTAAGGTTTCCATGAATATTTTCATGAGGCAATCCTCATGCCAATCACGCTTCAATATTGATGAGTGTATATGAAATTTAATGAGATGTAACAAAGGATCATCAATATTCTCATCTTGAAACATGGGCATATTTTCACCCAATTTACCTTCGGTAGTTGGTGTGGAAATCCAGGTATGTGATGTCTGCTCATGGGAGCATATCTTCGTTTTATTCCTGGATCATCTTGACAATTAGCCATAACGAAAGACCATGGTATCTGTAAAACCAAGTTATATTCTTATATAAAATACAATATATATTGAAAAAATTTCTTAACGAGAAAGAACATAATGTCTTGGACTAAGATCCAAGTTGAAAGCCTGATCTTTCCATATTGTTCTTCCAGGTTCATTCCTCTAGAGGAGTCTTGATTGTGAAATTGATTTGGAGTCGCCAGGTGGATGATTTTAACCTTTGTGTGTCTGAATATTTTCCACCATCATAGATCAAATATGAACATGTAAAATATTTCTGAAGAAAAAGGTTAGTCTTCCCCAGCGGAGTCACCAGTATGTTATCAGTCTAGTAAATTTTCTATCATAAATATTTAAAACTTTGTAACTTACTAGAGGTAACCACAAACCTACTTTTGAAATCTAGGATCTAGCCCTCCTAAATTTCAGAGAGGGATCTCTCTTTCAGATTTAACTTTGTTTTTTGTTTAATATTTTAGGCTAGGTATGACTGGAAAATTGGTTTGGTTTGAATTTTTGGTGGAAATAAAAGGTACTTCAAGATAAACCACAGAGGGATCTACCAGACCATTGGGTTATGGAGTCAACTTCTTGGCAAGTAGAGCTGGGAAATAAGGTCAAAAGAGAAAATGTACTAAGGGTAGGGTAGATGACCTTCAAAGGGTTTGGAAATAAGCTTTTTGATGAAATGGTAAGATCTGAACAAAAGGGAAATGAAATATCATTAAGTTACAAAAAAGAATATGAAAGAAAGAGGTCAAAAGGGACTAAGAGAAATTAAGGATTCTTAAGTCCAGATATCAGCAGAAAAGATATTAATGAATAACTAGTAAAACACAGGGAGCTTTTGACACTAATCCTGTATAAACTTTCCTATTCAATCATTTAAAACAGAAAACATGTAAATGTATGTATGGAACTTTAGAAAGATAAACAGTGAAAACAGGAAAATACTTGACTTATCTAATCAGCACAAGAATCCTGAGTTATGATGTCTGTCTGACTTGATTTTATTCTTTCTTTGTATACAAACTATTTGTTGAATGAAGCTTTTGATTTAAAATCTGAGAATTTGGAGCAAACAATTTTGTCAACTAGTATTGAAATTTTTGGCCCAATTTCTTATTTTGATAATAACCTACAAAAATCAAACAATTTTTTAATGAAATCCAGGTCTGCAGGGAGGTGTTTGAAGGTTTTTTGAAAGTCTTGTGGAATGGGATTTGTCTGTCGAGGTTTTAACTCTGTTTTTTAAGCATTCTTAGGCTTACTTCTTCAAGATTAGATTGTTTGCAGGAGTAATTTACTTTAACAGAGGGATAATTGAGCAAATTTGGCTAAGGATAATCTCTTTTGAGTTTTCTTTGCTCAAATTAGGCTTCTGATAGATGAAAACTGGGCTAAGATAGGAAACAGGGTTTCCTGAATGGTACAAATGTGGAAAAGAAGTCTTTTAATCAATCTGTGTTCGGAATTTATTTTCAAAAAGAGACTGCAAAATGAGGATTTTGGCTTTAAAGGGGTTTACAAATGAATTCAAGCTTCCTTAATTTGCAGGTATTTTGGTGCTTTGACAGGGTTTTTGAAGCTTCTATGGTCAAATTTGGACTTCTGTTGATTGGTTGGAGCCGAAACAGTGTGTTTTGTTATGTCGACAGGGTATCTTCAGTTTAAACTGGATCTTTGATAGTGGTAAAGTTCAGCTTCAGGGCTTATACATTGGTCAACATAGGCTCGAAATTCTTTTAAAACAGTCGGGGTGGGAGTTAAATCAGTAGGGAATGCAACAAACCGATATAATAATGATATCTTAAATTTTAACCTTAAAAAATCATGATATTTGGCATTAATTACAATTTTATTAAAGGCGGGAGGCGGATTTGGTTTTTCAATTGCGAAAAATCGTTGGTTTTTTTCACATTGGATTTGCATGGTAAATGGTTTTAACCTTTTTGAACACGATCATATCAAAAATTGACATGTCACATTGGGCGGTATTCAAAAACAACTTTTATCGCATAATTTTTCATAAACTTTTCCCGATCACTTTTGTTATGCGATATTGAATATAAGCCGTCGGATTTGATCGCATGATGCAAACGGTTGGGATACATCGGGAAGCTACGGGACAAGAGAAAGGTGGGACCAAGGTTTAATGTCAATCGTTGTTTCAATAGGGATGATCAATGGTTGACTTTTAATTCAATGAGGAGTGATGGGGAAAGGGAAGGTTTATCGCATTAGATTTGGACTGTCAGATTAATGAGATGAGGATGATCGAGGGATGGGAATGACTGCGAGGGCGCATTCATCATTCAAGTCAAAATTCTGAACCCTATATTTATAGGTTGCTAACACATAGGTGTTGTTTTCATTTTTGTACATGTTTTTTGGTTTGGTGTGCTTTGTGAATGTTTTTCTGCTTATTGGGTCTTGCTTATTGTGCATATGTCTATTACCCCTTATGTCGGTTTCACGGATGGTGCTTCCCGTAGTACTAGGAATTTGTCTTCGGTAGCCTGGGTAATCTATGATCCTGCTGGTGAGTTGATAGATCTGCAAGGTATTTGTCTAGGGCAAACTAAAAACAATGTCGCCAAATATAGCACTGTCATTGAGCTATTAACCGAGGCAATCAAGCTCGACATATGCACGTTGCTTGTAAATCTAGATTCACAGCTTGTTGTTCTACAACTCAATAATCATTATTGAGTTAGAAACCTGCACATTCTAAGATTTTATTTACGTATTCGTTTATTGGAAAGACATTTTGATTTTATTACGTATCAACATATTCCTAGAAGAATGAACACATTAACTGATATAGTGGCTAACATTGTATTAGATAGACATTTGCATCATTTGTAAAAGCATCATCATATGTAAGAGATCCATGTAGGGAAATAGATGTGTGTGTATATATATATATATATATATATATCGCATGTTTGCAACTGTGTGCATCATAACATCAAAAAATATATGTATGTTTCTATTACATCCTGAGACATCATGTCTCTCAAAATATGCAGATAAAATAAACCTAGGTGTCTAATCAGCATGGTGTTCGTGATAACATGTCATGACCCATACTAGCCACCTCAGCAAGCGGTGAATTCGGCTGGGCACCCCTACGGTATGTCTCTGGTAGGTGCGAGGAACATCATAAAAATTTGCATAATCTGGGACTCCTCGTGTGATCCCCTCCAGGTTGTACACTATCTCATCTTCCTCGCCGCCCTCACCTTGAGGGTTGAAATCATGAGGAATTCGCCTTGCTATCGATGACATGTCGACAGGTCTCTCTAGGCCAACATCTGCATCTCATGGATTTAATGTCAGAACATGCATAAATAAAAAATTCATAAAACTTAAAAAATGAGTCTCACCCAAATCTTCATCCCAATATTCTCCCTCTAGGAATGGGAGGTCTGGATCATTAGTAAAGTTTGTACTAGATTAGGGCCAGTCCTCCACGAAAATTAGTTGTCGACGGAGCCAATCAAATAATTTTGGCCTCCAGGACATCTTTTGGTCACCCCCTGCCCTTGGCATTAGAGCTGCCCATCGAGCCATCCATGGTTCTCTCATTGGGGTGTCGCAACAATAACCTCCTATCGCTGAAAAATGGGTAATGATTCCAAGAAGAACGATACCAAAATAGATCCATAACCAAATTGTTTTAGTTTTGTCTTCTTGCATTTGATTAGTTGGCACTTCATGTTTATGGTCACGGCCTCTGCCCAGTTGTAGATGGTCGATGCCATGTAGTCTACAGCAAGGAGCAACTGTGTCTTTGTTGCTTCGTGTGGTGCTTTTGATCCCGCAGCCTGTGTGATGGTATGCAATACCACGTGAAGTGTCAAATCTCGTATAGTTTGTATATCAATTTTTCCACTACCTGATCCCTTCTACGCTCCTCAACATTCCCTGTTTATCACCATGGTCATGTTTTCCATACAGGGCCGGGTGCCGGTTAGGAGTGGTGCTGCACCTCTCCGCGATAATCCTGTGATGAAGTACACGTTAGAGACATCATTCTCAAGTTCTTGATCCCGTAAGATGAACTTCTCTTGATTTTTGTCCCATATACTGATCAGATACTATAGTAATTCTGGTTGGGCTCGGAGACATTGTGTTAGGAATAATTTTTTCAAACCACAGTTTCTGAGGGCTTCCATGACTCCCTCATTTTCCATGGCTATCTCATCTTCTTCACTATGTTCCCGTTCTTTCCATTCAATGACCATTTTGCCTCTTTCTACCTTCAAACACACACACATGAGTGGTATTAGTCAATTTTAACCCTTAAATCTATAAAAAATTTGGGTATTTGATGCATATTTTTTTCTAGAAATGGTTTGTGTTGTTGGCATGACTGTTTCCGAAATAGTCACACCAATGGGCACCCCCTAGTGTTAACAATCAAGCGGTTGGCGCAAATCCATGCCCGAAATCCGCACCAACCGCTCAACCCTGGTTTTTACATTTCCTCCCCCAAAATTTTAAATTGAAAATTGAAGGAAGTAAGAAATAGCTTAAAATGACAAGAGGGATCTCAGCCCTTACCTGGAGTTGACGGATTTGTGATTGATCTACTGGATTAGCCGCTATCGTCACCACAAGATTTCACAGTAAAATGGGTAACTATTGCTCCACAAGAGGTAAAAAGTGAAAAGTAATTATTTTTACCCTTTTTGGCATTTTATAACTTTTTTCACAACCATAATTAGGTTTTAAGGCATGTTTTTCGATTATTTTATTATATTATTTTCAAAAAATTGGTTTTACACATGTCTCTTGTGTAGCAATAGGTTTTTCATGCAACAATGATGAAGTAACGAGTTATATTTTATACTTTTTCGGACTCGGTAAAAATATGAAAAAGTCACTTCTAGAGTCACCTTTCAGCTCTTTTCTGACTCTCTAAAATTTAAATATTGTCGAGATTACTATCGTTTTAAACTCGTTAAATGGCTGCGAAATGATATCTACCCAGTCTACATTTAACCCTTTTTCGGGTTGGGATGGATTATTTACGAAAAGGAATACCTTAGCCTATCGCGACTAAGAGGTTCTCTCAGACATAGTTTTCTACCTTTTCGGATCTGTGAGACTACTTACAAAAAGGAACTGCTGGAGTTTTATTTTCTGCCTTCTTTTCAAACTCTCTAAACATGAAAAGATGTCGAGTTCTCCCTTTGTCAGACTCATTAAACCTTGATGACATCGTATTTCATCACCATGATGTTATTTTGAGTTCCTCCTTCCTAAGGTTCGTGAAATGTACTAGGTTGGACTTTTTCGAAGGAAAAACTTACAATACAAGCATATGCTATCTCCTTCAAGCTTGTTTTAAAAAATAATTGGGGTACTCTCCAGAAATGGTGGGGAAAATGGAACCAAGTTTTAGTTATGGTGGTAGTATTTCTCTCTTGAACATGGCACTTGTCTGCATTCGTGTCGGGTTAGGGACATCTCATTTCATCATTTTTGCCTCCATGGGTTTGGCTAATCTCTTTTGACCTCTCATCTACTCTTTGCCACATCATCATGACCTCAGATCATTTGATGTCAAATACTGCCAAATACAATTTCGTGCTACTAATGTGTTCAAGAGAAGTTTGCCTTTACAGTTGTAAACCTTCCTCTGACCTCCTCTTGGTCCTGATCCACTTTCATCATGTTCCTCTATCTTGTGTCGATGATGTGGGAAACATTCTGGCCCTCCTTCGACCAGGTCACTTCATGTCGACTTCAGCCCATTATCCAAGAATTTGATCTAGAGACTCCCTTCTGGTACCTTAGAGCCTGCATGCCTCAATGGCAGTTTTTTTGCATTCGACTCAAGGTTCACATAATTGGCCTTCGATCAAGTGATTCTGCAGATGTTCGACATTAGATCACTTTTCACATTCCGTAGATTGTACCTTTTGTACCTTGAGGGCCATCATCATCAATGGCGGTTTCTCTCGCGTCTGTTAACAAATTTCATCATTAGCTGGTAATCAGACGATTTTCCTGCATGCTCAACTTCAACTCATACATTTCCATGCTCAAAATTGTACTTGTTCAGGTCGAGATGGAGTGCAATACCCTGGGTTTTGTCTGAAAAACTCCAGGCTGCGGATTTTTGTGGATTATTATGACTTATTGCATGACTCTTTTTATTGGATGGCTGCGACCATACCTGAGTCTATTTATTGATCCTTCCTGCTGGATGGATGTGTCCATACCTCGGATCTCAGTTTTTATATACTCTATTATGGATGGTTGCACCCATGCCACATGATTCATGTATCACAGATATCAATTTTATTTGTAATTGCAGGTCTTCTGATATCAGTGTTTGGTTCGAACGCGTTCTCATAAAGCATTTCACCCCTCCCTTTCTCTCAGACTTCATACTTTAGGGGGCATTTGTTACACAGAATTTTGTCACTGTCCCTAAAATCCCAAACTCACACATTGGAGGGTCATTTCTATGACCAATAAGCAGTGTCATGCTTTGCAAATACCATCCTTGCATCCCTTTTGATGAAAGCAACATTATTCTTGTTGACATTTCCCTAAGAAAAGCTGTGAAAATCCCTATTTTTTCCTTGGCGTGAGTAGCCCGTCACATCCTCGCACCGACTTGGAAATTTAACATTGAGCTCATGCCATTTGGTGCTTTTTTCCAATTAGACACCCGTGCCAAGCTGTTTATGGAATGTTTTTTAAAAATAGAGGCGGAGGTTCCATTCCAACCACCTCGGGGATGAGTCATTGGGAGTGGTTGAACTGAAACAACAACGGACTCCTTCCTTTAGTTAGTAGTTTCCACCTCCCTTGGAGCTCTCCTAAGGGATAGGACTCCCTCCCACCCTTTTAGGGATCCCAACCTCATCTTTTCCCTCTATATAAGAAACTATCTCCTTCGGTAGAAGCTAGTTGAACACATTATAGAAAAATAGTTGAATGGATGAGTAGTTGAACTAGAGAATTATACTATAGCCAAGTTGTTAGAGGATATAGAGTTAGAAATATTGTGTTGAGAGAGCTCGAGTCGATGACTTCTAACAGAGCTTGAGTGTGAATTCCCTGATCGACAGTTGAGACGCGTTTCGGCTGAACCCCACTGGAGGAGATCACGATGTCAAAGCATTGGTTGTAATCTTCCTTCTACTCATTAATATACATGACTATTTTTTGGTTCCACTATTGCGTTATGATGTTTATTTGATAAGATATGTTTAGCCCTCTTTAATTGGCTAATAGTTGTGAGTGAAACTATTTTGTCATACTTTGTTCTTGTTCTTTGTCTTATGTGCAAGTATCTGAGCATGACAGCGAAAGGATCATGACTTTCCAAGGCAAGAGCGAGAGACCACTACTTTTTCTGCAACGTCGACAGCATTGGATTCAAGGTAGGTAAATCTACCATGTCTTTGATCATTCATAACTAGGAAGCAACACTTTAGTGTGTCCTTTTGTTACTAGACCCACCTTAGGGCTAGAGGGATCGTCTCTATCCGTAGAGAGGATTTACCTTCATAATAGTGTGGTTTTGTACACCGGGCGTAGGTGTATGTGTGGTGTTGTAAACCGGGTGTAGGTGTATGTGTTGCATTGTACATTGTGTATATGTATATTTTGTACAATGTGATAGGAAAGGTAGGCATGGGACTGTCTGGGCCTTGTTTTTTTATTGAGGGTTGATGTGGTTCAATATCTAGATGCCCTTGTTGTTTCTATTGAGGTTTGAGATGGTTTAGTTTTGGTATGTCGTTATGTTGCTATTGATGGTTGAGGAGGTTTAGTCTCGGGATTCCCTTGTTGTTGATATTGAGGATTGAGGTGGTTTAGTCTCCAAATTACCTTGTTTCTTAAATAGAAGGCATTAGGTACTTGTTAGGTTCAGAAACCAATTTAGTGTGTGTATATAAAGGATAAAGACGAAAGGTAGAAGCAAAGAATAATTGAAAGATAAGTATTAGTATTTTATTTCAGTTTTTAATAATGCATATCATATATGACTCTGATTTATGATGGTTACATGTGATATATTATTTTGATTATGATTCTTGCATTTGAGCTAATCGGATGTGATATGTTTATATGTTTATACATGATGATTTGATCAAACGTCTAGTTTTACTTGTTGTGATAGGAAGTAAAAAGAAATTGCAAGTGCACCTTATTGATGGAACCCCAATAAGGTATGATTTGAATTTATTTCAATTCTTTTTAATCTAATGTAAATTATGTTCTTGGTACAAGAAAGCATGAAAATTCTCGGTTTGGGGTGGTTGAAACTGACTGCAAGGATTAGCAGCAATGGCTAAAGGAATTAGAACATGCAACAATATGTTGGTAAAGAATTTAGGAGTAGGGACATTATGGGACACTCATACCTAATAGTGTCCATTGATTTCCATGAGCATGCTACGACCGATATGATGGTTTTAAGCCAGGTATATGCCTTGGTTATTTGACCTTTCGATGTGAGGAAGCCTTTCCAAGGGATGGATTGCTTGGGATAGGGGATGTCGGGGAAATTGGAAGGTGAGTGACAGCACGAAAGGGGGTGTTCGGATTGCCCGAGGGATTGTGTAGAAGAGAAGGAAAGGTCAAGGATGGATTTTTTTGTCATTAGCATTTCCATATGGAATCATATGCACATCGAGAGTGTGCCCTGGAACAATGAGCCGGTAACTGTTCACTGAGAGGACAAGTGGCGTAGGATCATATCATTGGACATTGGACGCATATTTGAATTTGGTAGTAGATTCTAGACTTCATGTGAAGGAGGTGAATCCTGGTATTACTATGAGGGTGGAGATATGAGCCTATGGAATCCCTTTTTGCATATGCAGACATCATATCCTTTTATTTGTTGGTTGAGAAAATGTGCACATGTGTATATTATTGTAAATACTGCATCAAGCTAGATTTATAAAGATCCATGAACACTATGGTTATTTTCTTGTTGAAGCAAATGTGTATAAGTATAAGTGGTTGTTATTGTAAATACTATAATGAGATAAGTTATAAAGCTCCAATAATCAGTATGGTTGTCATGTTGTCATGTTTTTCATGATGTTTTTGGTTGAGTAGGATGTTATTGTAAATACTGCAACGAACTGGGTTATAAAGCTCCACATGCAGTATGTTTATGCTTTTCTACAGTTTCGTTTGTTGTTAGTTTCACAGAACACCGAGGATGGTTTTATCCTCAGGGGGAGCGGTCTGTAACAACCTAAGGTTAAAATTTCATGTAATAAAAGTTAATAAAGGTAAAATAAGACCATGGGAAATAGACACTTATTCCAATCTAAATGTTAGGCAAAATATCCTAGTGGGAAACTTGTTGTGTTTATGGCTAACGCAAATTGGAAAAGGCAATGGCTATGGCTTTGGAAAGGCAAAAAGTTACTTTTTGCACATTGTTTATGAAAATAATGGAAATTAGGAGAAAATGAAGGTGAAAGGTCACAGGTTTCATGTGAGGATGGAAATGAACAAAAATAATGGAAAATTGAAGAAATTAGAGGCCTCATCAATAAAAAAAACCCTAGAGCATCAGTTGGAAAGCTTTTTTCAACATTTTTTTTTAGTTTAGTGCAAGAATTAGTTTAAGAGAGGAGAGAGCACCAAGAGGATAATAAAGCAATAAAGGAAAGAAAAGCAAAGCAAAGGAAGGACAAGTAAAGAAAAGGAAAGGAAAATCAAAGGAAGGACAAGGAAAGCAAAGGAAAAGCAAGGATGAAGTAGCTTCAACAGGAATACTTGTAGGTAACAGGTTGCATGTAGGGCTTCAACAATGTAAAATTTGAAATGAGAACGGAAACAAGTACCCACTTCTTTTAGGTAGCAAAAAATGGTCTGATTTTGAAAAGTGTTGATTCAGGATACTCTTAATTTTTTTAGCATGTTTTTACACATTAAATTTTCTTATGTACCAAGTATAGACATTATATATAAAATGTTAGTGTTTTTTATGTTGATTTTGAAAAGTGTTGATGCCAACATCATCCCCTTTTTCTAGAAGAGTTATTTTTTACTTCAAATTTCTAATCTATTAAATGCTAATAATTATTTTCTAAATTTAACAATTTTTGAGGTACTTGTCTTCTTCCTCTTCACTTACATATTTTTTTAAGTGTTTTTCAGGTATTTGTTTTTTTTTTCTTTTAATTTTTTTTCTTGTAGTGAGATATTTGATTTTTTGCAGTGTCAAAAAAAGAAAAAATGTAAAAATTTCACTGTCAATCTTCTATCTAATTATGTATTGTTAAATAATATTTCATTGCACATGAAACAATTGTACTAAAAAGGATTTTTTTTAACAATTTACATTAAAAAAACACATTCTGAATATAGAAATAGCTGAAAAAAATACACATTTTGAGTCTTTTTTGCTAAAAGTGACCAATCAAATAAACCATTTTATAGGAAAAAATTAGCAAAAAAATTATAAAAAT
The DNA here is from genome assembly GCA_034641835.2 of Pinus albicaulis. Lineage (NCBI taxonomy): Eukaryota > Viridiplantae > Streptophyta > Pinopsida > Pinales > Pinaceae > Pinus > Pinus albicaulis. The sequence goes on along the minus strand of CM076572.1, from coordinate 475,481,500 downwards.
TAGCAATTTTTGTGAATTTTATGTCAAAAATTAATAATAATTACATTTTTTTTCAAAACTTACATGATTCACATAAAAATGAAGTGAAAATCACATTATACAAATACTAAACATATAATAACAACAATTGAATATTTATTTCTTCTCATAAAGTTCCAAAGTCAAAACATTACAAGTATAACTTATTAATAGTTACAAAAAATGAGCTTCATTTGGAAGCTTAACTTAATCAATAATCAATAATATCACTTAACCCAAACTCTTCATCTTCAAGAGTTTCATTATTGTCCTCTTCCACAATATTTTCATTATTGGCTTCAGTTTCATCATTTTCTTCTTCTAATGGATCTTTGATGTCTGCGAATGTCCCAAAAAAGTATGCCTTTTCCAATCATTCCATCTAATGGTGGTTGAGGTTCCCTGTTTTTTTTCCACACGAGATTCATTAAAAGCCCCTTTTCTCAAACCAACTTCTTGCATTGGATCTGGAAAAAATTGAAGAGCATTGATTCTTTGCTGAATAAATTTGTATTGTACTGGTTATTTTCAATGGAAATGCAATTTCTTCCTTTTTGTAAGCCACATGTTAGTGTTGTACATAATCATCAACTAAAAAAGAAAAAAATTAGTAAACTATTATAAACACAAAAAATTTAAAAAATAAAATAGTGAAATTCATTCTTATATAATAAAATTTATCTGAGCATGAAAATAAATCCAAAACCCAATCTCTTTCATTTGAACATAAATCTTAAATATAGTTAATCAATGATTGTGGTTTTTGATATATGTTACCTATATCTCCTTTTGATTTATCTTCATATGTTAGCTTTTTTACAACAGCATCATGGACTAGTACTTGGATATCATTATTTCCATCTACTTGATTGAAAAGAATAGGCTTATAGCTATTATCCTTTATCCAACTTTCAACATGAATGGACTCATTGTCACTTATAATTGGTTGATTTCTGCCACAAATAAGATTTGGCTTTTTCCTATAACATGAAATAGTAAAAGTTCAATTAAATTGTACATAAATGATTTTTTTAGCATTAATCAAACATACAATTTCAACGTCTTACCATGTAAGTTGCATCCTTGACTTTTCTTTTCCCTTGAAGCTTGATAATAACAAACCCAACTGTGTGTCTAAATGAAATGTCACAAATCTCAAAAATGGTGATTTTGTGACTTCTAGAAATCCCGCAACCACTTTACTAAATGCTTGATAAGTATAAGGGTCATTATCATCTTCAATTTTTGGGATATTGAAACCATGAGGAATATCTGCAATAACTAGGGAATAATCCCTTTTAGGTCTGAGTTTTGCAATGTCTTCACAATAACCTCATATTATTTGATATTGGATAGTGTGGAGCCCATTCTAAATGAAATTATTAATACTGGGATCAAGTTCAACATCACTAAGACATTGTTTTCTTATCCTTTCCATTTTAACTTTTTCCATAAAGCTTCTGAAACTATCCAGTGCTCCATTTTCATCCTTCTTCATCTTTAATAAAATAAACAAATATATGTATAAGTTATAATTTAAAAATAATATACATATGAATAGAAATTAATGTATGAATGAACATACCTTTTTAAATGCAAGATAAAAATATTTTAGCACTGATGTAGAACTTGAATCTGGGTATTTGCGTACAACATCATCCCAACTATCTTCATTCAAAAATTTAACCATTTGCTCTTGTATTCTCATATAAACCTTGTGACTGAATAAATAAAGTAAACAATGTTAATATAGTGATATGTATAACAAATAATACCAACAACAACATATTATATTTAACAGAAACTTATAATACAAAAATAAGTAAAAATAACAAACTTATTTTATAAATTCCTCAGACATTTCCTCCATTGATAATTTTCCTGACTTTACATGAGATAATATTGTTTTGACAAGCTTTTCATCCTTCACCCCTTGCACTGATATCCAATGTGTGATAGTCATATCTTTTGGAAGGAGCTTTATTTTAGGACCTGATTTACTGATGGTACATATCAATGGTTTAGACTTTTTGACATTTTGACTTTTGATGCCAACATTCTTCCACAACTCAAAAATATGATCAATCAATTCCCATATCTCTCTAGTTCTAATTACCAAATGGAAAATGTTATCCATACCTCTGAATATTTCATAATTTACTTTTCCACTTTTTGAACTTATTTTTCTTCGATTTGATAACCGATTTCTATACAACATTCCGTTTGGAATGCATGATAAACCTTTTTCTTATCACCATCACATTTTCCTTCAAATTCACTATGAATAAATCTGACCCTTTGGATCAAATTCATAAACATCCTATACTCATTATCTAAATTATGATCCCATGCCAACAAATTTTCTTATGTATCTATTAAACCAGCATAAATGATACATTTCATTGTTTCAAAATGCGGGTTATTGGGATATTCCTCCATCAATTTCCTTTGAGCTTCTACAGAATGGTTGCCCCAAAGTACATAATATTTGTATTCAAAACATTTTGAATTTTTAAATGATTCTTTGTTAGAAACATGACTTGGATCAACAAGAAGGACATAATCAACCATATGTGCAAAAGGGTTGTACCTTATTAATGTTTTCAAATTGTAAATATGCAAGTGGTGTGGCTTTCTAATTTGATATTTGAACTGTCCTTCATCTGGCTTGTAGACTTGAATGAAATTAAGTTGAAATTACCAACCACCCTCAATTAAATTTTTCTTTTCCAAATGATGTCGAATGGAATTTTGTTTTGTTTACATAATGCCATCCTCTAATTCAGCTCTTGGTGTAATGATTTCCCTACTTTCTTTTGAGTTTTCACTAGGCCCTTCACTATTGTCCATAATTTTTTAAAAATGAGATTCTTTTTGCGAACTTCCTTCCTATTGGTTATGATATTGTCTTGAACCAAAACAATCTCCTCATCATAAGCTAGAAGGGAGACATTATTGGACATTTTTTGTTTGTTTGTTTTTTTATGGCTCTTCTCCTTTCTAACATCAGTTCTAATCTGATTCTCAAATATGGCAACACATTCTCACTACTACATTTGGTGGAAATTCCGACACTTGGTTCCGACGCTTTTGACCAAATGTCGGAAATTTCCCCAAATTTTTTCCATCCAGCCCGAACCCGTCGCTATACCGACGTTTATAGAAAAGTGTCGCAATACCGACACTTAGAAAAGTGTCACAATTGCGACGTTTGGAGGAAGACGTCACAATTGCGACACTATGGCCCAAAGCATCGCTATTGAGACGACTCCAGTCGTCGCAAGTGCAACACAATGTCTAGGTGTCGCCATTGCGACGTTTAGGTACCCGTCGCAATAGCGACGCTTTTTCCGCCGTCGGTATAACGACACTTATATGCGCGCCACATAAAAATACAAAACTTATATGCGCGCTACATAAAAATTCGAAACTTATATGCGCGCTACATAAAAATGATTTTATTGTTTCGTATGCGTCGCAATAGCTACATTAACGTCTGATATGACGCGCGCATTCGCCCTCCGCTCTTGTAGAACAGCATTCGCCCTCAGCTCTTGCAGAACAGCATTTTCCCTCAGCATTCGTGCTCAGCTCTTGCAGAACAGCATTTTCCCTCAGCATTCGCCCTCAGCGTTCGCCCTCAGCTCTTGCAGAACAGCATTCGCCCTCAGCTCTTGCAAAATGGTAAGTTCTTACTGCAGGCCCTTCCTCCTATAGTAGGGTTGACTCTATTTGGGTTTTTTGGTCAATTCCATTGGATTGTGTTAGGCTGTAGGGTTCTCTCTAGATGTCAAGAATCAAGATTCAATACCCTCTATTATCTTCATCACCCAATACAAGATTTAAATTTTTCCCAAAGAAACGCTTATTAATTTGGCAGCCATTATTTATCCCTACTTTAAAACCCTACATTTAAATGAAAACAAGCATTGCATTTCAACTACAAAAATCTATTAGTGTTCAAATGTATGTGCTACATTAACGTTCCCCATCACACGCGCATCCGCCCTCCTCCGCTCATCAAAAGATTCGCCCTCAAAGATTCACCCTCACTTCAGTGCAACAACATTCGTCCTCAACATTTGCCCTGAGCTCTTGCAGAACAGCATTCCCCCTCAGCGTTCGCCCTGAGCTCTTGCAGAACAACATTCGCCCTGGATTCACCCTCAACTCTTTCAGAACAGCATTCGCCCTCAGCTCTTGCAGAACAGCATTTTCCCTCAGCATTCGCCCTCACCATTCTCCCTCAGCTCTTGCAAAAATGGTAAGTTCTTACTACAGGCCCTTCCTCCTATAGTAGGGTTGACTCTATTTGGGTTTTTTTGGTCAATTCCATTGGATTGTGTTAGGCTGTATGGTTCTCTCTAGATGTCAAGAATCAAGATTCAATACCCTCTATTATCTTCATCACCCAATACAAGATTTAAATTTTTTCCAAAGAAACGCTTATTAATTTGGCAGCCATTATTTCTCCCTGCTTTAAAAAACCTACATTTAAATGAAAACAAGCATTGAACTTCAACTACAAAAATCTATTAGTGTTCAAATGTACATGTGTGCATCACTTGTGTAGGGTATTCCTTTTCCACTTTCACATTATCCAAGAATGTGTGCAATATAGTTCATATTTTTTGTGATTTAGATTGTCTTGAAAAAGGAAAGGTAAATTATTTCCCATGGAAAAAGAAGGTTTTCCCTTTTTATAGGTTGCTTGGACTTACGTGGAAAAATGTATGGTATGCCTTTCATATTATGTAGTTTAAATTTGAATTAACAGATTATTCTACATGAAAATATAATTACCTATGTGATGTCCTTCATCACTAATTAAAATTATAGGGTTTCAATTTCCTAGACTCTAACTCATCTGATGCTAAATTATAGGTTCTCATTGATGGATCACTCTTCCATTGATTTCCTTTCCCTCTGGATCTTGTCATACTTTAAAAGTCATCAATGATACATATATTATTTCAGGTATCCCAAAAGGCTTTATAGTAGAACATATTGTGAAGTTTTTTTGACACTTGAGGATTCTTTTTAGAACTACAACGTGGTTTATGCTATCGAGCTATATACCAAGCAACTTGTCCTTAATAACCACACTATGAGGTAGGTTCAACCAGTTTGAACTTGTTGGGACATAGCATATGAAGTTATGTGATGAGTCCATATCACAGGTCTATTATGGTGACAAAAGTGAAGACACGTAATGATAGTTATTATGTTAACATTACTAGAAACATTTTCAAAATTATCCATGCTATCAAGATGTCAAAATTCCATGCATTAGGTGTCAATACTCGTAGCTAATAGATAATAATAATAATATAAAAAAATCACAACTTTATTCTTGAAATATGATTGTTACACATTGGTAACCTAGTTCATGAGTTACTATCACCTAAAGATTGCAAAACAAACTTAAAATATAAATTAAACCAACATGAGAATCCAACTAAGGGTTTCTCGACAAAATCATGCCATAACCTGGCATTTTGAAACCTAAATTTGAATCCATCATAAGTAATACAATGCAAACTCAGATGGATTTTCAATGCATGTTTGCATGCTACACTTATTCTCTGTCTAGATATCATTTTTTAAATGGAACCATTAGTCAAGCCCACAGTCCTTTTTATGTGAAAAATTTCAGCTCTATTTGAGCTCTTTTTGCTCCACCACCTCCATAAACCAGTGTTACACGGGGTCTCGCCCCCCCACCTAGGGGTCTAGATTCCTCGCCCCCTCGCGCTCTGGGGTCTTGGGGACTTCTAGGGGATGTTTCCCTCACGCCCCCTCACGCCCCCGCACACCCCCTTTCACGCCCCCTCACACCCCCCTTCACGCCCCCTCACGTCCCCTCACCGGCCCTTTTAGTTTATGGTTTTGTGTTAAAAGTTGATGTGCCACTTAGCATATTTGAGAATCCAAGTGATTCTGATTCAGATGGTGACATGGTTGATCTTGATATATTCGTGCAGAAGTTGGATGCAGAGACTAGTGGGGCATTAACTTGAGCATTTATGCTCATTTATCAGTATGATGACATCATTTGATATTCATATGTTATGTTTTATGTTTTATGTTTCAGACATAACTTATTTGCGTTTAAGTTTTATGTTTCAGACTTGAGTTGTAAACTTTAGTTTAAACTCTATTTTGAATCTTGATATAATATGTCATATGATATCTTAAACTGTATTTTCATTGTACATTGTTAGTAGTTACATTAATGATTATATAGTTACAAACTTACAAACTTACATGCATGATTGTATGATGTATGTTTTAACTTTTAACTTTTAAATTTGTTTCAATTATATGACTCATCATTCATCGATTTGTAATTTTATCATTTATGATTTATCTTTCATGATGCAAGTGTATGATGACTGTATATACATTCCTTGCAAAAATATAGTTACATTTTAAATATTAGATTTTATAATTTTATGACCCCGACGTCCCCCCACGTTTCTTGAAAATTGGTAGGGAGCTTTTGCATAGGCCGCTCCCGCGCTCCCTCGCCCCCTCGCTCCCACCTCCAGGGGACTTGGTGGAACATTGCCATAAACATATGCAAACATATATCATGATCTTGGAATTCCATTACATATGTATGTGCCAATGTTCCATAATCATTCCCCATCATCAATTTAAGAAATTTCCATTGAATATCAAATTATGGAGGGGGGGGACTTTTTGCTGCAACATTTGGCTCAAAATCAGGGACCATCTCCATATGAGGTGAATGAGAACTATAGATATTTGAAGAAGTATATTAGTGCCTTTTCCTCTGGCCATGGAGTCATATATAGTCATCCATCACAAAAATTTGTCTTTGTTCATTCTCACCTTGAAAGTTGCAAAAATTCATGCCCTAATTGAAACGACACTAAATTTGAAAGAGATAATAAAAATGCAAGCTAGAAGTGCCCTATTAATACAAAGGGAAAACCTTCCTACCTACCCTAACTGAGATAAATTTTGATTGAATAGGAAACATGATATTTCTTATGGAGTTGATCCAACAACTTGTTAAATGTATGGGACTAAATCATGCATTTGATTTCCAGGGAAAAATGCGCATGAAGAGAAAAAGTGCAGAATTAATGGAAAATCCATACATGCCACTTATAAAAACTACACCGAAAGGTCAAAAAATACTTAAGGCCTTAACTTACTTTGAATCCAAAAATGACAAAACAGGATTAGTGAAAACACGAGAGTGGTGTGGGTGAACAACATAAATAAAAAGTGAGGATACCTTTCCCCAAGATGCCTTTGTCACTGTTGTATGAAAACATGTTTTCCTTTCCCTTTATACATGCAAGTGAATGCATTATAGGTATGTGTTGAGTCTCAAATCTGCATTGTTATTATACATCTTCCTAGACCTTTTTCATTCACCTGAACCTCCCAAGTTGTCAATATCATTGTATATTAATTGCAAAAGAGCATCTAAAATGGTTTTTAACTATATTTTTGTGTATGTTGTTTGATTTAGATTTTTCTCATTTAGCTGCGGAATCTTGCCACTTTTCGTAGCTACTGCAACTTTCCGTAGCCATTTTGTGAAACTCTATGTTACAGGTGTCCTCAGGTAAAACGAGCCACATGGGCAAGTCAGAAATGATGTGGACATGGATCGTGTCCTATTGGCTCGGGAAAATTCATCTAGGGAGGCTGCAGTCAAAGGTGGCCAAGTGGAAATCAACCGTAGAGTCCCACGGTGACAGGACTCTGTTTCTCGTCACGTGGAGATTTATATGGACGTTTCTGAATTGCGGGAGACAAATCAACACTTGTACACGGCTCCATAAGCCGAATCCAGCATCCACTTCTCATAAATTTACTCCTCAACGCGGCCATGATCCTAGATCTTTGGACGTAATGGTTTACGTGTTTTTTATCAGCATAAACTTTAGGGAATTAGTTATATCACCTTTAGTTATAAATAATGCATTTGCATACGCATAAGAGTTAGTTTTTATTAGTCTCCATTAGCCTCCAGAAAGTTCTGTAATGTAATTACGTTGCCACTGTGCCGTAATATCATTTTTCTGTTATGACTGCATTTTAATATATAAGAAGACTCTGTTTCCAAGCGTAATTCGTACTTGAAGTCTGTTGCCAAGGCTGGTGTAGAGGGCCCCTGCACACGCTGAGGTTTTGTGCATTATTGTATAGTTCTTGTTTTATTACTTTAAGCTCATTGTGCCATAATTCATTCACATGTTTATACATTGCATCTTTCATGGTATATATGCTTCATTTCTGTTTATAATCTTTCATGCTTTACATCTTGCTTCTGTCCATTATCTTTCATGTTTTATGTTATTGTTAACTGATCAGTGTTCTTGTTTCAGGTTATAAATAGGCAGCCCGGGCATTTGCATAACTTTTTGACTAATGACATGAAATTAATATTGTTCTCACGTTTAATTTATTTTAGTTTCTTCATGCAATTTATCGTTTATGATTTTTACTGCACATTTGTCGTAGTTAGATTTAGATATATCAATTTTTTCATGTCACTTACCATTCGAAAGCCACAGCTTGACCGATGGTGAGGGATTGAATTATGAATGTAGTTTGATATTAGTTTACTTTCTGCAAGTTAGATATATGAAATTGCTCATGACATCTTCAGTTACCTCCGAAAGCCACAGCTGGACTGATGGTGAGGGATTGAATTATGAATGTGTAGTTTGATATTAGTTTACTTTCTGCAAGTTAGATATCAGGTTACTCAAGTTGTTTATGGTTACCTCCGAAAATCATAGCCGGACTAATGATGAGGGATCAGAAAATAAGTTGATGTAATTTGATTTAGATTTACTTTGTTGCAACTTTTGGATTTCTTTCAGCATAGTTTCTTTTGTGTTTGAACAACAGCAAGAATAATGAGTTTCATGATCATTAGTTCATTGTTTGTTTGACTAGAGTAGTGATGCAATTTCATTTTCTTTAATTTCATTTTCTTTGAAGAATTAATTTTTTCATTGTGTGTTTTTTTTTTTAAATTCTTTAGAAGTTTGGAAAATCATTAGAAAGACATTGTTGTCTTGAATATTTGTCTCCATACTTGTCTTTTATAATTTCACAAAAATCCAAAAACAACAAAAAAATAAGAGATAGGTTATCTTGCACATATAGTGCGCCACACTTCGTCAGCTTACGAATCCCAGATTGACAAATTAAATGTAGCAATTTAGGACACACTAAATTGACCAAACATTTTGGCGCCGTTGCCGGGGAAGTGTAACTAGGTAGCCAATTTCTTTAAAATATATATAAAAAGAAGGGAAAACTTGATAACTTCTTGAAGTATGCTCTCCTCTTGCACCTAGTGTGATCTGGAGGATCAGAAAAGAGAGTTATTGGTTTAGTAATTTCTTAAGTATGCTCTCTTCTTGCACCTAGTGTGACCTGGAAGATCAGAAAGAGAATTATTAGCCCAACTTTTTAAAAATAAAAAAAATGACATACATAGAGCAAGAGATTCTAGGGGAAGGTTTATAGCTAAAGCCAAGAGTTCGATTTTCACAACTCCATCTTCTTCAAGGCATAGACCAGATTCACCACCATCTACCCCTAGCCTTAAGATTTTTTGAATTCAAGGAGCAGCTGAATTAGAGGATTCTCCTATACCACCTACTAAATCTCATTTAGAAAAGGAAGAGACTCCCTCTCATCCTCCCTTGATAGAAGAACTAGAGGACTTTAAGGACTCTAAAGAAACTATCATGGCAGAGGAAATAATAGATGGATTTGGAGGTAGAGGTAGAAGAGGAGGAAACAATGGAGACAACAATGGTGAAGATAATAATGGAAGAAATAGGGAAAGAGATAACTTGTTTAGATTCCCTATAGTTGATGAGGAAACTCATACAACAATGAAAAATATCTCACCATCTGTCCTCCCTAACTTTTATGGATTGCGAAGTGAGGATCCTGAAACATTTCTGTTTGAGTTTGAAGTTGTGTGCCGAACTTATGATTATATGGAAGACTCTCAAAAACTCAAACTGTTTCCTTCAACTTTGAAGGGAGCTGCTTTGAAATGGTTCATGGGATTAGCTAATCAATCTATTAAGACTTGGAATGATATGAAACAAACATTTTTGGATAGATACTTGGACTATTTTATGCCCACCAATCACAAGGATGAGGTATTCAAAATGATGCAAAAAGAAGACAAAAACTTGGAAGATTTACTTGAAAGATTTCAATACAACTTGAAAAGAGCAAAGATGAGAAACTTAGATGATGAAACCTTGAAAGCCTTCATATTGAAAGCCATTAGAGATGAATGGATAGATATTTTAAACATGATGGGGAAAGGAGACATTTCTCAACTTCCACTTCATGACATAACAGAACTATGTGTCCATCTCTCAAGAGGAAAATATAAAACAGGAAAAGGGCCTACGGATCCTTCTCTTATTAGGGTTAACAAATCTACAACTGGATCAGTAAGTAGGGCAGATATTGGTAATATGCTTGATGAATTCAAAACTGATATCTTAGGGAGCCTTAGTGAACAACTAGACACCCTTAAAATCCAAAACAAGCAGAAAGCAGAAACAGATGCTTTGGCTATCTTTTGTCCGAAATGTAGGAAGAAACATGCTTTAAGGGAATGTCCCTTGGATGAAAAAGTTGTAGAAACATGTATGAATTGCTCAGAGAATCATGAGATCAAGGATTGTCCTTCAATTCCTGGACTCAAAGCTGTTTTTCAAGAGGACCTAAATTCAGTAGAATCTCTCTATTTTGTTGCAAGAAGACCTTGGCAGGGACAAAAAACTCAAGGGTTTAACAACCCTATGAATCTTCAAACCCCACCAAATTGGAATCCTTGGCAACAACCTTGGTCCCAATATCAAAATTCATATCAGCCATGGGTACAAGGGATGCAAAATCCTTATGGGAGATTTGCTCAATTTTATCAATATCCTCCATCTTTTCAAAATCAACAAGCTCCACAACTTCCAAACCCAAATCCACAACTTTCATTGCCATTTCCACAACAACAACCTTCTCAACAAAATCCAAATCTTCAACTCATGCTCCCATACCAAAAAAAGACAAATCAACTTCCAGCTCAGCCATTGCCAAATCCTAACAATAAAAATCCTCAAAATACTTACATGGTAGAAGGAAAAAAATTTCCTACCTATATGATTGTTCCTCTCAACGATGTACAACTCAGATCTGGTAGAGTTTTAGAAAAACCTTCTATAGATGACTTAGAACATGATACTTCTGAGGAGGACTCTCTTGAAGCCAATAAGGGTTCTGAAGAAGAATCTCTTCAAAACTCAAATATTCAAAAAGAAAAAGAAAAGTTAACACCCATAACTCCTATAGTTTAGCAACCTGCATCTTCATCTACACCTCCTTTTCCTAAAAGACTACAAATTGACAAGGGGGTGGAAAAACAAATCTTGTTGCCTAACTATGATTTTCTAGATGAATTGAAGAATGTTTGTATCAAGATTCCCTTGCTACAAGCCATTCGAGAGATTCCTATTCTAGCAAAAACAATAAAGGAATTAAGTTTCAAAAGACCAGGAAGGAAACTAAAAGACACAAGAAGAATCCACCTGGTAGGAAAAATTGCAGATATCATGATGGGAAAAATTACCATGCAGAAGTATGTAGATCCAGGAAGTCCATTTGTCAAGACACATATAAATGGGATAGAAATTCCAAACACATTGATTGACTTAGGGGCTGCTATTAACATTATGAGTAGACAGACTATGGACCAACTAAAACTTCCTAACCTTCTTTTTACACCTACTTTACTGCAACTTGCAGATCGATCAATTATTAAACCAGATGGTGTATTAGAAGATATTTCAGTCTCCTTAGATTCTTGGGAATATCCAATATATTTTATGATTTTGACTCCCAAGAGTAATCTAGGAGGGCACCCACTTATCTTAGGAAGACCTTGGCTAGCCACAGCTGATGCTTTTATTAGTTGTAGATCTGGAGATATGTACATTTCTAATGGTAATTCGACAAAGAAATTCAATTTGTATCCTCCAGAAAACGCAATCACAGAAGTAGGAGATAATGAATGGGTTGATGATGAGGACACTATACAACCTGTCTTTACCATTTCTGAAATCAGTGAGGATAGTCAAATTCTGAACACATTAGAAAATTTTGAGACATCTTCAGAATATGGCCCCACACAATTTCAGTTGGAATCTGACATAGAATATTTATCATCAAGACAAATGTATCTTTACTCTATGGAAGAGTTTGGTAGTTCTACTATTGAGATTTTTCCAGGAAAAACATTGAATATCAACAAGCATTTGGAAAACTCACAACAAGAAGAACTAACCAAAATCTTGCAAAAACATTCTACTACATTTGCATGGGAGTATACTGACATGAAAGGTATTGATACTAAGACTTGCATCCATCATATCTATATTGAGGAAAATAGTAGACCAATCAGACAACCTCAAAGAAGGATGAATCCAAATCTTAGGGAGATAGTGAAAGAAGAGCTCCAAAAACTTCTCAATGTAAACTTCATTTATCCAATTTCAGACAGCCGATGGGTTTCTCCTTTGGTTATAGTACCTAAAAAGAATGGTAAATGGAGGGTATGCATTGATTACAGGGAATTGAACAAAGCAACTTTAAAGGATCACTTTCCTTTGCCTTTTATTGATCAGGTATTAGATACATTAGCAGGTAAAAAGTACTTTTCATTTTTGGATGGTTTTAGTGGCTATAATTAAATTCAGGTAGCACCTGAAGATCAAGATAAGACCACATTTACTTGTCCATGGGGAACTTTTGCCTACCGAGTGCTTCCTTTTGGGTTATGTAATGCACCTACAACATTCCAAAGAGCAGTACTAGGAATTTTTTCTGATCTAATCCATGATTGTGTAGAGGTTTATATGGATTTTACAGTTTATGGTAATTCATTTGAAGAGGCATTAGAAAATTTGGAAAAAGTTCTTATAAGATGTAAAGAAACAAACCTTTCATTAAGCCATGAAAAATGCTTTATGATGTTTACTGAAGGGATTGTTTTAGGACATCATATTTCAGGAGATGGGATTAAGGTTGATAGATCAAAAGTTGAAGTCATCTGCAAGTTACCTATTCCAAATTTTCAAAGAGATGTTAGAATTTTTCTAGGATTTACTGGTTACTATAGAAGATTTATAGAAAACTTCACTAAAATATCATCTCCACTCTTCAAATTGCTTACAAAAGACTGTGAATTTAAATGGGATCCTGATTGTCAATCAGCCTTTGAAACTTTGAAAACAAGAATATCTGAAGCACCTATCTTGAGAGGAAAAAATTGGAAACTCCCTTTCCATATTTCTACGGATGCTTCAGATATAGCTCTAGGAGCTGTGTTGGGTCAAAAAGATTTAGTTCCTTATGCCATTTATTACACCAGTAAAAATTTGACTCCCACAAAGTTGAACTATACTGTGACTGAAAAAGAGTTTTTAGCTGTTGTTCATGCAATTAATAAGTTTAGACATTACATAACAGGCTATGAAACTTTTATTCATACTGACCATTCTGCAATTAGATATTTAATGAACAAACCTGTTACTAATGGCAGAGTGACAAGATGGCTTTTACTGTTGCAAGAATTCAATATTACTGTGTTGGATAGACCAGGAAAACAAAATACAGTAGCTGATTTCTTGTCTAGGATTCAGAATACTAAAGAAGATTCTCCTGTAGAGGATAAGTTTCCTGATGAATACTTGTTTGCAGTAACTATTAAAACTCCTTGGTATGCAGATATTGCTAACTATTTGGTTACAGGGAAACTACCTTCACATTTATTTCCAAGAGAAAAACGAAAAATTATTCAAGAGAGTTCAAAATATTCATGGATTTCTAACGAATTGTTTAAAACAGGGCCAGATCTTGTGATCAGAAGATGTGTCAGGGAAGATGAAATGCCTGATATTTTTAAGGCATGTCATGATGAACCATGCGGCGGACACTTTGCAGACAAAAGGACGGCCTATAAAATCCTCTCTTTAGGATATTATTGGCCTTCTCTCTTCAAATATGAAAAACAATATGTCAAAAGGTGTGACAGCTGCCAAAGAGTAGGGAAACCTGCCCTTTCAAGTGAAATGCCATTGCAAACACAGGTACTCATTGAACCCTTTGAAAAATGGGCTTTAGATTTCATTGGACCTATTAATCCACCATCTAAGCAAAAGAAGTATATATTGGTTTGTACTGATTATGTTACTAAATGGGTAGAAGCCAAAGCATTAGTATCTGCTACTGAAAATTCAGTTGTTCATTTTCTTTATGAGGATATTTTTACTCGCTTTGGTGTTCCAAGAGAAATTGTGACAGATCAGGGAAGCCAATTCACATCCAACTTGGTGAAGAAGTTGATGGAAGAATACAAAATCAAGCACAGAAGATCTACTCCTTACCATCCGCAAGCAAATGGTCAAGTGGAGTCTACAAACAAAGTTCTTGAAAGCATCATCACCAAAACTGTTCATCTACATAGAAGAGATTGGGCAGAAAGGCTTCCTGAAGCCTTGTGGGCCTACAGAACTACATGGAGAAATACAACAAGACATTCTCCCTATGAACTTGTTTATGGGAAGGAAGTCCTGCTCCCCATTGAGTTCCAAGTCAAGACCTTCAAGATAGCAGTTCAGTTGGGGATGGACTTATCAGAAGCCCAAAAGCATAGAATGGAGCAATTAAATGAGCTAGATGAGATCAGACAAGAAGCAATTTTAAGAACTGATCTAGTTCAATATCAAAGAGCTAAATGGCATGACAAGTACATCAAAGGGAAGAAGTTTCAAGAAGGAGATTGGGCATTGTTATTTGATTCCAAGTTTAAAGATTTTCAAGGAAAATTTCAGACTCATTGGCTTGGGCCATATGGGATTGACAAGATCTTTAGCAATGGAGCGGTAAGAATCAAGACCATTGATGAGTTTCAAACTCCTCTTATTGTGAATGGCCACAGATTGAAAGTTTATCATAAGCCACTCTCAAAAGAGGATTTTGTCAAAATGTTTCAAGAAAATTCTGCAATCAGGCTGGTACAGAAGAATTCTTCTTCTCCACCAGCCTAGCTTTTGTTCTTTCAATTGAAAAAAAAAAAAAAAAAATTGTATAAGCCTGAAAACCAATCACTGATTGGCAGTCTTATACAGAAAATATAGGGTGAAAATCAGGAACACCTGACACTCTATATTTTCCAAAAAAAATCTCTCTTTCATTTCACAAGTTTTGTGACCACCCATTCCATTCCACTTCATTCCACTTCATTTCACTTCATTTCACTCCATTCCACTCCATTTTATCTATTTCATTCCATTTTCACCAATAAAATTCTTTTTCATGACCATTTCCATCTAGTCATTTTTCATCCGTTCATTTCCATTCACCAAAATAATAGCTGTGTCAGTTTCCGCAGCTAACATCTGTTTCCACAGCTGACACCAGTTTCCGCAGCCAGAAGAAGATTCCGCAGCTACCACTCTATTTTCAAAAGAATGTACAGCCAGATGTTATTTCCATAATCATGAAATAAAATGCAGGTATGAGGACCAAAAATGAAGACATGGAGCATTCAAGATACCAATGAAGAGCAACTAATTGAAGACCAAGGAAAAAGGAAAAGATTCCAAGGTATGAGTAAAAATTCATTTCAAATAGCATTGAAAACACATTTTTATATAGTTCTAAACCATAAGCTCCATCCATTATGTGCAATGATTATATTGACAAACTCCATAACCCTTTCACGATCTCCATATGATCCTTCCGCATTCATTTTCAAACGGTCCCCATAATTAAACCTCCGATCTTCACTCAAACTTCGATACTCCACCTGTGACAATGAGACGTAGTTGATTTGACTACGGCTTCTTACAGCCGCATGAAATCCATAGTCGTTGTTTAAACGTGCTTACATTTATTTTGCAGCCACCAAATTTCAAAACATTGCCGGATGTGTTATACTCCTCCTATTGTTCTGTTAATCTCACAGCCGTATCTCTGCCGTGCTCACGAAACCCCTCTCTGTTCCGCTTCACTCCATTTCATTCTCTGTTACGCTACAGTCTGTATACCCACTCTCTGATATCTACCTACAGTCATTGTGCTCATTTCCATGCATTCAGCCGTTCTATTTCCATTGAACCCTCACGCAGGTAAGTTTTTGAAGAGCAGAAAGAAGGATGGGTAAATTGCTAAGAGCAGAACCAGAAGGACTTAAATTCATGGAAGGATATCCGCAAGTAAGGGATATATTGAAGAAAGCAAAGTGGATGCAGTTTATCCAAAAGTTCAGAGGCTATCATAAAGAAGTGACAAAAGCATTTGCAAGGTCATTCAATGGCCTGGAAGTAGAGATTGGAGACCTTAAGTTTGCGGTGAACGAGGCATCTATAGCAACTGCCACGGAACTTCCTCAAGAGGGTGAGCGTTGGTTTAAGAATAAAAGCATTAGTGATGAAGCCTGGAGAATAATCTTACGAAACCAAGGTATGGACATAACTATTTTTAAAAGAGGAATTCATGTTCATGCTTTGAAAGAGGAATGGGCTACTTTGCTGCTAGTTGTTCAAAAATTCATTACCTGTGAAGGCCGTTTTGGGTCCATGTATATGTACCATACCAAATTGCTGATGAATTTTCTAGATAATCAAACTCTCAATCTTCCATATTTTCTATTAAATAGTTTGAAGAAAATGTCTGTGACTGTTCAGAAGCATTTAGGAGATGTAGAACCACATCTATATCACCACGGTCTTGTAAAAATTTTGATTGAAAAAGAGTTAAAGGAGAAAAAAGACACATGGGAACAATTTTTTATTAGAAATTTCTTTGAGGAACCTCAGGAAATTCCTGAAGGTAGCACATCAAGAAGGAGTAGGAGAAAAAGAAGAAATGATGAAACTCAAAGTACTCCTACTCAAGAAATTCCTGAAGGTAACACATCAAGAAGGAGTAGGAGAAAGAGAACAAATGATGAAATTCAAAATACTCCTACTACTACAATTGAAAGAACTGATAGGGAAGAGAGACTGTCAAAGAGGAAGAAGAAAGAAACTAAGGGTAAAAAGCCAATAACATCAAAAGAGAGAAAAAGTATTGAGGCTATACATCAAACCCCTTCTTCCGAAGAAGAAGATCATCAAGTGTTATCTAAAATATTGGTTCATCTTCAAGAACAGTTATCTATAACCAAGAAGAAAGAGAAAGGAAAAGAAAAGCAAAAAGACAGTGGTCCATAGCGTGTGAGAAGAAGTTCTAGACTTAAGGGGAAATTGAGGAAAACACAAATAAAAGGACCCCATTTCATCGATTTGGGAGAAGAAACATCTGAACAATCCCCAGCTGACTATAGTCCATCTCACTCTCAGTCAGTTAGTGAACCTGGTTCATTTCATTCTCAGTCAGACATTGAACATAGTCCATCCCTTTCTCAGCCAGATGTTGATGTGAGCCCTTCTCAGCCAGATTTTGAAGATAACTCTCCTTCACGGCATTTTGGGGACAGCCCAATAAAAATGACACCTGATATAGACCCCAAGCAACAGGAAGTATATGATTATATAGAATCTTTAGAAAAAGCAACTACAAGTCCCAGTACTTCGTCCATTCAGCCTCACACAGTACAAGATGATTTAGTCCAATCACTAAAACAAGAAGTCTTTGAGCTAGAGCTTTTAAATAGACACATCAAAAATGAAAATGAGACATTGAAGGAACAAAGCAAATTGGAAAAAATCATTCATGATAATACCATGCTACATCTGGGAATATGGCAGAAGAAGAACAAGAAATTGAAAAAGAAATGCCAGAAGTTAAGCAGAGCACTAGTTAATATCAAATTTAGATGCTTAATGAAGAAGCCCAGGATGTTGGCAGCACCAAGGAAAAAGAGGAGAGGGCTGGATGTACTGGCTGAAGTGTCAAGGCATATGAACTGAAGAAGGATTATCAAATTTTGGTTGCATGAGGACATGCAACACCTTCACAGTGGGGGTATGTTGAGTCTCAAATCTGCATCTTTTCCATACACCTTTCTATACATTTTTCATTCACCTGAACCTCCCAAGTTGTCAATATCATTGTATATTAATTGCAAAAGAGCATCTAAAATGGTTTTTAACTATATTTTTGTGTCTTCTGTTTGATTTAGATTTTGCTCATTTAGCTGCGGAATCTTGCCACTTTCCGCAGCTGTTGCAACTTTCCGTAGCCATTTTGTGAAACTCTATGTTACAGATGTCTTCAGGAAGAACGAGCCACATGGGCAAGTCAGAAATGATGTGGACATGGATCGTGTCCTATTGGATCGAGCAAATTCATCTAGGGAGGCTGCGGTCAAAGGTGGCCAAGTGGAAGTCAACCATACAGTCCCACGGTGACAGGACTCTGTTTCTCGTCACGTGGAGATTTATATGGCCGTTTCCAACTTATGGGAGACACATCAAAACTTGTACACAGCTCCATAAGCCGAATCCAGCATCCACTTCTCATAAATTTACTCCTCAACGCGGCCATGATCCTAGATCTTTGGACGTAATGGTTTACGTGTTTTGTATCAGCATAAACTTTAGGGAATTAGTTATATCACCTTCAGTTATAAATAATGCGTTTTCATACGCATAAGAGTTAGTTTTTATTAGTCTCCATTAGCCTGCAGATAGTTCTGTAATGTAATTACATTGCCACTGTGTCGTAATATCATTTTTCTGTTATGACTGCATTTTAATATATAAGAAGACTCTGTTTCCAAGCGTAATTCGTACTTGAAGTCTGTTGCCAAGGCTGGTGTAGAGGGCCCCTGCACACGCTGAGGTTTTTTGCATTATTGTATAGTTCTTGTTTTATTTCTTTAAGCTCATTGTGCCATAAGTCATTCATGTGTTTATACATTGCATCTTTCATGGTATATATGCTTCATTTCTGTTTATAATCTTTCATGCTTTACATCTTGCTTCTATCCATAATCTTTCATGTTTTATGTTATTGTTAACTGATCAGTGTTCTTGTTTTAGGTTATAAAAAGGCAGCCCGGGCATTTGCATAACTTTTTGACTAATGACATGGAATTAATATTGTTCTGCTACTAATTTACTTTTCTTAGTTTCTGTTTAATTTCAGTACTGCTTTGTTTATTTCAGTCTTGCACATTTGTTTCAGTAGTTAGATTTAGATATATCAAATTGTTCATGTCATTTTTAGTTACCTCCGAAAGCCACAGCTGGACTGATGGTGAGGGATTGAATTATGAATGTGTAGTTTGATATTAGTTTACTTTCTGCAAGTTAGATATATTAAATTGCTCATGACATCTTCAGTTACCTCCGAAAGCCACAACTGGACTGATGGTGAGGGATTTAATTATGAATGTGTAGTTTGATATTAGTTTACTTTCTGCAAGTTAGATATCAGGTTACTCAAGTTGTTTATGGTTACCTCCGAAAATCATAGCTGGACTAATGATGAGGGATCACAAGATAAGTTGATGTGATTTGATTTAGATTTACTTTGTTGCAACTTTTGGATTTCTTTAAGCATATTTTCTTTTATGTTTGAACATCAGCAAGAATAATGAGTTTCATGATCAGTAGTTCATTGCTTGTTTGACTAGAGTAGTGATGCAATTTCATTTTCTTTAATTTCATTTTCTTTGAAGAATTAATTTTGTCATTGTGTTTTTTTTTTTAAATTCTTTAGAAGTTTGGAAAATCATTAGAAAGACATTGTTGTCTTGAATATTTGTCTCCATACTTGTATTTTAGAATTTCACAAAAATCCAAAAACGACAAAAAAATAAGAGATAGGTTATCTTGCACATATAGTGCGCCACATTTCGTCAGCTTACGAATCCCGGATTGACAAATTAAATGTAGAAATTTAGGACACACTAAATTGACCAAACAGGAAGCTGTGGAGGAACCCGCATGGGTTGATGCCATGATCGAATAATATGATTCGATCATCAGGAACAGTGCATGGGAGATTGTCCCAAGACCGGTGGGGAAATCAGTGGTGGGTTCGCGATGGATCTACAAAGTGAAGCAAGCGGCTGACGGGAGTGTGGAGAAGTACAAGGCGAGATTTGTCGCCCGTGGCTTTTCATAGATCGAGGGGATTGACTATGAGGAGACCTTTGCGCTTGTCGCAAGGTACTCTTCCATACAAACGATCCTTGCTCTCTCAGCACAGATGGGGTGGCACATTCATCAGATGGATGTGAAGACTGCGTTCCTCAATGGAGTTATTGAGGAGGAAGTGTACATAGAGCAGCCTGAAGGTTTCGAGATCTTCAACAGTGAGTCGCATGTGTTCCGACTCAAGAGAGCACTGTACGGGCTGAAGCAAGCACCTCGTGCTTGGTACACTCGGATAGACAGCTACTTCACTGGGCTTGGATTCTCCAAGAGTGTGGCGGATCCAAACCTGTACCAGATTGTGGTGGAGGGGAAGCTGTTGATCATCATACTGTATGTAGATGATCTGATTTTGACTGGCGATGAGTAGTTGATACTTTCATGCAAGGAGGATCTTGCACGAGAGTTTGAGATGAAGGACTTGGGCATCCTTCATTATTTCCTGGGATTGGAGATTTGGAAGCGCAGCGGAGGACTGTTTGTTTCTCAGGGAAAGTATGCTCAGGAGATTCTGGAGAGGTTCAACATGCAAGGCTGCAAGCCTGTTGACACTCCTCTTCCTGGTGGTTGGAGGAAGGAGGATGCTACTTCAGCGGAGGTAGTGGATGCCACTGTCTATCGACAGTTGGTGGGGTCGCTTATGTATCTGGTCAATACACGACCCGATATATGCTATGCAGTTAACCAGCTTTCGCAAGCTATGGTTAAGCCTACCAAGCTCTTTTGGAAGGCAGGCAAACATGTATTGCGCTATATTAGAGGCACATCGGGATATGGTCTATGGTACAGACAGGAGGATGGAGCGAAGCTTTCTGGCTTCACTGATGCAGATTGGGCAGGGAGCCCAACGGACCGGAAGAGCACTTCCGGAGGAGTTTTCAGCATTGGGTCGACAGCAGTTTCCTGGTACAGTAGGAAGCAGAGATCCGTGGCACTCAGTTCAGCAGAGGCCGAGTACATGGCAGCTAGCTTGGCTGCATGCGAGGCTATTTGGATGAGGAAGATCCTCGTTGGATTGTTCGGGTTGCATTTGGAGCCTACAGTGATTTACTGTGATAACCAGAGTTGCATTAAAATCTCGGCTAATCCAGTATTTCATGATACATCCAAACACATCGACATCAGGTACCATCATATCAGAGATTGTGTTCAGTGGAGAATCATGATGCTTTCATATGTTCCCACGGAGGATCAGGATGCCGACATCCTGACGAAGGCGCTCACCAGGAGCAAGTTCGAATTCCACAGAGGCAGGATAGGGGTTGCAGATAATCCATATCTTGCTGAGAGGGAGTGTTGAAAATGCAGCAAGATGATGGAGTTTAGTGAAATGAAGTCGCCTTCACTAAGTGGGCCCGCAGGCAAATTCTGGCGCAAAATCTATTTTTAGACTATGTCTATTTTTAGACATATGGAGCATGGTCCGGGGATTGCAGTATTTTATTCTTGGAGTATTGGTCATGTTGGTAAAAATAGATGGGACTCTATTTTTTGGACCTATAGGTCGAAGTCTATTTTTAGACTGCCTCTCCTTAAAATAGGGAAGTCAAATATTATTTACCCTTAATAATATTTGAACTATAAACTTCAGTTTACTCTCTTGGAGCACTTCAGTTCGAGCCTTGGAAGTGGCTCATGCATCTGACAGAGGAATTACGCTATTCCCAAGGGTTTGATGGCATCATGCATGGTTGACTTCAGTTAGGACTTCAGTGGCATAAGTTTGGTGGAGTTAATGAGACAGCTAGTGGAGTTGTGTTCTGTTTATTTTAGTTGAACTAGTTGAGATTAGTTTAACTAGCTAATCAATTAGTTATGAGTGGAGTGAATTAAATATTATTTGATTCATTAATTATTAACTCATTATTCAGCTCAAGAACACATCAGTTCACTACAGTGCATGATCAGTTCAGTGGAGACCAGTGAAAGAGGTAGATGAAAGGGTGGAGTTAGCTATCAGTGGCGACATCAGTTGTGCATGAGATTTGCACCACACTTGGAGGAATTTCCCATGATGATTGCGCTGTCAAGCCAAGGAGATTCGAACCTTGGATCTCTATATAGACAGTCCTGGATTGCGCAATAGAGGCAAGGCAATTGGCGGTGAGTTTTGAACCAGTAACCTGTTCAAAACTGAGCTAGTTTGTGTGTAACTTCATGAGAAAGTACCGAGTACTTGTGAGGAGTATTGTACTGAGTTTGTTACATGATTTCTCCATTATAATATACACAATAGCTGCGGGGTTTTCAGCTATAAGCTTTCCCCATACATACTGTGTTAGTGTGTATGATGATTTGATGTGTTATCGCTTGATTTTATTTCCGCATGTTTGATGATCTGAGTGGAAGAGATTATGTGTTGCATATAAATTCGAATTGTATGTGATCAGGATAGTCTCGGTGAATAATTAATCATTATTCAGCAAATTTCTACATGATCTGTATAGATTGGACGGTCGTTGCATCCCCACAACGTCCATTGTTCACTCCGTTTGCCACCCCGCTCATCGCATCATAATCGTTCATTTTCGCGCCAGATCAACGGTCGGTATTTTACCCTCCCAGGTGCTCCTCGAAACCGCGCACTATTCAAAAACCGTCGGTTTTTATCGCACCACCATTGGGGGGTAGGCGGTAATTTTCATTTGGCCAGCGCTTCCACTCATCGCTCAACGCGTGGCAGCGGCACTGTTTGAAAATCGCCCACCCATCGCGCGTTATCGTTCGGCACATGACACGGAGTGATATGCATGTCAACCGTCTGATCTGTAGCCCTCCATCCAACAACGATCACTCCATGAAGTTGCACAGAAATTAACCAAGGCACCCGTACCCCTGGCCCACTGTCCATTGCCCCTCGACGCGTTTTCAGCCGTTGATCTCCCTTGAGATTGGACGGTCCTGATTTAAAGTTTGCCCCGCCGCAACCCCATCCTGCCATGTCATTTTTCCACGTGTGTTCATCATTTTCTCGTCCGTCCCCTATATAATTTCATTCCAAGGTCAAATTTTTAATTTTTTTCATCAGAATTGCTATTTCAACGTCGCCCAGTGCATTTCTCACCATTACACATTTTCCTCCATAGTATCCTCTGCATGCATCGTCGTCCACCGTGTCACGTCGCCGTCTCCATAGTCATTCGCACCACCCTCTCCATGCACGGTTTTCTTAATTTGCTTTCGTGTTTTGCATGGTTACAGGCAGGCGGAAAACTGCCATGATTCATATGCGCTATGGTAAAGGCACAGAGCACAGAAGTAGCTGATTGTAGAGCCTGATTTTACAGAAAAATGTCCGGAAGGGTGTCTGCACCATAAATTTCATCAAAGGACAGAGTTCAAACTCTGTAAGCCTTCTCTGGTGCCATTAAAGCTCGGATTGCATAAACAAAGACAGTATGGGATCAGCAGAGATCTCGAGGCAAGAAATAGAATATTTTTGAGTTTTTCAGGGATTTAGAAGGCAAGGTACCAGTTCAAAGACATCATGGATTGCACGAACATTCCAGCGTGCAGAAAACAATGCTATCAGGATTTCAAATCAGCAGAATGTTTCTTCCTGAGCACGGACACGGTACACATTATTGTTTCAGTATACATTGTGTCCAAAAGTTTCCCCCCCCTACAGCAGCCCTATGCTATCAGAAGAATTTGTTGCACAGTATGGTAGACCCTAGCATCATTTATTTACCTTTTTGTTTATTCACCAGAAGTACTACAGAATGTTACAGAAGAGTACATCAGAGACATGCCTGGAGTAAATGGAAACCTGAAGAAGACCACTCTTGCGTCCAAAAGAGTGCTAGAGATAAATGCATTGGGTTTAAACAGAATGGGTTTCGGCCCTCTTTCTTTTCTGAGTTTAATTCTTCATTTAGTGTTTCACCTACCTTTTCTGCTCCACTGGAGCTATAAATTCATGAATAAACTCATTGTATAGGTTGTTGATCAGTTATCAGAGAATTGCAAGTTGTTTCTTTTAAGACATAGTCGATGTGTGAAGTCGTAACATAGGCTGAGGAAAATGTTTTCAGGCTGCGTGTCCAGCTATTGGAAATGTTGTACTTGACTGGTGTTGCTTTTTAATATGAAAAGCACATTTCTTTGGATCCTAATCTAAAGCAGCGGTGATGTTTTCCGATCTCTATGTTTTAATTCATTTCATTTCGTTTCTACTGGCTTGCATCAGAAATCTGGCATAGGATTTACCCTTGTTAGGTACCCTATGTTTCTGCTCTCCTTGCCTTTGATGTTTTCTACTAAATGTGTCATCTAAGAATTGATGTCAGTTGATTTAACCAGTGCAGTGGATGTTGTTTCCTGCTCTCTGATGTATGAATTAAATGAATCTGTTCTTAGATGTTCTTGTTAGGATTTAGCTGGAATATTTTGGAACACTGGGGATAAGAGTTAGCCCTGTCCACTAGGATCCTTGTGCGACCAACTGGCCTTCCTAAGATCCCTCAAGCTGGAGGCCGAAGCATTGAGAGTTCAAAGTCTCTCTCTGATCTCAGGTCTTTAACTTTTTGTTCTAATCTGTGTTGTTTCCTCCTCTCCTACCATTCCATACCACACTATCATCTTTAAGATCCAATGTTTTAGATGACTAGCCCAACTGAAAGCCTGCACATTGATTAGCAAGAAAATCCTTTCCTGACTCCATTTCCCAATGGTTTTGAATTCTCCCTAGAATACTTCACCTCTGCCTAAATCCTCTTTGCTAATCCTTGTCTTATACTGAACCCTTCTTTCCTGATAACCAGCAACCAAACAAACAAACCCTATGCCTATAACTAGCCTAACATCTTAACCTTTGAGCCTCAAAGTCATATACTTTGACATATCATAGAGAGATCTATCTCTGGACCCAGGAGGGCTAGATCTTGAGGTCTGAAAGTGGTTTGATGTTGTCTCATCTTTTGGTCTTGCCAACCTGGCCAAAACATGGGAACCCCAACATGCTCTACTCTCTTTCTCTAAAGAGAAAATGGTTGCAAGTAAAAATAAGTAAGACTTGCAGCCTGTGAACTACTATAATGCACAAATCCTATATTTTTACTCCCTCATTATCCCTCTCAACCTCTCTGTTAGCCCCCCTATAAATTTTTGACAAGCAAACAGGGGGCTAAAATGTTTTTGAGCCTTCAAGGAATGTATTTCCCCTAAAAACACATCATCCTTGAAGCCTCCTTGTGCCTTTCGCCCTTTGACAAAACCCCCTCTGCTGATTCCCATTACTAAGCCTCTCTGATTACAAAAATTGTGCTCCAAAGGGCCTTCATTTTCCCCTTCTATCCCTGCAGAATGCCCCATTTTAACCTTTGTTTTCCCCTTGTCAATTTCCCCTCTGATCCTTCTAAACTTTCCCAAAAACCCCCTCTAAACCATACACACATCCCTGGTGTGGTTTAATAAACCCTTCTTTCCCCTTTCGTTACCCTTTGTTGGCCTGAAAATGCACTAAAACTGGGCCAAAATCCATTTTCTGCCTTATGAGGTCTTAGCCCCCTTCAGCTGGCCCCTAAAACTGTCTCCCCCATGTGGTCTGGGTGCTAGAACCACCTGCCAGCCCAAAAAGTGCTTATCGCAGAATCCATATCGGGCGTGTTTTAAACCGTCGATCTGTATAGATCAGACGGTCGTCGCATTCCCTACAGCTTCCGCCATTCACCCCATTCATCACTCAAATCACATCACAGTTGTTCATTTACCCACTGATCCGATGGCCCGGAATTTACCTGCCCCGGTGGTCCCCACGCACTGTTCATAAACCACTGGTTTCCATAGCACCGCATTTGGAGGTTGGGGGGTATTTTTATTTTCGGAGCAATTCCACTCACCGCCCGACACGTGGCTCCGTCACTATTTAAAAACTTCCCCCCCCCCCATCACACGTTATCGTTCGGTATTTGACATGGCGCGATATGCATATACGTCGTCCGATCTGCGATCATCCATCCAACGGTCATCGCTCCGCGAAGTTGCACGAGAGATAACTCAAGGCATACGTACCCTTGGCCCACTATCCATCGCCCCCCGACGCAGTTTCAGCTGTCAATCTCCTCCCGAGATCAGACGGTCCAGATTTGTTCACACACCCGCCGTTGACCGTCTCCCGCCATGTCACCATTCCACGTGTCCGATCACATCTTTCGCCCGTCCCTGTATATATATTCATTCAAAGTTCAAGTTTTAATGTTTTTTATTAAAATTTCTGCTCTCGCCACCCTCCAACTGCATTTTCCCTCTGCGCCACCATTCAGCAAGCCTCCCACTGCATTTTCACCGTAATCCTGCATTATTCCACCATTTCACCAGCTTGCACGACCATTCTCATCATCCCCGTTGCATCCACCACCTCCATACGGGTTTTTCTTAACAAGTTTTCGTGTTTTTCAGGGTTATCAGAGGGTGAAAGCCGCCATGATTACCAGTATTTATTACAGCGGCAAAAAACACAGAAAGGACCATTTTTCAAAGGCCGAAATCACGAAGAAGGTCGAGGAAGGTAGGCCGACATGACTAGCATTAAAGGAACAAGGTTTAAACTCTACAAAATCTTCCCTATAGCCATTAAAGCACAAATTTCGCAGTCAGGGGCAAACGTGGAAACGGAAAAGAGTACCAGTAGAAAAATAGAACGTTTAAGGCCTGTAAATTGCAAATTATAAGCCTTAATCAAATTATTCAAAGCCAAGGTACCAGAATTAAAGACCCCGTGGATCGCTCAGAAGGTCCAATGCATAGAAAACCATACTATCAGGGTTTCCGTATCAGCAGAACATTCTTCCATAAAAGGACAAGGTGCCCATACTGTCTGCATTCTATACCGTGTTCTAGGGATATTTTTCAGCCCTGACAACAGTCCTATGCTACCAGTGCATTAGTTATACAATATGGCAGACCCTAGCATCATCGTTCTGCATTTTGTTCAGTACACCAGAGACATACCTGGAGTAAATGCAAACCTGACAAAGACCACTCCATCATCCAACGAGTACCAGAGATAAATGCCCATAATTTAAACTGAATGGAGCCTCGGCCCTCTTGCTGCTTACATCTACTCCTGCTATTCTTTTCTCCTATAAGAATCCTCGAGAACATATTGTAAAGGTTGTTGTTTGGTTGTTGCCGTTGTAGTTATAGGGATTCAGTTTTGATTGTTAGAACAATTTGGGAGAGAGTAGCAGAGTAGTTTGTATTGTAGTAGGCTGGGAGGAGAAGTTTGGATTGCATTCAGCCATTGAGCTCAATGTATGTGACTGGTTTTGCATCAATTAATCAAGCACATTTCTTTGGATCCTAGTCTATTATTACGAGTGATGTCTCTCTTATCTTATCGTTTAATTACATTTTCATACTGTTTCATTTTCTTCTAGGCTCGCATCAGAATATTGGCATAGGATTTACCCTTGTTAGGTACCCTATTTTTCTGCTCTCCTTGCCTTTAATGTTTTTTGCTGCTTAGTTTTTCTTGTTGGGTTTAAGCTGGAAGATTTGGGAACACTGGGGATTAGAGTTAGCCCTATCCACTAGGATCCTTGTGCGACCAGCTGGCCTTTCTAAGATCTCTTGCTGGTGTCAAAGCATTGAAGGTTCAAAGTCCTTCTCTGATCTATAGACCCTGGCTTTGTTAAACTTATCTCTGTTTTTCCCTTGGAGCATGTTAAAGTTGACCTGGAGTTAAATGACCTCTGGTCTGATCTATAAGCTGCCCCTTTGTCCCTTCTTTGAGAATTTCCTATGAGTATGTCCAAGCAGGTCTGGAGTTAAATGACCTCTAACTTGATCTATAGACAGAAATTGGGTTGTTCTCCTTCCTTCACTTTCAATCCTTAATGTTTCATCCCACCTTCTATCTAAGAAGATCCTTTAGTGTAGATGACTTTCCCTCTGAAAGCTTCGGCTAGTTGTTGCAAGTAATTCCCTTTCATGACTCCATAGCCCAATGGATGGCACTTTCTTGACCTATCCTCTTTGCTGAAATATCCTGTTGTTTTGTTCCTTTTCTCCCATTACTTTCCCAGTCTATGATCTCATGACCAACCCAACAACCAACCAACCAAATCATTTTAAAACCCCCTTTGTGCTTCATACCTAGCCTAACATCTCATTTTGAGCTTTCAAAGATATATCATTCTTTTTATTTATGGAGAGATCCCTCTCCGGGTCCAGGAGGGCTAGATCCTAGGGCCCCAAAGTGGTTCTGATGTTGTCTCATCTTTTGGTCTTGCCAATCTAGCCAAAACATGGGAACCCCAACATAATGGCGACTTCGCTGGGGAATTGAGTGCATTTTATCTTACATACACTTAGGCACTCAAAAGACCCAACATCTCTAGTCAGATTGGCTTTAAATTGTTGATGGTGTACAGCAACCTGCTTCAAACATTCATATACATCCACCTGGCGACTCCACACTCCATAACTCCTAGAAGAACAAATGACTCCACTGGTAGAAGACTCTGAACTGGTTGAGAAGATACAGTAACCTCTTTTCTTATTTAAAAACATGCTTCCATGCATACAGAGAAGATATGCCCCAATGAGTAGGGAAAATATCCCTGGATTCCCACACAAAATGCCTGAAGTGGACTGGTTAGAAAACCTGCCTACCTTTCAGGGTGAAAACACTAATGACCCCTTGCTACATCTCATCAAGTTTCATATACATGTGTGGAAATTTAAAATTGAATGGCATGAATACTACCTAATGAAAATGTTCATGGCAACATTAGAAGGAAAAGTTAGGGTCTGGTATGAATGGTTAGAACCTCGGAGTTTGTTTTCTTTAAGGGACATGCACCAAGTATTTTACAAGAATTATAAAGGAAACTCTCCATCCTTATCATGGGATTGTTGTGATCAATCTCTGAATATCATACAGTACCTGTTAGATATTGATGAGGATTTGGTTAATATGCATCCTCAAGATCTGTTAACAGCCATTCAATAATTTCATATGCATCCTAGATATCACAAGAACATGGATGAATCAGCTGAGGAAGAAAATAGTCAAGAGACTGCAGACATTCTTTATGATATTCCTGAAAACTCAGATGTTGATCTACCATCCCTTGCAGTTGAGGCTTCAGATGACATTCTGCCTCAAATCCAGTCTTCAAAGGAAACAGAGAGCTGCTGCACTTCTTCACAAAGGAACACAAGACCATCTTCCCCTTTGACAGAAGAAGAAATAGATCAGATCATCAATAGACAGCCAGCCTCTGAAATTCTTTACAGATTAGACATCCTTGTCCATTCATCTGATGAGATTTGTTATACAGAGTTGGAAAGCTCACATGTAAATCAGAGTGAAGAAAAATCTGCTGATAATCCAGTATATATGATTGGTAGCATTACTTACATTCATGATTCTCCTATTTTTGATCTATCTGATGATGATGTTCTCCAAACATAAGATGATCTTGCAGGGTCATCATTAGTAGATTTATGGGAGGAAAATCAGTTCCCTTTACTTCCAGAGAGTAATGAGCCAATGTAGGCTATTTATGATACTAATGAAGAAAGCTTTGAGAGTGCAAAAGAGGGTGAAGGATCTCTAGATCTTTGCTTCACTCCATTACAATTCATCAACAATGGTTTTCACATGATTGGAGGTCAGCAGCCTTTCATCTCAGAAGATGAAGAGGAAAACAAGGAAGAGATCTTTGAGAAGTCTGAAAGAAATGAGCCTTCTCTTGAAAAAGAGGAAGCAATGGAACAAACCATTGCTCAAGAATACTTAGATCTTTTCACAGAGCTCAGCCCATCAGAGCAGAATATATCAGAGCTCCATGAGGACAACACTGCTATATATGATGAGTCCTCCAGTTTAGAAAATGAAGAAGATGAGGGAGATTCTCTTTCTCAAGAGAGTCTTATTCTTGATCCAGTGGAAGAAGAGGAAATCCTGGTTGAAGCCTGCCTTCCAGATATTCATAACCAGGTATCATTTCATGATCCTTATGTTCATTTCCTGCACACATTTGAAGAAGGATCTAGGGTCTTTTTGAGCAGCATGTTGCAGACAGCAAGAAATATTTTTGTAGCTGCTATTGTGGAACAAAAAGAATGGGAGTAGCCCTGCCTATCCAGCATGCTCAAGGAGTTGAGCAAGAGAGACCAGTCATGGGATCATTTGATGGACTAGTTGCATTGGAAGACAATGTTTGTAAGCTATACTTGTAAATATTCTAGTTAGAGTAGGGTAGGTAGGAAAAGCTCAATAAAGCTCAGTTTGTGAGCATGTAGTTAGTTGTTTTTAATTTCTGAAAATCCCAGCAAGTTAGACAGTCTAATATTGGCTTGAATGTTTTCAATTTATGTTGTAGAATGTAGAGAAGAACTGCTAGACAGTCTAATCCCAGCAGATATTAGATTAGGTAGAGAAACTATGAGACCAACAGTTTGATCTGGTCTCATGGAGTAATAAGGGTAGAAGTAGAATAGGTTTATTTTATGTTTATAAAATTAATGATGTAAAGGTTCTGCTAGTCCAAATGCACCCTAAAATAAAAAATGCTAGGATTGTAGGATGGGTAGGTAGATTGTTTGAGAGTTTTTCTGCTGATTTGATGTCTTCACAATCTATGGCAGCTGATCCAAAAGAAGAAAAGAATGATTCAAGTACCAGGCATCTGGCCTACACCAAAGATCTATTTTCTGAATTCTTGACTCCTTCAAGAAGAATCCATCCCCATGTGGAGCCACTGTTAGCCCCCCTATAAATTTTTGACAAGCAAACAAGGGGCTAAAATGTTTTTGAGCCTTCAAGGAATGCATTTCCCCTGAAAACACATCATCCTTGAAGCCTCCTTGTGCCTTTCACCCTTTGAAAAAACCCCCTCTGCTGATTCCCATTATTAAGCCTCTCTGATTACAAAAATTGTGCTCCAAAGGGCCTTCATTTTCCCCTTCTATCCCTGCAGAATGCCCCATTTTAACCTTTATTTTCCCCTTGTCAAGTTCCCCTCTGATCCTTCTAAACTTTCCCAAAAACCCCCTCTAAACCATACACACATCCCTAGTGTGGTTTAATAAACCCTTCTTTCCCCTATCGTTACCCTTTGTTGGCCTGAAAATGCACTAAAACTGGGCCAAAATCCATTTTCCGCCTTATGAGGTCTTAGCCCCCTTCGGTTGGCCCCTAAAACTGTCTCCCCCATGTGGTTTGGGCGCTAGAACCACCCTCCAGCCCGAAAAGCGCTTACGTAGACTCTGCTCATTTACCCGCTGATTTGACGGCCTAGATTTTACCCGCCCCAGTGGTCCCCGCACACTGTTCATAAACCACCGGTTTCCATCACACTGCATTTGGAGGTTGGGCGGTATTTTTATTTTCGGAACGATTCCACTCACCGCCTGACACAGGGCTCCATCACTATTTAAAAACCGCCCCCCCATCGTGCGTTATCGTTCGGTATTTGACATGGCGCGATATGCATATACACCGTCCGATCTACGATCGTCCATCCAACGGTCATCACTCCGCGAAGTTGCGCGGGAGATAACTCAAGGCATCCGTACCCCTGGCCCACTGTCCATCACCCCCTGACGCAGTTTCAGCCGTCGATCTCCTCCCGAGATCGGACAGTCTAGATTTATTCGCACACCCGCCGTTGACTGTCTCCGGCCACGTCACCATTCCACGTGTCCCATCACATTTTTCGCCCGTCCCTATATATATATTAATTCAAAGGTCAAGTTTTAATGTTTTTTATTAAAATTTCTGCTCTCGCCACCCTCCAACTGCATTTTCCCTCTGCGCCACCATTCTGCAAACCTCCCACTGCATTTTCAACGTAATCCTACATTATTCCACCATTTCACCAGCCTGCACGACCATTCTCATCATCCCCGTTGCATCCACCACCTCCATACGGGTTTTTCTTAACATTTTTTCTTGTTTTGCAGGGTTATCAGAGGGTGAAAGCCACCATGATTACCAGTGTTTATTACAGCCAAAAAAAACGCAGAAAGGACCATTTTTCAGAGGCTGAAACCACGAAGAAGGTCGGGGAAGGTAGGCCGACATGACTAGCATTAAAGGAACAGGGTTTAAACTCTGCAAAATCTTCCCTAGAGCCATTAAAGCACAAATTTCATAGTCTCACTATCATCAGCACTGTCTAAACTCAACTGCTCAATCAACACTGCACTAAACACTTCTGATCGCTTCGAGCAGTCCAATGCACAGAAAACCATACTATCAGGGTTTCTGTATCAGCAGAACATTCTTCCATAAAAGGACAAGGTGCCCATACTGTCTGCATTTTATACCGTGTTCTAGGGAAATTTTTCAGCCCTGACAACAGTCCTATGCTACCAGTGCATTAGTTATACAGTATGGCAGACCCTAGCATCATTGTTCTGCATTTTGTTCAGTACACCAAAGACATACCTAGAGTAAATGGAAACCTGACAAAGACCACTCCATCATCCAACGAGTACCAGAGATAAATTCCCATAATTTAAACTGAATGGAGCCTCGGCCCTCCTGCTGCTTACATCTACTCCTGCTATTCTTTTCTCCTATAAGAATCCTCGAGAACATATTGTAAAGGTTTTTGTTTGGTTGTTTCCGTTGTAGTTAGAGGGATTCAGTTTTGATTGTTAGAACAATTTGGGAGAGAGTAGCAGAGTAGTTTTTATTGTAGTAGGCTGGGAGGAGAAGTTTGGATTGCATTCATCCATTGAGCTCAGTGTATGTGACTGGTTTTGCATCAATTAATCAAGCACATTTCTTTGGATCCTGGTCTATTATTACGGGTGATGTCTCTCTTATCTTATCGTTTAATTACATTTTCATACTATTTCATTTTCTTCTGGGCTCGCATCAGAATATTGGCATAGGATTTACCCTTGTTAGGTACCCTATGTTTCTGCTCTCCTTGCCTTTAATGTTTTTTGCTGCTTATTTGTTCTTGTTGGGTTTAAGTTGGAAGATTTGGGAACACTGGGGATTAGAGATTGCCCTATCCACTAGGATCCTTGTGCGACCAGCTGGCCTTTCTAAGATCTCTTGCTGGTGTCAAAGCATTGAAGGTTCAAAGTCCTTATCTAATTTATAGACCCTGGCTTTGTTAAACTTATCTCTGTTTTTCCCTTGGAGCATGTTAAAGTTGACCTGGAGTTAAATGACCTCTGGTCCGATCTATAAGCTGCCTCTTTGTCCCTTCTTTGAGAGTTTCCTACGAGTATGTCCAAGCAGGTCTGGAGTTAAATGACCTCTAACTTGATCTATAGACAGAAATTGGGTTGTTCTCCTTCCTTCACTTTCAATCATTAATGTTTCATCCCACCATCTATCTAAAAAGATCCTTTAGTGTAGATGACTTTCCCTCTGAAAGCTTCGGCTAGTTGTTGCAAGTAATTCCCTTTCATGACTCCATAGCCCAATGGATGGCACTTTCTTGACCTATCCTCTTTGTTGAAATATCATGTTGTTTTGTTCCTTTTCTCCCATTACTTTCCCAGTCTATGATCTCATGACCAACCCAGCAACCAACCAACCAAATCATTTTAAAACCCCCTTTGTGCTTCATACCTAGCCTAACATCTCATTTTGAGCTTTCAAAGATATATCATTCTTTGTATTTATGGAGAGATCCCTCTTCGGGTCTAGGAGGGCTAGATCCTAGGGCCCCAAAGTGGTTCTGATGTTGTCTCATCTTTTGGTCTTGCCAATCTGGCCAAAACATGGGAACCCCAACACTCTCTACTCATCTATGTAAAAAAATCCATCGAAAAGAATGGAACCCCTTTTCCTCCTAGTGGTATGGTTATAACATAGCTAGATAGACGCACTAGTGGTTAGGTTTGGCTCCTTAAACTCTTAACTAGAGTTATATTATGAACTTTTATATAGTATTATTCATCATGATCACATGGCTATCCCATTTTCCATGAGTAATTGGGGCTGAATTGGCATCCTATCGAATTATAGTGGTAAAAATAGGAAGATAAGCTTCTAAGCGGCGTAACTTTTGCATACAAACTTTGATTGAGGAAATGCTTGGGTCGTTGGAAAGGTATATATGTGTAAAATATAAAATAAAGGTGTTGTAGTAAAGTGATAAAATTTTACCACCAAAAATGTTTTTTTTATGCCTAAAAATGCTCTCGAAATGTTCTAGACCCTAATTTTCCAAACAGGGTCTCACTAGTAAAATTAGTCCTATGATATTTATATTCCTGCACTTTTTCGAATTTGAAAGAAATGAGATCGATAACAAACAATATAATTATCCAATATGGATCACTATTGTTTGACTTGAAGAATGAGGAACATGATTTAGATAAGTCGATTGAATCAGATGAAGAGGCGGAATGCTAGACATTGATCTTAAGAAGGTATGGTTAAGTAAGGAAACAAGTTTAAATGTATATTCCACCAAATTGATGTTATGATTGTGTGTTATCTACTAGTGATGATGATCCTAGGTTGGTCAAGTAGGTAGTCAACTTAGAAAATGATAGCCTTCAGGGGTAAGATCTAGAAGAAGGCCATGGTAGAAGAAATGGAATATTTGCATAAGTTTTAGACATGGGATTTTATAGAGTTACCTAATGGAAGCAAAACCATTAGTTGCAAGTGGGTGTTTAAGAAAATATTTAACATAGTAGGTCAACTAAATATGTACAAGGTTTTATTGGTAGTGAAATTATATTCCTAACATGAGGGAGTTGACTTAGGTGATATTTTCTCTCATGATGAAAAATTAAGTCTCTAGCTACAACATTTGATATGGAGATAGAGAAAATCAATGTGAAGACAACATTTTTACATGGGAACCTAGAAGAATAAATCTACATGAAATAGACTGAAGGATTTGCAGTAAAGGCCGAGGAGAAACAAATTTGCAAGTTAATTAAGTCCCTTAATCGTCTACAACAATCACCCAATATGTGGTACCATTTTAACTTATACATCTATGGATTTGAACCTGTGAGAAACAATGTTGTTCACTACGTATATTCCAAGTTGAAGGCAGGTGTTTCATATATGTAGTATTGTATGTCGTTGACATTTTGTTCGTTGGAAACAACATGGATGCCAATAAGGAGGTGAAGATGAAACTATCCTCCAAGTTTTACATGAAGGATATAGAATGATACTTAAAATTTCATGGATACACCACTGGATATTTCATCCCAACATATCTGATAAAATTATGCTTAAAATATGAAATCTAGACTACAAGGATTTATTTCTCCTTAGATTTGTGGATTTGTAAATTACTACTTATTGCATATGCATGAAAATTATAATTATGTATAAAATGGAGAAAATTTAAATAAAATTCACAAACCACAACTTAACACAAGATATAACTTGGAAAATCCTTTTAGGAAAAAACCTAGCTAGAAGGTGAAGGCACTCTACTCTTTTTCTCTAAATGGAAAATGGATGTAAGTACAAAGAAGTAAGTCTTGTAGCCCATGGGCTATTACAATGTGTAAATCCTCTCTATTTTATCTCTCCCTATACACTCTTGGATACTTATATCATCTATGAAAAAAAATGCACTTGAATAGAATGGAACTCCTTGTCCTCCTAATGGCCTAGTCATAACATAGTCTGATAGCCTACTAGTGGTTAGGTTTGCCTACTTCTACTCTTAACTCAAGTAACAATATTGACTCTTCTAGAGTATTATTCATCATTCTCGCGTGGCTAACCCCTATTCCACGAATAATGGGGGTTGACATGGCATCCTATTGAATTATAGTGGTAAAAATTGGAAGGTCAACTTCTAAGTGGCACAACTTTTGCACATGGACTCTGATTTAGGTGATTCCTGGCCGTTGGAAATATCTCTATGTAGAATGGGAAAAATAAGGTATCATATTTAAGAAAAATAATTTTATCCCCCAAAAAATTTGTTTGATACCTCAAACTACTCCCAGAAGGTTTCAGACCCTGATCCGAGTGGATGATAATTACGATAGTTAATAATTATTTTTCTACCAATGTTTGTAAAAGCATCGATATGAATTATAAAATAAATAAATCATAATAGTGAAGTGAGAATATAATTGAAAGATGATTTATTTTTTATTATAATATTCACACATGGTATTCGCCCATGGATTTTGTGAACCATGGTATTTACCCATGGTACTTTGAAATGTAAAAGGGGATAAATATTGGTGGAAAGACACCCATAAAAAGTATAAATACGGGAATTCACTAGGAGAAAAGCATTCTTTTTCTCATAATGTAGTCACATGGGATATTATAATTCAATAAATTTTTGAGTTTGTTTTTATTGTTTTTATGAATTATCTCTCTTGCGCATGGTGCCATATTATGAGTCATTTTTATAATTTTTTTCTGAAATATTTCTCTCATGCATTATGACATATTCCTTTAACACTCATGAAGTTTCAACTTGGCTCACACCAACATTAATGCAACAAATTTCATGAGAAATTTGCAGTTAAGTGTGATTGGGCCAGAGTAGTACTGGGAATGGTGACTTGTTGGGAATTTTCTTGTTTTATTTTTTTTCCACTCTCTAAGTCTCATTCCTCCAATGATCCAGATAAATGGTATCAGAGTGTTTTTATCTTGTCTATTTTTTTTTGCGCATTTCCCCAACGATTTTAGGTTACAAGGACCTCAGACTCAAACTATTGTAACCTTTGTAAGACCATCCTCACCGACCCCGACAACCTTACAGATCTTGTCAAACTATTTCTTGAGGAAGCACTTACAAAAAAAAGGAATGAGATGATAGACAATTTTGTCGAGATCCTCCAATGACTCCTAATAGTGTTGAAAAAAATTCGACAAGTAGATATTTTGAAATCTCAACACCATTCTAGGTACAATTTAACTTCAATATCCCCCTATTCAAAGGAAAAATAGATTCAGAAAAAATGGTTGAAACTACTAGAAGGTATTACACAATCCAAAAAATTTCTAACAATGAGAAAATTACCTTCGGACTCCTAAAATATCTTCCCTATGTCAAATATTGGTGGAAAGTTTATGGGGAGATACTCAATGAAGACGAGTCTAGGGTATACAAGGTAGGCCCCACTTGGGCCATTTTTTTTGGATGCCCTCAAGGAGGAATTATACCCTATAGGATATTATGAAGACCAATACATAAGGTGAACCACACTACGATAGGAAAGGGACCAAGCAATACCAAAGTTCAAAAATATCTTTCATAACTTGCACACCAATATAGGTATCAAATATTCCGAGTGACATTTGGTGCTCAAGTATCATGGATGTATGCACATATACATCCATATAGAAATGAATTTCATGGACATATCCTCACTTTGTGTAGCATACTGATATTCTATAAAAATAGAGAAAATATTTAAACAAAATAAGCAAGACTTTAGATATGAAAATCTTTTACAACGGAAGAAGGGAAAGGAAAAGAGTCAGTGTGGACCTCCACAGGACAACCCAACTAAGTTGCTAACAAATAATGGCTATGAAAAGTTGAAGGAAGACACTAGGAAGTGGTGTAGGCTCCACAGAAGTCCCTCTCACAACAATGATGAATGTCACTTGAAACAATCATTTTTGGTAGAGCTTGCAGATAAACAAACAGACTCTGTCTTAGATTTTGATTTAGAACATGATAAAAATAAGTTTATCATTCATGAAAAACCCAATGTTACCTTTGCAACTATGAAGATCCAACCAAAATAATCAAAGGATCTTGAGGATGGGGAGTGCCTATTTCACTCACAAATGTGGGTGATACGGACCCCACTACATATCATTGTTGACATTGGAAACCAGAAGAACCTAATATTCGCTGAGGTGATTAAGATATTGAAGCTACCAATAATGTTGCACCCCCAATTATACACCATTGGTTTGTTGAGCCATGGACGAGATATATGTGTCATCCAATAATGTCACTTTTCCCACAACATCAAGCCCTTCATAGATGAGGAATTGTGTGATGTTCCACCACTCAAAGTTTGTTAGTTTTTTTTAGGACAACCTTATACGTGGAAAAATTATGTTGTTTATGAGTCTTAACCTCATATTCTTGTTGTTACTCTGGGGGATCAACTCTATAGGATACGACAAGTAGTTCCAACTACTGTAAAATCATTGATCTCAGCAAAACAAGGCAAGAAATTAGTCTCTCACACTTCCAAGTCTTTCCTTTCCATGATTCATTCAAAAGGTGAACAGAAAATCCCTACAACCACAACAGCTTTAGTGAAATATCTCTCTACAAAACAAAAGCAGGTGGACAAGCTTGTAGAATGTTCTAGGGATATATTCACCTCACCTACAAAGGTACCCCTACTCTTCCAAGTCACACATCCACTTACACTAGATGAAAACCATCCATCTATTGAGTATGGCTATAATGGATCTCTTTAAAACTCTATTAGTTCTTTGCAAACATGTTCAACATTCCAGCCACCGATCCCCATGGATGTCACATTTCATAATGCACCTTCACCAACAAAGTCCTCCAATCGAGTAGCCAAATTTGTGGAACAATTTCAACACTTCCAATAATAGGTTAATGATTCCCTATCAAGAGCTAATGCCAAGTACAGACAACAACATGTCCAACATCAGGTTTTTTGTAAGTTTCAAGGTACAACTAATGGGATTATGGACACCAAGATGAAGGGTACTCACCAATAGAACATACAACTCTATCGAGTGGTTAACATAGGGAAGCTTCTTCACCACGGAAAGTGGCTCACCAGGAACCAATTTCAATAGACATTTCCTTATCTAATGAGGGAACTTTACACAATGGGGACCATTTCTTTCTAAGGGGGGAGGATTGATCTAGGTGGATGATAGTTACCATAGTTAATAATTGTTTTTCTACCAATTTTTGTAAAATCATCGATATGCATGATAAAAATAAATAAATGAATAAATCATAATATTGAAGTGAAAATATAATCACAAGATGATTTAGTTTTTACCATCATACTCACCCATGGATTTTGTAAAACATGGCATTTACCCATGGTATATGAATTTCATGATGACTTAATTTTTACCATCGTAATTTGTGATATTCACCCATGGTATTAACCCATAGATTTTGTAAACAATGGTATTTACCCATGGTATTTTGAAATGTAAAATGGGATAACTCTCAGTGGAAAGAAACTTGTAAAAAGTATAAACACGAGAATTCATTACAAGCAGAGCATGCTTTTTCTCATAATTTATTCTCATGGGATATTATCAATTCAATAAATTCCTTTTAGATTGAAACTGCTAATGTAATTTAACTAAAACAATAGACTTGAATCTACTCTACTCATCTGCAGAAATAAATTCATAATAGAGACGCAATATAAAAAACATGGGACATGTATCAATTAACACACATAATATTAGGATGTATCTAGTAGAAATCTACTGCTCAAAACCCCTTCATATGTGTTTTCATTAATCAGAAAATAAAGAAGAAATAAAATGCATGTTCAAGCCTGAACAATTTTTGCTCAAGTATAATTTATCTCACTGCTTCACAAGCTTGCTCTGGTCAATACTTAACCAATTATGCTTCCTATCATGCTCACATTTCCTTGTGTTGTTTCCTTGGGAATTATCCCCTTATTAATTAGGAAATTCCCCATCCAAAACTGTGCAATCCCTATAGGCCCTTCTCTAATTGCATGCACCAATTGTACAACTTGGATAATTATATAAATGATAGTACACTGCCCTTGAACTCCAATCTCAACTGGGTAACTCGCAGATCATGCATGCATGAGTTAATTATGGTTGATTTATCAGTTAACTCGTTGATCACTAAGTACACAGCCCACTGCTTGACTTCCCACTAGTTCCTCCAACAATTGGAACTAGTTTAACTGACTTTAACTCAATTTAATTGAATTAAATAATTACAACTCAAAATAAACTCAACCTAGGCTCCTAAAATTTAAGAATCACTCTACACAACTCAAGTTAGACCCTCAAATCAAATTAACTAAGTTAATTGAGTGATAACAACTCAATTAACTCATTATAGTTGTCTTCTGTTGTGGAATTTTTATTTTCTCCTAATTTAATTCAAGGGAAAATTAAATTAGGATTTTCTTGCTACCATCAAAACTCCCTCTCAACAAGAAAGGGATTCACATCTACCCAGATCCAGCACCTTTGGAATGTATTCCTTTCAACACCTCTCACTTTTTTTGTAGCTACTACAACATCAGCAAATCAGAATAAAATAATGACTGAAACAATATGCAGTTGTCTACTGGGAAAATTTTGTTGTTGTTGACACTGCTACTAAGCCTCCTACTCTTTTTTCAACACTACTCTACAATCCTCAGTATATGATTGGAATTGATCCTCCCGCTACTGAATATTGTGGGACCCCATAGCAAGGTAATGATCCATGAGACAAAAAACACCTCAATGTATCCTGCCCAAATTTCTAAAACTTTGGGACTAAGGTTCTACTTCGCTCCACCTCTCTCCTAGAGGTATAATTGCATGTTCTACGTCTTCCCACTTGGCTTGAAATCTCCTCCTACTATAGGTATATGACTGATCATCTTCCTCATCATCCTCGTGGGCATCCCAATTTCCAAGTGGCTGAGGCTTCCTCTTGAGATTTAAATCATGCCCCCTCTCAACCACAACATCTCTAATCCCTACCTTGATCCTAAAGGTCATGCATGCATCTTCCTCTAATGTGTAGAGTCTCTCAATCCTGACACCAAATTTCTTGATTTAACATGAAGCAATATTCTTGAGGTAGGCTTTCCCATCTCTAAAGACTACCTCATACCCTTTGTATTCAATCCTCAATTTCTTCATCAGTTCAAGTTTATTTGCTTCATTTCTATTATTTAATATCCCATTGAGAGTATTCCACATAGCAAAGGGAGTCTCTTTACCATGTATTTTCAAGACTATGTGGTCTCTCACACCCTCCAGGATGATCCTCCTGGCTCTTTCTACACACTTATTCCACTCTACTAGATCTTTAACATCAAATGTTGGAGGCTTCGGGATATGATGATATATGAATTCCTTCAGTTGATTATCTTCCAACACTACCTCCATCCTGTCCTTCCAAGCAATGTAATTTGATATTCCCTCAAGGGCATACTTGAGTCTCAGGCCATAGAATGACATCCTACTAGCTCTGAAGAATGAAACTACAAGTTTGATTCACCTACAAGGACAACTTCAAATTTTTCTCTTCTATTGTGATTTCATCTCTGATACCGTGTAGAAATTATTACAAATCTAGCTCCAATGCCATGTAGAAATTATTGTAGATTCAAACTGCTAATGTAATTTAACTAAAAAAATAGACTTGAATCTACTCTACTCATCTGCAGAAAGAAATTCACAATAGATAAGCAATATAAAAAACATGTGACATGAATCAATTAACACACATAACATGAGGATGTATCTAGGGGAAGCCATTGATCAACACCCCTTCCTATCTGTTTGCATTAATTATAAAATAGAGAATAAATGCAATGCTTGTTCAAGCTTGAACAATCTCTGCACAAGTATAATTTATCTCACTGCTTCACAAGCCTGCTCTGGTCAATAATTAACCAATTTTGTTGCCTTTCAAGCTCCTAGTGTTAGCCACCTATAATATTTTGTTATACCAAAGGGTGGCTAAATCTGTTTCGAGCCTTCAAGGAACAATTTTTCATTACTAAAATTTGTTGGCTCTTGAAGACTCCTTGTAGGCCTCATGCCTCTACATACGGAGCATAATTTAGGAATTCTACTTGGAGATTCTTGAAGTATGCGACATGTCGGTAAAAATAGATGAGACCCTATTTTTTAGGACCCAGGCTATTTTTAGACTGATCTCCTAAAAATATGGAAGTCAAATATTATTTACCCTTAATAATATTTTGACTATAAACAGCAGTTTACTCTCTTGGCGCACTTCGGTTTGAGTCATGGAGGTGGCTCATGCAACTGACACAAGGAATCACGTGGTTCCTAGGGTTTGATGGCATCTTGCATGGTTGGCTTCAGTTAGACTTCAGTGGCAGAAGTTTGGAGGAGTTAACGGGACAGATAGTGGAGTTGTGTTCTGTTTGTTTTAGTTGAACTAGTTGGGATTAGTTAAACTAACTAATCAACTAGATATGAGTGGAGTAAATTAAATAATATTTAATTTACTAAATATTAACTCATTAGTCAACTCAAGAACACTTCAGTTCACTACAGTGCATGATCAGTTCAGTGGAGACCGGTGGAAGAGGTAGATGAAAGGGTGAGTAAAGCTATCAGTTGGTAGATTGGTTTTGCATGAGATTTGCATTACACTTGGAGGAATTGTCCATGACAATTACGCAATCAAGGCAAGGGGATTCGAACCTTGAACCTCTTCATATACAGGCCATGATTGCGCAATAGAGGCAAGGCAATTGGCGGGGAGTTTTGAACCTCAGACTTGTTCAAAACCAAGCTAGATTGTGAGTAACTTCATGAGAGAGTACTGAGTACTTGTGAGGAGTATTGTACTTGTTTGGTTACTTGATTTCTCCATTATAATATACACAATAGTTGCGGGGTTTTCAGCTATAGGCTTTCCCCATACATACTGGGTTAATGTGTGATTGAATTGATGTGAGATTGCTTCTGTTATTTCCGCATGTGACAATTAATTGTAGAAGAAGGTTATGTGTTATGTATGCAATTCGAAATTGATATATGACCAGGCTAATCTTCAGTGAATAAGTGATTTATTCAGCTAATTTCTACATGGTATCGGAGCGAGATTAATTGTCGAAGTCTATTACGGTGATTGCAAACTTATTTCCTCGGGCAGAGTCTGCATGCGGGCCAGGTAGCCTCCGGAATATTCATCCTTCTTTGTAAGGTGAAAGATCTGGTGAAAGCCCTTTGCAGTCAATCTCTGATTTGGAAATAATTTGTTTTCAAGTATAGATCGGAAGCGATAGAGCTTGGAGTTTGGAATTTGAATTTTGCAGAAGGTTGTTTTTCTTGGTGCCGGTGTTGAAAGATGTCTTCTTTCAATGGATTGCGACTCGAATATGCTCTTGAAGGCAGTTCGAACTATGTTGCATGGAAAGATCGAATGGAGGCAGTGTTAGAAGATAATGGTCTGAAGGAGTTCGTGGATACGGATGTCCCAAAGCCCACTGATGCAGCTTTGGTCGATGCATGGCAAAAGAAGATCGCGAAATGTCGAAGGATCCTGTTGGAGGGCGTCAAGGATCATATTGTATCCAGCCTGCATGGGAAGGCTACTCCATATTTAATGTGGAAAGCTTTGACGGATCTATTCCAGAGTAAGAGTGACCAAAGGAAGCTGGCGCTCAAAGACAAGCTCAGGAACATCAAGATGGAGAAGGGCGACAGTATCGCTAAATACCTCACGAAGTTCACTCAATGCAGAGATGAACTGGGAAGTGTGGGAGTTACTGTCGATGAAGAGGATATGGTCGACCTGGCTCTCCTTGGTCTTTCGAAGG
Source organism: Pinus albicaulis (assembly GCA_034641835.2). Taxonomy (NCBI): domain Eukaryota; kingdom Viridiplantae; phylum Streptophyta; class Pinopsida; order Pinales; family Pinaceae; genus Pinus; species Pinus albicaulis. The sequence goes on along the minus strand of CM076572.1, from coordinate 475,437,821 downwards.
CTTGGCACTCATATCAAGATAGTGTCAATGGTCGGGAGAAGCTGCCGGGATGGGAGCGCCTTTGGGCGGATCTCATGCAGGAGGAGATAAGGAGAACTACTCGAGATGGATCTTCATCAAAGGGAGCTGATGAAGAAAACTGTGCTTTGATGTCCAAAGCTAAGAAAGGGAAGGGTAAGAAAACCTCTCATTCTGGAGCTAAGGGCAAGAAGCAGGATATGGCGAAAGTGAAGTGTTTTCACTGCCATGATCACGGACATTATGCTACCAATTGTCCAAAGAAGAAGAAGAACAAGCAAGCGGGAAGATCTGCAGATGGAGAAGCTTTGGCTTCACAGTTCGAGCTTGACTTTTCACTGATTGCATGCTTGGTTTCAAGTGTGATGGGATCGGTGTGGTTCTTGGACGGCGGTGCGTCATTTCATATGACGGGAGATCGGGAGTTGTTCTCAGATCTGGAGGACAAGGATTTGGGTATGCACATCGAGATGGGCGATGACGGTAGATACGGTGCGACTGGTATCGGTACCGTATCCTTTCAGAGGGAGTCTGGTAAACCCTTTGTCTTAAAGGATGTCATGCATGTACCTGGATTGAAGAAGAACCTGATTTCGGTAGCGATGTTGGAGGATAAGGGTTATGATGTGGTCTTCAGCGAAGGAAAAGCTTTCCTGCGCAGTAAGACTACTGGAGAGACCCGGAAGATAGGGGTTCGGACTCAGAACCTTTATCAGTTGCAGGTAGATGACTGCGCAGCTATGGCATGCAAGGCTGGAGATGTGGTGAGCCGGGATGATGAGGGCGAACTATGGCACAGGAGATTGGGCCATCTTCACCATTGAGCTTTGAAGATTCTGCAGCAGATTTCTACTGGACTTCCTAAGGGCACCCTTGCGCAGTCAGATCAGTGCAAGGGGTGTACTTTAGGGAAGTATGTGAAAGCCACCTTTCACGAGAAGGATAGTCGCGCCACGACGATCCTTGAGAGAGTTCACACGGACGTGTGTGGTCCTTTCTCAGTTGCTTTGACAGCAAAGCACAAGTATTATGTGATCTTTGTTGATGATTTCTCTCGAAAGTGCTGGATCTTCTTCATGCAGAAGAAGAGCGATACATTCGCGAAGTTCTGTGAGTTTAAAGCACTGGTCGAGAAGGAGTCGGGGAAGAAGGTGATTGCTCTAAGGAGTGATAACGGTGGTGAATTCATCTCGGTTGAATTCAAGGAGTTCTGCAGCGCAGAAGGGATTTGGAGAGAGCTCATCGCACCCCATAACCCACAGCAGAACGGGGTGGCTGAGCGGAAGAACAGAACGATCGTGGGTGCTGCACGGGCGATGTTGCATGATCGGGGCCTACCCCTTCACTTGTGGGCTGAGGCATGCAATACAGCAGTGTATGTGCAGAACCGTTGTCCTCACAAGGTTCTTGGCATGAGTACACCAGAGGAGGCTTATTCTGGCAAGAGGCCTGATATTTCCCTTTTGCGGATTTTCGGATCTCCTGTCTACATGCATGTGACGAAGGATGCAAGAAGGAAGCTGGATCCAACTGCTGAAGTTGGAATATTTGTGGGGTACACTGATACACCTCACAACTATCGGGTGTATGTGCCGGACAGTCGCAAGACTGTTGTGCGACGGGATATAAAATTCCAGGAGGAGAAAGCCATGCAGTGTTCGCTTGAGAGGGAGCTACACTTGCATGCAGATGAGGAGCTGTTAGTTCCTAAGGAGGAGCTTCCGGATGTGGATCAGCCACTAGAGGAGGTTCAGGAGGTGGAAGAAACCACCCAGGCAGCGCCAACCATCAGAGGGCGCATGCGCACTACAGAAGCTGAGCGACTGGCTCGGGATGCAGAGAAGGTTGTAGGACCACCTACGGCACAGCGCAGACAGAGACAGTCACCGGATCGGTACACTGGATACATGGCTCTTATGAGTCAATGTGTTGTGACAGAGCCATCCTCTTTTGAGGAAGCTGTGGAGGAACCCGCATGGGTTGATGCCATGATCGAAGAATATGATTCGATCATCGGGAACAGTGCATGGGAGATTGTCCCAAGACCGGTTGGGAAATCAGTTGTAGGTTCGCGATGGATCTACAAGGTGAAGCAGGCGGCTGACGGGAGTGTGGAGAAGTACAAGGCGAGATTTGTCGCCCGTGGCTTCTCACAGATCGAGGGGATTGACTATGAGGAGACTTTTGCACCTCTCGCAAGGTACTCTTCCATACGGACGATCCTTGCTCTCTCAGCGCAGATGGGGTGGCACATTCATCAGATGGATGTGAAGACTGCGTTCCTCAATGGAGTTATTGAGGAAGAGGTGTACATAGAGCAGCCTGAAGGTTTTGAGATCTTCAGCATTGAGTCGCATGTGTGCCGACTCAAGAGAGCACTGTACGGGCTGAAGCAAGCACCTCGTGCTTGGTACACTCGGATAGACAACTACTTCACCGAGCTTGGATTCTCCAAGAGTGAGGCGGATCCAAACCTGTACCAGATTGTGGTGGAGGGGAAGCTGTTGATCATCGTACTGTATGTAGATGATCTGATTTTGACTGGCGATGAGCAGTTGATACTTTCATGCAAAGAGGATCTTGCACGAGAGGTAGATGATCTGATTTTGACTGGCGACGAGCAGTTGATACTTTCATGCAAGGATGATCTTGCACGAGAGTTTGAGATGAAGGACCGGGGCATCCTTCATTATTTCCTGGGATTGGAGATTTGGCAGCGCAGCGGAGGACTGTTTGTTTCTCAGGGCAAGTATGCCCGGGAGATTCTGGAGAGGTTCAACATGCAAGGCTGCAAGCCTGTTGATACCCCTCTTCCTGGAGGTTGGAGGAAGGGAGATGCTACTTCGGAGGAGGTAGTGGATGCCACTGCCTATCGACAGTTGGTGGGGTCGTTGATGTATCTGGTCAATACTCGACCCGATATATGCTATGCAGTTAACCAGCTTTCGCAAGCTATGGTTAAGCCTACCAAGCTCTTTTGGAAGGCGGGCAAGCATGTATTGCGCTATATCAGAGGCACATCAGGATATGGTTCATGGTACAGACAGGAGGATGAGTTGAGGCAGCAGTGTTTCAGGCATCGGTACCATCACATCAGAGATTGTGTTCAGCGGAGGATCATGATGCTTTCATATGTTCCCACGGAGGATTAGGATGCCGACATCCTGACGAAGGCGCTCACCAGGAGCAAGTTCGAATTCCACAGAGGCAGGATAGGGGTTGCAGATAATCCATATCTTGCCGAGAGGGAGTGTTGAGAATGCAGCAAGATGATGGAGCTTAGTGAAATGAAGTCGCCTTCACTAAGTGGGCCCGCAGGCAAATTCTGGCGCAAAGTCTATTTTTAGACTATGTCTATTTTTAGACATACGGAGCATAATTTGGGAATTCTACTTGGAGATTCTTGATGGATGCGACATGTCGGTAAAAATAGATGAGACCCTATTTTTTTAGGACCCAGACTATTTTTAGACTGATCTCCTAAAAATATGGAAGTCAAATATTATTTACCCTTAATAATATTTTGACTATAAACAGCAGTTTACTCTCTTGGCGCACTTCAGTTTGAGTCATGGAGGTGGCTCATGCAACCGACACAAGGAATCACGTGGTTCCTAGGGTTTGATGGCATCTTGCATGGTTGGCTTCAGTTAGACTTCAGTGGCAGAAGTTTTGGAGGAGTTAACGGGACAGATAGTGGAGTTGTGTTCTGTTTGTTTTAGTTGAACTAGTTGAGATTAGTTAACTAGCTAATCAACTAGATATGAGTGGAGTGAATTAAATATTATTTAATTCACTAAATATTAACTCATTAGTCAACTCAAGAACACTTTAGTTCACTACAGTGCATGATCAGTTCAGTGGAGACCAGTGGAAGAGGTAGATGAAAGGGTGAGTAAAGCTATCAGTTGGTAGATTGGTTTTGCATGAGATTTGCATTACACTTGGAGGAATTGTCCATGACAATTGCGCAGTCAAGGCAAGGGGATTCGAACCTTGAACCCCTTCATATACAGGCCATGATTGCGCAATAGAGGCAAGGCAATTGGCGGGGAGTTTTGAACCTCAGACTTGTTCAAAACTGAGTCAGATTGTGAGTAACTTCATGAGAGAGTACCGAGTACTTGTGAGGAGTATTGTACTTGTTTGGTTACTTGATTTCTCCATTATAATATACACAATAGCTGCGGGGTTTTCAGCTATAGGCTTTCCCCATACATACTGAGTTAATGTGTGATTGATTTGATGTGAGATTGCTTCTGTTATTTTCGCATGTGACAATTAATTGTAGAAGAAGGTTATGTGTTATGTATGCAATTCGAAATTGATATATGACCATGTTAATCTCATGAATAAGTGATTTATTCAAATTAATTTCTGGCTAAACTAA
>CM076572.1:475239694-475433313 GCA_034641835.2 Pinus albicaulis | reverse complement strand
TTTCTCTTGCTTAGCAGGCCCAGTTAATTGGGCTGCTTTTAGTTTATTTTACTGTGCTGGACCTTTAAGTAATATTTTTGAATTCTGTAAATTAAACGTTCAAGACTGGTTTCCCCGTATGAGGGCAGTCTTCTTAATTTTTTGATTTTTTGATGAAAAATTTGCCATGAGTATGGCCAGGCAATGTTTTTGACTTCGGTGTAATTTTATTCGCAATGTTAATAGATTAACTTTACTTAGAATTCTCACATGATTAGCGTTTTTCTTGATCTGTTCAAGGATTTTGGGTACTTTAATTTGTATTTGTAACAATGGATGTCGGTACTCTATCTGTTGCTTTACTATTCTACATACTACTATTTCACTTTCTTATAGATGCCTCAGGCATATTTGGATGCTTTCTCAGATTGTCGATAATCTCCATGTGGACCGTTACTGGGTTTTATATCAAGTCCCTGTATGTGACATGAGGTATTTTTCTATCACTGTCTGGGGTGGGACTTCCACTTTTCTGGATGGATATTTGGGTTCCAATCTTCAGATGTGAAAATGTAATGACTTCATGGACTGTTTTACTTCATATAATATATTCAAAATAACGTTTTTTCTCTTCTGAAAAAAAATGATTAATGTTTATCATTCTGCCTTCAAAACTAGCGATGCTGGTCTATGTTTCTGGTTTATTGATATGGTTTGATGGTCTTTTTATATTTTGGACATATCACACTCCTCACATGATTAGCGTTTTTCTCTGTTCAAGGATTTTGGGTACTTTAATTTGTATTTGGAACAGTGGACGTCGGTACTCTATCTGTTGCTTTACTATTCTACATACTGCTATTTCACTTTCTTATAGATGCCTCGGGCATATTTGGATGCTTTCTCAGATTGTCGATAATCTCCATGTGGACCGTTACTGGGTTTTATATCATGTCCTTGTATGTGACATGGGGTATTTTCTATCATTGTCTGGGGTGGGACTTCCACTTTTCTGGATGGATATTTGGGTTCCAATCTTCAGATGTGAAAATGTAATGACTTCATGGACATTTTTACTTCATATAATATATTCAAAACATCGTTTTTTCTCTTGTGAGAAAAAAATGATTAATGCTTATCACTCTGCCTTCAAAACTAGCGATGCTGATCTATGTTGCTGGTTTATTGATATGGTCTGATGGTCTTTTTATATTTTGGACATGTCACACTCCTCACATGATTAGCGTTTTTCTCTATTCAAGGATTTTGGGTACTTTAATTTGTATTTGGAACAATGGACGTCGGTACTCTATCTGTTGCTTTACTATTCTACATGCTGCTATTTCACTTTCTTATAGATGCCTCGGGCATATTTGGATGCTTTCTCAGATTGTCGATAATCTCCATGTGGACCGTTACTGGGTTTTATATCAAGTCCCTGTATGTGACATGGGGTATTTTTCTATCACTGTCTGGGGTGGGACTTCCACTTTTATGAATGGATATTTGGGTTCCAATCTTCAGATGTGAAAATGTAATGACTTCATGGACTGTTTTACTTCATATAATATATTCAAAACAACGTTTTTTCTCTTGTGAAAAAAAAAATGATTAATGTTTATCACTTTGCCTTCAAAACTAGCGATGTTGGTCTATGTTGCTGGTTTATTGATATGGTCTGATGGTCTTTTTATATTTTGGACATATCACACTCCTCACATGATTAGCGTTTTTCTCTGTTCAAGGATTTTGGGTACTTTAATTTGTATTTGGAACAATAGACGTCGGTACTCTATCTGTTGCTTTACTATTCTACATACTGCTATTTCACTTTCTTATAGATGCCTCGGGCATATTTGGATGCTTTCTCAGATTGTCGATAATCTCCATGTGGACCGTTACTGGATTTTATATCATGTCCCTGTATGTGACATGGGCTATTTTTCTATCATTGTCTGGGGTGGGACTTCCACTTTTCTGGATGGATATTTGGGTTCCAATCTTCAGATGTGAAAATGTAATGACTTCATGGACTGTTTTACTTCATATATTATATTCAAAACAACGTTTTTTCTCTTGTGAAAAAAAAATGATTAATGTTTATCACTCTTCCTTCAAAACTAGCGATGTTGGTCTATGTTGCTGGTTTATTGATATGGTCCGATGGTCTTTTTATATTTTGGACATATCACACTCCTCACATGATTAGCGTTTTTCTCTGTTCAAGGATTTTGGGTACTTTAATTTGTATTTGGAACAATGGACGTCTGTACTCTATCTGTTGTTTTACTATTCTACATACTGCTATTTCACTTTCTTATAGATGCCTCGGGCATATTTGGATGCTTTCTCAGATTTGTCGATAATCTCCATGTGGACCGTTACTGGGTTTTATATCATGTCCCTGTATGTGACATGGGGTATTTTTCTATCATTGTCTAGGGTGGGAATTCCACTTTTCTGGATGGATATTTGGGTTCCAATCTTCAGATGTGAAAATGTAATGACTTCATGGACTGTTTTACTTCATATAATATATTCAAAACATCGTTTTTTCTCTTGTGAAAAAAAAATGATTAATGTTTATCACTCTGCCTTCAAAACTAGCGATGCTGGTCTATGTTGCTGGTTTATTGATATGGTCTTATGGTCTTTTTATATTTTGGACATATCACACTCCTCACATGATTAGTGTTTTTCTCTGCTCAAGGATTTTGAGTACTTTAATTTGTATTTGGAACAATGGACATCGGTACTCTATATGTTGCTTTACTATTCTACATTCTGCTATTTCACTTTCTTATAGATGCCTCGGGCATAATTGGATGCTTTCTCAGATTGTCGATAATCTCCATGTGGACTGCTATCAGAGCGATATCATGTCCCTAAGAGTGTGACATGTAGGCTTTTTCAATCATTTTTGGGGTGACCTAATTTTCTCGATGATATTTGGGTTCCAATCTTCGTATGTAAATGTAATGACTTCATGGACTCACATTTACATAATATATTCAACACAAATATTGCCTTTTAAAGTTTCAATTTTTTTTTTTTAAATTGAACCCTCCGTTGGTCTACCGACGCCTTGTAGACGTCGGAACTGCGACAACCTAGAAACGTCAGAAGAGAAAAATTATAAAAACGTCGGACCACATTTCGTCGGAATTGAGACAGATTACAAACGTCGGAAGAGCGACATTCCAAACGTCGGACCACATATTGTCGGCATTGCGACATCTTACAGACGTCGGAAGAGTGACGTCCAAAACGTCGGACCACGTTGGGTCAGAATTGCAACCATTTACAAGCGTCGGAAGAGCGAAGTTCCAAACGTCGAACCACATTTCATCGGAAGTGCGACAGTTTACAAACGTCGGAGGCGCGACGGTGTGTGAGACGTCGGAAGAGTGACGCTTGTTCGGAAGCGATGGAAGAAGTGTCGATAGTGCGACACTTTTTACGTGCGTCGGAACTGCGACGGCATGACAAACCACGGTTTGTCCACCCTCGAACTGTCGCTCTTGCGATGACTATGTGTCGGAATAGCGACGAATTGGCCGTCGGAATTTCCGCCAAATTTTCTAGTGTCTTCATCTTCAGCTTCAAATTCAACTTCCTCATTTTGAAAAGTAACATGTCTACCTTTACTAGATTGATCCCTTGCATCATGAAGACTTTTTTTTTCTTCTTTCCCATATCTTATTCTTCATGTTCATGGAAAATGGAGACAAAATTCATAATATCTCGCTCTATATAATAAATTCCCCCAAACATAATTGAAATGCCCTCAAAAAAATCTTGTAAAACAAAATATAATATGTCAATATTAACTAAGTTATTAAAAATACAATGATACAGTTTGAATAACACAAAACAGATAAGTGTAAATAAAAATACTTACAATCTTTCGTGCAATATTTTGTACGATTTGTTTGCATACCTTTGAAGAATCTTCCCCCATGTTATGCATCGACAATGTAAAATGATATCTAATTTTATCATGTGACTTGGGTGGTTTTGAAAGTATATAAAGACTTTTAGTATTTGGAAGAATATAGAGGTCTAATACTTTTCCCACGAGGTCATAAATTTCAGCATCAAAATTCTTACTCACGTATAGATATAATTGCAGAGATTCGACTTTTATGTCTTTCAGAAACCATGCATATTTTGAACGATTCACTTGTTGATTTCCTCCAGTATTAAACCAACTTATTTCCTTTTGTGGATGCATCTCCCACATTTTTAGTAATAATTGAGGTGTATTTTGTCCAGCAGTGATTTTTGAAGGCCCACATGTAGCTTTAGATGACGCAAATTTTGACTTTGGTCCAGAAAGATTGACAAACACTTTCCTTCTTGCCATTTTCCTGAATATATATATATATATATATATATATATATATATATATATATATATATATATTAGTAAATCACAAAAAACAAAATCTTACGTAAACAAAATAGAAAACTAGTTTAAAAAAATGATATTTTTTTACATTTTTTCCCTTACAGAAACTGTAAAACATTTATTTTTTAAATGTCATCTCCCCAACCCCCCTTAATTTTTATTTTTTTATTTTTATAATTTGGAGGTCGATTCTCAAAATCATCCCCCCTAAATTTAAAACAAGTTCAATTAATTATTTATTTTATATTTTTTTTTATATATTTTCTCCCCCACCACACTAATTTATATATATATATATATATATATATATATATATATATATATATATATATATATATATATATTCGGCGGGGGGCCTATTCTGAGAATCGACCTCCCTGTCTTGGGCGTTGTTGGGTTGGGGAAAACATAACCCCGTGGGCGTGTCCACCCAAAAAATGCATTGTGGGCGTTGTGCTGCAAGTGGACGCGCCCATGGGGTGGTGTCCACCTGAGCCCGAGGGTTGCCCCTTGTGTGCCCTCATGCTCGGGCAAACGCCGCCCCGTGGCTGTGTCCACCTGCAGCACGGCGACATCTGCCTGGGGCTGATTTTCAAAATCGCCCCCCTGCCAAGTAGGGCGGCCGATTCGCAGGGCTCAGCAAGACGTTGCCTCGTGGGGAAAATGAGCCAATGGGGCGGCGTCTGCCCAAGCCTGAGGGCGGCCCTCTGGCTCGGGCGGATGCTGCCTCGTGAGCACATCCACCCACAACACGGTGGTGTGTGGGCACATCCGCCCACAGCACAGGCGCCAATGCCACCATGCTACTAGTGGATGCGCCCACAGGGTAGTGTTTTCCCACAACACGGGTGCCCTAGCCTGAGTGGGGGCACCCACTGGGCCCCTGGGAAAGCATGGGGGCCAATTCTCAGAATCGTCCTCCATGTTTTCCTAGGGAGGTAGTGGGTGCGCCCAATTGGGCCAGAAAAATCATGTGTTGCCCCAAGCGGGCCCACCCACAGTATACCTGTTAAATTTATTTTTAATTTTAGATTAAAAAAAATATATATATATATATATATATATATATATATATATATATTATTTTGTTTTCTACCAAAAAAAATTAATGGTAAAAGATGGTAAATTTTTAAGGGTTTAAAATATTAACTGTTGAGGCTTTGAACTTGACTTTCATTAATTTTAACAATTTACTAATTTTCAGAATAATAGAAAGAAAAAATAATCACGTTGACAATGTTGCTGCTCTAGAAAATCATTCCAAGATTTTAAACAAACCTAGAGAAATCTTGACATGATATGTGGAATAGTGACAATGAATTTTATTATAAAGTGGAAATAATGGAACTGTTTTTCAGCGGGGTAAATGTGGGATAAAAAAATATGATGAATATTAAAAACATAAAATCTATAATGAAGTAAAAGTTATATAATTTAATTAAAATTATTTTAGTTTGAAAAAAAAATTAGTAAAATAAAAATGTGTAGGGAATTTAATTCGAATTTAGGGTCCATATTAAGAGAATATTTTAGTGACCAATTTTCAAATAAATCATATAAATAAAATTTGAAAGGACATATTTCAAACAAAAATTTTCGGCGAAAAAATTTGGAGGGAATTTTTCATTGTTTCAGCTATATATTATCATTGAAAGAGATATCATTTGCATCATTAAACATTTCTTGTTTGATTGTTATGGATTCCTCTGATACTGAATTTTCGTTTTATGAATCATAAAAATCTTCATCATGTAACAACTCTATTCATATTGATGAATATAATGAGAGAAGTAGTGACAAAATGAAAGATGAAGATTTTCAAATGAATAGAGATTTTAATTGTCCACTTATTCCTAATCCTATGGACTATGAGAGAAGTAGTGATGAAGGGAAAGATAAATATGGTGAAGAATATCCTCCAATTCATTATTTCAAAACCATAGATGATGGTATTGAAAATTTACATGTCGTCGAAGATGGTAATGAATATTTTTTAAACAATGTTGGTGGTGAATTTACTAACTATATTGAAAATGATCATAGTAAGAACAATATTCCTCCTAATCATCATGGAAATTCTTGTTCAGAGAATGATGAAATGATAGAGATGTTGCCAACAAATATTTTTTCTAAGAGTAGGAGTAGACCTTTTCGTATCAATCCAAGATGTTCTAGTTATACAATGGGTAGACTAGTATATCTCATGAGAAGAACTTCTATCAGTGAGCTCATTTCAAGTGACTATTGCAAAAAGGATTTCTTGAAACATATGGATTTCAAATTTTATTTAGAGAAAAGGAAGAATTATTTGTCAATGAATAAAAGAATGCAGAATTCATATTTAGTGGGGTGCATGAAATCTACACTGGCAGGTTATGATTATCATATTGGGTATTTATTTCTCTGTATAAAGGATTTCAAAATGATTCATTCAGTTCGAAATTTTCGTCTATCAAGAATCCAAGATAATTTGGAAAAGAATCCTACATATTATTCAGAAGTCTGTCATAAACGTGAGTTTGGGCCACTAGCAAACACTGCAATGTCATGGCTGCAAGAATTCTTTTCAAAACATGGAGAGTGTATGCCAAATAGAGATACAATAAATATTCCAAATAATTTAACAAGACAATAAATCTGCAACTTATACAAGGAATATATAGAAGGTGTTGAAGGAAATGTTCATTTTATTACATATCAATATTTAATGCAGATATGGAGGAGAGAATTCAACAATGTTAGTATTCATAAGAAGACAAGGATGGGTGTTTGCATTACATGTGCTTCTCTAAATTAGAAAAGGGACAAATGCCAAGAATTAGAAAGAGGTAAGCATTCATAAAATTATTATTTTAAATTGTATAGTGATCAACTATGAAAATGTATTTATTAATATACATTTATTTTATGTTATGTGTGGATTCCATTGTTAAAGTCCTTCAAGAGCATCGCTAACAACAAACAAGTGAAAGGAAAAAGTTGTATAAGAATCGAAATAAGTGTTATGATAATCCAAATAAATATTTGGGTTTGATAATTGATGGTATGGACTAGAAGAAAACACTTCTAGCACATTTTTTTCGCACACCCAAAAATTTGCAGGAGGAAAATTTTATCCAGTTTCACTTGGTTGGTTGTATGGTCTTCAATGGGAAAATGTCGCCAATATTTTACTTCACAGCTCCAAATATTCATAATGATGGAAATATTACAATACCATAATTCGTGATGTGATTTCTCATTGGGGTGGTAATCTTCCTGAAATTGTGTATCTACAATTAGACAACACTTATCGTGAAAACAAAAATCAAATTATTTTTGGATATCTAAACATGCTTGTTGAATTGAGAAATTTTCGTAAGGTAAAGTTCGGTTTCCTTCTTGTTGGGTACACTCACGACCATATTGATTAGATGTTTAGTCATTTTTCAATAACATTGAGGAGGAATAATGTTGGGAGCTTGATATCATTAATTGAATGTATTAATAAATCATTTATGCCATATTTTTAGGCCCCTATATTACTAGTGTAGTCCCTTATTATTGTTATCGTAGCCCCCTTATTGTTATTGGTGTACCCTTGTAACCCCAATATTGTGATTATTGTGCCCTTACATTATTATTGTTAGCTCAACTTGGATTATATTGTGACCCCATGGACTCCTATATATAGAAGGAGGTTATTTCATTTGTATCATCCAAGAATTTCTCATTTATGTAATGTAAAGGAGGTTTCCCCCTCAAAGTGGCTTATTTCTAAGGCGTTGTTCTCTCTTTTCTATTATTTTTGGAGCTGGTTTCATAAAATTCGGTATTTTTACAGCTACACCCATACAAACAAATCTCCCTCAAGAAAGCTAAGAAGGATAATAAATTATCGCCAAAGTAGTCCTTAAAATGTGTTGGAAAATATTGGTATTATGGCATACAAATTGGAGCTTATTGCTTCATCGTGAGTGCATCCAGTTTTCCATGTTTCATGCTTAAAGAAGGTTATAGGTGAAAATTTTCTAGTTCAAACAATATTTCCAGAACTTGATGAGGAAGGAAAAATCACATTGGAACTTGAAGCACTCACGGAAACAAGAACTCAATAGCTACGAAATCGATCAATTTCAAAGTATCTCATCAAGTGGAAGAACTTACCCACTGAAGATTCTACATGGGAGGATGAGAATTTTATACAAAACCACCCAGAGCTACTCAAGCATTGAGGACAACACATTTTGAAGGAGAGGGGCATGTTGGGTCCCTATATTACTAGTGTAGTCCCTTATTGTTGTTAGTGTAGCCCCCTTATTGTTATTTTTGTACCCCTGTAACCCCAATATTGTTATTATCGTGCCCTTACATTATTACTGTTAGGTTGGCTAGGATTATATTGTGACCTCATGGACTCCTATATATAGAAGGAGGTTTTGTCATTTGTACATCCAAGAATTGTTCATTTATGTAATGTAAAGGAGGTTTCCCCCTCGAAGTGGTTTATTTATAAGGCATTGATCTCTCTTTTATTTTATTTTTGGAGTTGGTTTCATAACAGAGAGCCTATTTTTCATGTGTCAGAAGAAATTGTTGGCATGTGAAGGTTTATTATCGAATTGCATGGTGAGGAGAAATGCATTGAAAAACTTAATTACATTAGTTTCCAACATCAATTTCGTATCAAACAAATTGTTGGGAAAACACTTATATGAGGCAAGAAGTTTCTAACAACTGCATAATGGGCGTCATCATCAAGTCTGGAATTTTTGAATTTCATTCCAAATCATCCAATATTTTCGTCAAATATATTATTATTATAATTATTTGGTGAAGTTCATAATGCATGAAGGCAAAAGAGAGCGATAGATTATTCTACATGCCTGGAAGAAATTAAAAAAACCATTAGATATACATATGAGTACTTTGATGTTGATGATTCAGTTTGGTCAGAGTCATTTTTAAATGACCAGAGTGATATCCTTTCAAGACCAGCAAATGAAGATATGTTACATTAAGACATTTGTGATCCATAATGTAGATAAATGTATTTCGGATAAATGACGATTTGTTTTTGAAGACTCCATTTATTTGGCCACAAAATGTATCAAATGAACATGAGGAAACAAACATTCTTGAACAAAAACAATCACATGATATTATTAATTCTACACAGGTGGAGGAAAGAGAAATGTATATTTTCTCCAGAAGATTTTGTGCACAACGTGAAGCCATGGAAGGCCTTTACAGGGGTTCAGTACAAGAAATTAAGGATGGTTGCATGATCGTAGTCTTAGCACATGAAGATCCACATGGATATCCATTATGGGTTGCCAAGGTTATAAAGGTGATTACATAAAATGAGGACATTACAGGTGTTGAAGTACATTGGTATGCCACAAACACACACCCATTCAATGGTGTGTACAAGCCAAAGATGGTAGTTGATAAAAAAATTGGCGGAAAGAGAAAAATAAAGGGTACAAATATAAATCATCGCCGCACAGACCTCTTAAAACTGGAGGAACTTGAAATACTTATTTATGAATTCAATTTAAAAAAGAGAGGAACTCCTCACTCCATGATGATATAGATTCTTAAGAGGTTTCTACCAGAAGAAACAATGTTGAGATGGCAGTCTGTTGAACCTAGTCGTAGATCTAGAATAATTTTGAAACCTCAAGTGGTGGGCATGCATGTTGTCTCAAATGAGGTAGTAGCTAATGAAAGAGAAGAATATGGAACATATTCATCTGCATCCAATCATTCATCTGAAGATGTGAATTCTGATGGTGTGCAAGAAAATATCAGTGATTTTGAATATTTGTGTAAGACAATTGATATAAATGATGTTTGCATTGAGCAATGAAAATGATATTTTAACTTCCCCATGATCTTACATCAATTTATGAGTCATTTTTATGTATTTTGGATTATATGTTTTAATTATGATGAATTCATCTGTCTAAATATTCACAATACAACAATAACTTGAAGAAATAATTTATGTTTCATTGGGTTATTTTAGTCATATAATTTGTTCATAATATCATGGTTGAAATATGTTGAAAAGTTAATATTTTTTTATTCTATGGGTGAAAAATTGTGAAATATATTTTATCTTTAACATTATGGTTGAAAACAATTAGAATTTTATGGATTTTTAGTGTCATGATATTATATGTTAAATGGCATGTATAAAAATTATGATAATTTTAATGTGTTTAAAATCTCATTATTTTATATTTAACGTCATTACTAAAATATCTTGAAATTGTTCTTGGAAAATAAAAATGATACTCTAGCAGCAACCATTCTGTGTTTTTCCATTTATTTGGCACATGAAAATTGGTTTTACTGCCATTTTTTAAAAATGTTACAAGTTAACCCTGAAAAAAGTAAAATCTCATTCTGGAATACACACTTTTCATTTTTGTGTTGTTTTTCATGTTTTTTGGGTTTTTTTGGCTAGAGTTCTCGTTTTCAGTTTATATTTCACGTTTCAAATTTTATGTTGTTTTCCCAGCTAGTTTTGACATGCATGGTATGTGCATGTTTGCATTTGGTTGTTTTACTATCATTTGCATGGATTTTTCCAGGTTTTGATAGCGGATTTTATCCTAACCTTTCCATTTCCAGATAGCGATGGTGTGATGGGATTGTTCTCGGTTTTGCGCTTTGTATATCTGGATGGTTTCAAACGCTGGGATGAGGTGGTTTGAGGTAAAATCTCAAATTCCTAGGAATCCCTTGACTGGAAATGGTGGGATACACGGTAAAGCCTAAGGGTGGAGATAGGAAATTCCTCAAGGATGATGAAAGAATTCTGAGGCATCTATTCTCGGTTCGGTTTTGTGATCTCAACATTGGTTTAGGTGTGATTACGACATGGAGAGGTTGGAGGTGGTTTAAGCTCTGGATTCCCTTGGTTATCTTTGTATTGGTTGATCCCATGAGATGCCATGTTCATGATTGGAATATGGCAAGAGTGTGATTGGATGAAGAGAAATTTGGCTCAGCTAATCTATGGTCGAGTGGAACGTGGAACTCCTGAACCTGCTTAGTATTTTCCTAATGGTTAATAAAGCTAATTTTCTCTTGCTTTTGGTACGGAAATGTACTGGTTATTATGTGGATTTAGTGGATGTTCTCTTATTTTTATTTACCTGGTTATAAGCATGGTTTTATGATAGATTTTAGTCATGTATATTTTCATGTTTTCATTCATAACTGAATAAATAATGAATTTAATACCTAATTTATGTTAATACAACTAATGAGAGAAGGTAAGAACCCTTCTTGTTAAACCTCAGATGATTTTTCAGTCCCTCGTGTTCAGACTTGCATTCATGACCTATAGGTTGCATATCTACCAAGTATTTGACCAAATGTAAGCCATGGTTGGGGATGGTCAGGTCAAGTCTTGGTTTCATATTTTGGTTTACAAGAATTTTCTTTATGTCTTTTATGAGTTATGGAAGTTTCATAGTTTTCTTTGTAGAGGCTTAGCCACAACCCTGGAAAATAACCGTAATTCTCAAAGTCGCTGGCACAAAACTGGTAGAAAAAGGCCACATTCACACTACATGCCTATGGGAGTGACTGGGAACCCATAGTCACTTGGAGGCCTTGGCAAGGGAGCGGTTGGGGCTCTAAGTTAGTAAAAAGGTGAGTTGTCACAGGGGATGGATACCTGGACGGTTAGGTAACTTCTAGAGGTCCTATGGCACCTAGGGGAAGTCAGTAAGGTCTTGTTGTGTCAACACCATTTCCTTAAATTCATCTAGGAGGTTGAGAAATATTATAGTGAACCTCAACTCATGTTTACCTGGGCAGGTCAGTGAAAGTGGGTAGATATGGGAGGAGGTGTTACATGTTAGTCCTTGGTTGCAGTAGGGGTTTTATTTTGAGGAATTTTTGGAAATTAATCATGTACGAAATTTCATATTTTTGCTACAACCATAATAGTTAATCATATAATATTACCCTTTATAGGTTCACAGTGCCATTTTCAGACTTCAACTTGTGTACTAGCTACATAAAATTTATTTGTAGTTGGGGTATATACAAAAAGGGGCCTTAATTGGGCCAGTGTTACCATTTTTGTTCTATTACTTCATCAGATTGTTTGGGGAAAGAAGATCGACCACCATAGATAGAGCTCTATACTCTATGATAACTTAGATTCTCATACTCTATGATTTGGGTTGTGGTCGAAGCTTGCATAATCTAAAATGTAATTTTTTCTTCTTTATTTCAAGAAAAATAAACTGTGTATTTTATGTGCTATTGCATGCAAATGTGATCGCAAACATGATTTTTACAACCTTATTAATTTTTTTTCCTTATTATTCCATTACATGCATACATGGATATTCTTTGCAGGTTTAAAATTATGCACTTCAGTTTATGTAAAAAATATGGTTATTTATTTTTTTCTTTCTTAGGTTTAAAAAAACACCAAGTAGGTTGGAAGCCTGGCGGAATGCTAATGTGGTAATCCATATAAGGTATTTCTTTAAATCCCTAGTAATAACTTTCCAAGGATTTCACATTTCATGGCTAGTTGACGAGGTCTCCCTTCCTCATCTTTGGCATGTAAATTTCTAACCTGACAACAAAATTATACTTATTTTTAACAAGATTATTTACTGCCATATATATATATATATATATATCTTTGCATTTTTTCAAGAATTTAGTTTCAATACAAGTGGTATGATGTTGTTTAATACAAATTGTTCGCATATTTTTATTTTCCTTACTACCTAGGTAATTCATCTACCTTCGTCAAATTTTTATGGTTTTTTATTCATATCCACATGTACAGTGGATACTTTGTTTGGTTCATAGATAGGGTTTCTTTCCTCATTCCCCACAAAATAGGAATACTTAGTTTTACCTATTAGAAACCCTTAAGTTAAATTCTTTGTCATTTAACCCACAACTTTCTTGCAACAGAACAAACTCAAATACACATATATATTTCGTTCATATAAACATTAGTAGGGTCTATCCTGTTAGGATATTCCAACACATAGGAAATAGTTAAGTATAACTTGGTCTAGCATAGAGTTAGGTAAAGTGTGTTTCTTTACTGAGTACATTTGTAAATTATAATCCGATGGTCACAATATGTAGTGATCTGACGGTTCATTCTCTCCTTGGTATTATCGACACTTGATATGTGGCTCAACACCCGATTGGTCCATGATATCTGTTTAAATAGTATGGAGGGTAATTTTTTTGGTAACCGTTTATGAGAGAAGCTTATGTAAATTTTCTTTCTTTATATTAATAAATTTCCTAAAGTGGTCGCATTGGCTCAGGTCATGGATTGTTTCCCTCTTTGAGGGTTTTAACCACGTCAAATACTATTGTACTGATCTGTGATCTGTTTTTGAGTGGTGACCTTTGGTGTATGATCTAAGGAACTTACCCTGTAAATTCATACATGGTATCAAAGCTATTTTGAGGGCATCATCCATTGTTGATCCAAATCCGAAACTGGTTTGACAGCATGTGACTTTCATTTTCTAGGTCTACTATTTCCGACGACTTTCGGGCCGAGAGAACTACTTTATTGTGTCTGGAGCCTCTATTATAGTGAGGAACCGCTTTTTTTTCATGCGAAAAGGTTTCCAGTTGCCCAAGTTATGTTATTTTAGATCTGGAGGTAATAAACATTTTTTTTACAGTTATATTTATTAATCTCTTTGTTTATTTCGATTTGTATTCTTTTTTAATTTTTGGATCTATACCCTATTCTTTGTGTATGCTATTTCTCTGTGTTGTGTGCGATCTCGGCAAATCAGAAATAGGAAGACGAGATTTCTCTGGTACATATGCTCTTTCCCCGCGACTTTGTGCGATCTCAGGAAATCAGAAATAGAGAGAAAAATGGATAGTTGCCAGTATGACAAACTAGAAATCTAACGTTCTGCCGTAAGACTCGTATTTGTTTTTGCACGAATGGTTGATTTTTTTTGCAGGAAAAACCACGCAAACCGAGAGGAAAAAAAAAAACTTCCTCCTTTCAAACAATTACAGAATCCTTTTACTAGCTCACTTGGAGTAAAGTTACTTTATGAGAATAGAGGTCTTGGGTTCAAGTCTCTTTATCAAGCTTATTCTTCTAAAAATATTTTTGCTAAGTTACTTTTTCTTAAAAATCATTTTGGCAAGTTGTCGGTTTTAAAAATGGGGTTTAGTGTAAAAAACACATGTAAAAGTAACATTGTATAAGTGACTCTCACTTATTTATGAAAGTGGGTCACAAAAAGTAGTTTTTTTTAAGGTGAGGTTATTGTATTAAGTTTGGAAAATGGGGGGCGGGGGGGGGATTATTTTTTAAATAAGCACAAATTCATCATCAACTTTCAACCTATCATGTAACTATTCAACATCTACTACAATATTGTTTCAAAAAGGAATAACTTCTTCATCCGAAAGCTATTTTCAGAGCCGTCTTTTTTTAACCAGCCCAATTTCTTGAGATCTTTCCATTGGAGAAGTTGGTTTCAATCTTTTCATCTTCATTTTTTTTTAAATGGAAAGCGCATGCCCGGTTATTCTTAACAACACCAATTATTTCCAATGGCTATCCTACATGGTAGACTTGCTTAGAAGTAAAGGGCTTTATAGAATGCCACAGAACAAGACTCTAAACCTACCAATGGAGATAAAACCACTAAATGGGAAAATAAAAAATATCAAGCACGAGGGTTGATAGGAATGTCCATTGCTCAAGATCTTAGATTTCATATCCAAGAAATTGACTCCCATGTTGAAGCTACGAAAAAGATAAATATTGTTTTTGGCATTAAAAATGAAATCAGAGCCCACCATCTTGAAAATGAGTTTCTTGCTTTGGACCCCAATAACTTCTCCTCTGTTGAATATTTTTTGCCCAAATTCAAGACCCTTAGACTTATTTTATAAGGTTGTAAGGTCAAAAAGGAATATGGTAGCCTTATCTATTCCATTCTTGTTAAGCTTGGCCCTGCATACTCTGTATTTGTTTCCACCTTCCATTCCACTAGAGAAGCCCTCATTTCTCAAGGAACAGCCTATAAGTCCCCATCTTTTCATGCCTTTTGTGATTCTTTGATAAGAGAATGATATGAAAGGAAAATGGCATCCACCCATGGTATTCATCTACCCATGTTATCCATCCACCCATTGTATTTATTTGCCCATGGTATTGTAAGTGACATCTATCCATGATATTCATCCACCCATGCTATGTATCCACCCATGGTATTCATACACACATGGAATTCACCCATGGTATTGTAAGTGGTATCTACCCATGGTATTGACCCATGGTTTTGACCCATGGTATCCACCTATGGTATCTACGCATGGTATTGTAACTCAAAAAAGGCTATAAATAACAAGCCTCAGTTTGTAAAAGGACAGATTGTCCACCACAATGTAGCTTCTACAGTTATTCTATCTTTTAATAAAACATGTTTCTTTGTGGTTTTATTTGCTTTGTGATCACTCTATTTTTTCTGGCATTCTAATTTTGCAGATCTTGTTAGTTCCATTTCAAATTTTTATATCTTGGGGGCCTCCCCCCAAGATCTAGATCAGAGAACAAGAAAAAATATTACACCTTGGTGTTATTAATACTAGAAACTCTTCCAAGAAAGCCTTACAAGCCCAGCAACAACCATATCAAAAAAATCCTAAGAAGAATCATCCTAAAAAGAATGGTATTAAACCAAACAAGGGTCTTAAGGAATTTCTTCCACAAACTGAAAAATAAACTCACCAAACTGATAAGGAAAATAAAAAAAAGGGAAGAAGACAGACAAACATTGCAAACTTTGTAATCGTGATGGACATGTAGATTCGAAATGTTTTAAGAAGATGGAAGCCTTGGAAGCAACAATGAAGAATCACAACATCAATTTGGATAACTCTTCAGCTTCATCTTCGGGAATGGCACTTTCTTCTTGTGGTTGTCAAGAATCAAGATCAGGTTATGCATTGAATGTATCTTCTTCTTCTCATTCTCATGAGTGGCTCATTGATTTTGGAGCCTCTTACCACATGGCCAAAATAAAGCCATGTTTTCTTATTTAAATGATTATAACACCAAAAAAAATTATGTTGGTGAGATAGATCTCTTAGTGTTCTAGGGTCTAGAACCATTCAACTAGATAATGGTCAGTTTAATGATGTATTATGTGTTCCTACCTTGTCCTGCAACCTTATATATGTTTATCAAATAACTCATTCAGGTGAAGGGAAAACAATATAATTCTCACCTCATGATGTTGTAATTAAGGACCTAAGATATCCAAGACATATTTTAGCTACTGGCATTGCTGATGATTCCACAAGGTTGTATAAGTTTGACAACTTTGGGTCATCATGTCTTCCCTCCATTTTTGTTGCTCATAAAGATAAAGTGAGAAAAAATTGGCATGACCGATCTGGTCACTTAAACTATCGCTCTTTTCAAACTCTATGTAAAGAAAATATGGTGACAGGTCTTCCTATGGTATCTTGCAGAGATGGTGTTTGTTCGAGATGTGTACTCAGAAAACATCGTAAGGATAGTTTTGACAAACATGCCTCTTGGCATGCTTCAGCCTCTTTGCAACTTGTGCATAGTAATTTATGTGGTCCACTTCCAGTTGTTTCTTTCTCTGGCTACAAGTACTTCTTAAATTTCATTGATGATTTTTCCAGATGCACTTGGGTATATTTCTTAAAACTCAAGAGTGAATTTTTTAAGATGTTCTTGGCCTTTAAGGCCTTTGTTAAGAAATAATCTAGACATCAAATTCTTAAGTTAAGATATGAAAATGGGGTAGAATATGTTAAAAACAAATTTATCCACTTTTTCACTAAGCATGGAATTCAATTGAAACATATTGTTCCGTAAACTCCACAAAAAAATGGTGTAACTGAAAGGAAGAATCACACTCTAAAAGAAATGGCTAATTGTATGCTTCAATCTAAAGGTTTTAGTCTTCATTTTTGGGCAGAAGCAATTAACTGTGAAAATTACATAGTAAATCACACTCATACTAAGGTTTTAAGGAATATAACTCCAGAAGAAGCCCAGAGCTCAATCAAACCAGATGTAAGTCACTTTTGTGTTTTTGGAAGTGAAGCTCAGGCCCATATTCTAGATGTGAAACATAAAGCCTTAGAACCTAAGAGTGAAAAATGTATTTTTTTTGGATATTCTGAAGATGTCAAAGGATATAGTATTCTTCAACCAAAATCCAAAAATGTAATCATTAGAAGAGATGTAAAATTTGATGAAAATATATCGACCTACTAGCCTAGTTCGGCTGGTGTTCCACCTTTGGCCTGCGAGCCGGATTCGGCATATGTGGCACCTTTCTCTATCTCTTCTATTTTTGACAAAATTCCTTCTAGCTTGGATGATGACAGGGAGGATGAAAATCCTCCTCCACCTTCTCAAGATCGTCCTTCAGCTCCACAACTTCCAAGATGGGTCGGCTCTACTTGAGATGTAGCAGGTTCTCTTATAGGTGACCTTGTAGATCAACATCGTACACATTCTTAGTTTGAAAGAGCCTCTTCCTTATTGGCTCAAGTTCCAAAAAATCCTGATCCTGACACCTTTGAAGAAGCTTTAGGGCATACAGATTGGGATACAACAATGAATGAAGAATATCATTCCTTATTGGAAAATTATACTTGGGATCTTGTTCCTCTTCCAAAGGGAAGAAAACTTGTTAGATGAAAATCGTTTTATAGAAACATTTTTGGACGAGATGGAAAAGTGGATAAGCATAAATCTTGTCTTGTTGCTAAAGGTTTTTCACAATTTGAAAGCATTGAATATACTGAAACCTTCTCCCCTATTTCCAAAATGAATTTTTTTCTCCTTGTTCTTTCCCTTGTTGCCTCCTTTAAATGGGAAGTCCATCAAATGGATGTTAAATACACCTTCATACATGGGGATTTTCATGAAGAAATATACATGGAACAACCCCTTGGATTTATCCAAAATGACTCTAGCCCTGTTTGTCACCTTATTAAATATCTCTGTGGTCTCAAATAAGCTCCTTGGGCTTGGTATGCCAAAATGGATAGCTTTCTCTTAGATAATGACTTTTTTAGATGTCATTCTGACAAAACTATCTACACCAAGAAAGTGGGTAAGTCCTTAATCATCCTTGTTCTTTATATCGATGATCTTATCCTTATTGGTAGTGATCCCAACCATATAAACCATGTGAAGTCTTGCCTCAAAAAGAAGTTTGAAACTACAGAATTAGGATACTTTCATTATTTCCTTGGTCTTCAAGTCTTGCAATCCAAAGAAGGTGTTACCCTTTCTCAATCCAAGTATGCCTGTGATATTCTACGCCACTTTCACATGGAAGAATGTAAGCCATCCCCTTCTCCCTTTAAGTATGGATTCAAGATTTTAGTCACTTGTACTTCCCCTGAAGTTGATGCTACCTTATACTGTCAACTTGTTGGTAAACTTCTATATCTAACCCATACCCGTCCTGACCTTCCCTTTTTCATTGGTGTTGTTGCTCGGTTTATGCACCAACCTCATGAAAGTCACTATAAAATAGCTAAAAGAATACTTCAATATATTCAAGGTACAGTTTAGTTCAGGATTCATTACAGTGCAAGAGAATCTCCATTGTTGATTAGTTTCATTGATTCTGATTGAGTTGGTGACCCTAATGATAGAAAGTCTACTGTAGGTTATGTATTCACTCTTGGTTCAGGACCTATTACATGGTCTTGTAAGAAACACAGTTCCATATCTCTTTCTTCAGTAGAAGAAGAGTATCGTGGTGCAGTTGAAGCCAGAAAGGAAGCCCTATGGCTTTGTGAGATCCTGTTAGAATTTGGTCTTCATCAGCAGCATCCAACTACACTTTGGGGTGATAACCGTAGTGCCATTTAGCTATGAAAATATCCAGTTCAGCGTCAGTGCACGAAACACATTGAGCTACACATACACTTCATCTGAAATCTCATTCATGATCATGTTCTTGAAGTGCAGTATTGTTAAAATAATGATCAAGTTGTTGATATCTTTACAAAGGCTCTCACAAAAGTGAAGTTTACAAAACTTAGATCTATGCTTGGAGTTCAGGAAAGTTATCATTAAGGGGGGATAGGCTCTAATGCCTCATTCCTTCTCCTATTGTGTCAACTTTGTAAATCCTCCAATCCTATCCCATTTTTTTCTTAAGGGGGGATGTTAGGATATTCTGACACAGAGGAAATAGTCTCCTACTGTGTCACCTTTGCAAATCCTTCAATCCTATCCCAAGTTTTTCTTAAGGGGGGATGTTAGGATATTCTGACACATAGGAAATAGTTAAGTATAACTTGGTCTAGCGTAGAGTTAGGTAAAGTGTGTTTCTTTACTATGTACATTTGTAACTTATAATCCGACGGTCATGATATGTAGTGATACGACGGTTCATTCTGTCCTTGGTATTATCGACATTTGATCTTTGGCTTAACACCCTATTGGTCCATGATCTCTATTTAAAGAGCATGGATGGTCATTTGTCCAATAATTGTTTATGAGAGAAGCTTATGTAAAATTTTCTTTCTTTATATTAATAAATTTCCTGAAGTGGCCGCGTTGGCTCAGGTCGCGGATTTTTTCCCTCTTCGAGGGTTTTAACCACGTCAAATATTGGTGTATTGATCTATGATCTATTTGTGAGCAGTGACCTTTGGTGTATGATCTTAGGAACTTACCCTGTAAATTCCTACATATCCATTCACTTTTCTTCAATACACCTAGGAAACGCAAATAATCATAATGAAATCCTACTTATTTCATTTATATCTTTGAACTACAAAGGTAATATATTTAAAACAATTTTTTCCAAATATTTATATACTTATCTAAATATTCTTAAAAATAGATTAAATGTTGACACGTTCCTCCCAACAATGAAGTACATTTCTCAATAGTTCCTACCTGATCTCTACTCTGTACTAGCGAAACATCTTAGGATTTCTTCCTTAGCTTTATCTCCTTAGCCCCAACCAACTCCCTGCTAATTTTGGGTTCAGGTCCACTCTTTCTCTCCCACTGGTACTTTCTTTTAATCTGACTGCCTTTATCTCCTACAATCCTTTTTAAAACAACTTCCACCCATGAAATTTATCTCCATTCATGCATTATTTTATTATGGTTTTCTCAACCAACAGTTCCTACTGTGTGGAAAAATGGAGGATTTTATTTTTTTGTTCATGCCCCCTTCTTGGGCATAACTAATTCCAATTGTTTTCTTGGTATTAAGGATTCTAATCTCTCACATGAAAACCTTTAATATATTTCCAAAAACAAGAATACACAAAATGATTTTCTTTTTATTAATCAAAATAAATATTTACATTATCATAACATATTCATTGTACCAATTGAATTTTTAGCTACATTTCCAACATAAAAGTCATGCAAAGGGACAAATTTAATAGGGATATCACATCTCCCCTCCCCTTGAAAGGGAACATCGTCCTTATTGTTTTCATATTTCCATTTTCCCTGAAACAACATATGAAAAACTCATTTCATCTCATCTTCCATCTCCCAGGTAGCCTCCTCAAGGTGAAAGTGCTTCCATTGCACTTTAACCTAGGCAGTGACTCAATTTTGGGTTATAGTTTCATTCTGATCCAAAATTTGTACATGCTTGACCCATAAAGTGCCTTCAGGTTCGACCTATACCACATTCCAATCAATAATATGAGAAAGATAATGAATATACATTTTCAAAAGAGATACATGAAATACATTACAAATCCTAATGTGGGATGGTAGTGCTAGCCAGTAGGCCACTAACCCTACCCTGGCTAGTATTTCAAATGACCCACAAAACCGCGGGGATATTTTAGTGCAATTTACTAGTTTTAAGGAACTCTTTCTTGGTCATACTTTAATATATACATGTTCTCCCACTTGGAATTATATTTTTCCTTCTTAAGTCTGAGTAAATTTTTTGCTAATAATGCTTTTCTTTTAGGTTCTACTTGATCTTCTTCACCATTACTTGATTTATTATAGAAAATTTGGCCCTAACATAAGCCTATTGTCATGCTATCTCCAACTTAAGGGGATATGATACTTCCTTCCATACATAACTTCAAAAGGACTCATCTTGAGTGATTCCTAATAACTATTATTATAGAAAAAATCAACTAAATATAGATATACCTCCCATTTCTTGGGCTTGTTCATTTTTTACATGCATAACATGTCCTAAAGGATCTATTTGACCCTTCCGATTTGACCATTTTCTTGTGGATGGTAATCAATGTTGAAATTTAACTGCATGCACATTCCAGTAAGTAATGTCTTCCAAATGTTGGAAGTGAATTTTTCATTCCTATCTAATATAACAGTCTTGGGTATTATGTGAAGTGTGAAAATTTATTCCACCTGTGCAACTCTATAAGTAGACTGGACAAGTATATAATGAGCTAATTTATACAACTTGTCTACAAGAACCATAACATAATCATTTTGTTTTATATTCTTTGGTAATCAAGTAATAAAATATAATGAAATTACCTTCCACTTCAATTATGGTACAGGCAGTGGGTTCAATAATCTTGTTGGGCATTCATGTTCCACTATTACCTGTTGACACTCTTGGAATTTTCTAAGTACTCAACAGCCTCCTTCTTCATATTGGGCTAGAAGAATTCTTTTCTAAGAGCAACAATAATTTTTTGATAACCTGGGTAAGCTAAAAAGGTTCTTTTGTGGTGTTTCTAATATCATTTATTTAATCCTGACCACATCTAGAACACAAATTCTATTTTTAAATGTTAGCAACCCATTTTTATTAAGTGCATCATCTAGCTATTTTCCATTATTATTTTTAATTTTCGATTTTTCAAAATTGTGATTATAATATTTTTGTTCTAATGTTGTTGTCTTAATATGTTCTATGAAACATGTTTCATCACTACTTATTGTTACCTCACAAATTTGTTTCAAAATTATACTTAGCACATCTGCCACTTTTCTTTATTTTCCTTTTATGCTCTTAATTTCAAAGTAATATTCACTCAAGACAGACATCCATCTAGCTTTCCTAGCATCCATGTCAGGTTGACTGAAAAAATATTTTAAACTCACATGATCAATAATTAAGGTAAACTTCTTACCAATTAAATAATGGCTCCACATGTTAAGTGCATGGATGAATGCAACTAGTTCAAGGTCATAAACTACATATTTTCTTTCACGATATTTTAGTTTGTGGGATTCATAAGACACTACATGATATTCCTGCATTAGCACACCCCCTAAAACTTAAAAATAAGTATCAGTACAAACTACAAAGTCCCTAGCAAGGTCTATTATTTTCATCACATATGTAATAATAAGTAAATGTTTTAATTGTTCAAAACTCTCTTGACATTTTTTAGTCAACTCAAATTTTATCCCTTTCTTCTGCAAAGAGTATATAGCGTAAGCTAATTTAGAGAATCCCTCTATGAATATACGATAGTATCAGGTGATACCATTAATGATCTAACCTTTTCTACATCCTTAGGAATTGGCTAGTTAATAATGAAATTTACCTTTTCGGGATCCACAACTATTCCATATTTAGATATTTAATATCTGAGATATTGTATATTATACTGAAAAAGTTCATATTTTCTGAACTTAGTGTACAAATTTTGTTCACTTAAAGTCTAAAACACTATTTATAGATGTTGTTTTTTCTCCTCCAGTGTCTTTTAATAAATCAATACATTATCTATAAATATTAGTATGAGATTATCCAGAAATTTGCAAAAGACACTATTCATCGAGCACATAAAGGTAGTAGGTGCATTCCTAAGTCTGAAAAGAAGAACTATGAACTCATATTGTTCGTACTAGGTTCAAAAAAAAAATTTCATAATGTCTTCTTCTTTATTCCTTAGCTAGTGATAACTAGAGCTAAGCTCTATTTTAGCAAATACAATCTCTTGTTATTTGGTAAAATAAATCGTCAATTATGGGAAGGGGATATTTGTTTTAAATTTTTAATTTATTAAGCTGTTAGTAGTCAATACATAACTTGAATGTTCTATCTTTATTTTTGACAAATAAGACTAGTGCACCCCACAGTGAAATACTATTTTTGACGTACCCTTTATTTAATAATTCTCGTAACTGCATTTTTAACTCTACTAATTCTAGTGCACTCATCAGGTAAGGTAATTTTGATACAAATTCCAATCATGGTATTAATTATATAGAAAAATATGTGTTTCTCTTAAGCGAAAAAAAAAGGAATCTCATCAGGAAATACATCTGGATAGTCTCAAATAACTTCCAAATCATTTAAGGATTTAACTTGTTTATCTTGTGAGTGGTCTTCCAATTGAATGGAAAACAACTGGAATCCTTTCCTTACATCCACCTTTAACTATAAATAAGATATTTAGCACACATAAATAAGCTTGGGTATGCCTTTACAATTTGCGTTTCTCCATTGTCTAGAATGCATGTAACTATTTTATCAAGACAATTAAAAATTTCCCTGTGCTCCTCCAACCGGTCCATCCCTACCAGAATGTCATATGACCCCAACAACAAAGTGTTCATATTCATGGTATTTTGGTCCCCATTTAGAATAATAGGGAATGCCTTTACTCAATTTGTAACTTTTATTTTTGTTCCAATATCCAACTGGACCAACCATCTGTTGCCACTCCATAATTTGTAATATTGGCAAGAATAAATGACAGAGGACAACATCAAACCACTTTGGAGTCCAGAACCTAGCCTTCCTAGACTCGGAGAGGGCTCTCTCTGTATTTATAATTTAACTTGATGATTATAAGTGATGATATTAGGCTAGTTACATTGCAGGGGGTTGTTTGTTTATTTGATGGTATGGTTGGACAAATAGGGCTGCAGGGACTAATCCATTGGGCTATGGAGTCAAAAGACTAGAATGGAACATCAACATCAAGAGCATCATAGGGAAAGATAACTGTGCTAAATGGATATTTAGAGTTGTATGAATATGAGGTGAAAGAAATAGTAAGGTTTAGTAATTACTAAAGAGTAGTTAAGAATTCCTTAATCAGACTTCAACAGAAAACATTAAGATTGTAAATGCACAAAAAATTAAGGTGCTCCAATAGAAAATCTTAATTTAAAATTTCTGATTTACAATTACATGAACAAATACACAGCAGAGAAAACAATGGAAACATTTAAACAGAGAAGTAGCACATTACCATTTTGACATAGCTCAAGACTACTATAAACGGTCTTTGATTATTGATGTCCAGCTACAAAATTAAAGTGCTCCAATAGAGTAGTTCTTACAATGCAGGGGCTAACAATATCCAACCCTTAATTATGAAAATTCAAGCAGTATTTAACTAAAAATTGAGTCGGTTTCCCTAATCTACTTTGGAAAACTTCATTTATTACAAACAGCTGAAAATTAAATAGGTATGGCCATGCAAGACCCAAACGAAGAAAATCTCTGACAAAAAAAAGCCTATGGAATTAATTTTGATAACTCTTCAAGAATGCAAAACTCAGTTGGCTCTTCAGAAATCAAAAGTAGGCTTGAATGTGGCATGTGATAATCCCGAAGAGGCAACGAATGATGGCTCTGACATCTGGCCCTGCTTTTCAAAATATCGGCGTTGGGTAATTAAGTCTAGTCCAGGGCTAGCCATTTTTCATCGATTAGTGACTGTGATGATGTGTTTTGTTACCTTTTCCATTTCTACCATCATAACATAACATTTTTGCATGAATGCCCTTTTCTGCTCAACTCAACCTGTGGTGATTATTTTCTACCCGAATCCTTCTTGTCATGTTTCAACCCTTTTTTCAAACAAAACAACGTAAAAAATCATATACCCGGACCTGAAAATGCTTATATTTTAGTTCTGAAGCTACATCGCATCCACGCACTTTGCAATATTTATAGTTTAAGTTATGAAGAATGTAATCTGCGATGCAATGCAAAGTGGGAGGTGACATGGAGGGAAGGTGGGAGCGAACCGCAGCCCGCAGATCACAACTCTTAACTTTTAGTTATAAGCGCGGAGGCAAACTCTAAAAGACGTAAAGTGTGAAATGTGGGGAGAAGGTAAGTGACGTGGTAAGGGAAATGATGAAAGGTAAAGCTAAAGGCTAAAGTGGAAAGGTGGAAAAAAATGGTAAGGTTTAATCATTTTTTAAGGGAATTGAAATGGAAAGGAGGTGTGGTGGGTGAAAGGGTGAATGGGCCCCACTTCATCGCAAATCGCATTTCGCTGAATTTAACCTTTACCCTTGCGCCCATCCTGAAAAAATTGCAATCTATGATTGCGACTAAATCTCTGTCATTGATTGTTGCTTAGATCCAATGGTCATCAATGCTCCCTTACTGTGGTTTTTTGACCATGTTTCTTTGGTTGTGCCCATTCATTTCTTAGTTGTTTGCAGAATACTTGCCTCGCTTTCATGACTTGACCTACTTTAGCGTTCACAAATCAACCCGAACGCATGCACGACTTGAAACAATCATGTTAACGACTCTACCTTTGATGTTTTTTTGCCTTAACTGCTTCTCTATTGCCTTTTCTTCCTTTGATTCTTGCTTTGGAAAAGATTTTGAATATTGACATCTATGTACAGTATGAAAAAATTACAAAGAGAAAGTACATAGTTACCTTGTGATACTATAAATTACAGGGTTCTAACAGTGGCTCTAGATGGGGATGGAAGCTCCTTCAAGAGTTTTCAAGAACACCCTAGACTAGTAGCCTAATCCATTGGGTTGATCCCACGACTTGTATCTTGATCTTTTGGGCAACTTAGTGATTGAAAACTAGCTGATTGTTCCTCTGGATTTAACTGATAAAAATACACCACATTCTTTGTCAATCAGCTTATTAGCATACAGAAATTTGAATTGAAACTACAAATGAATGTATCCACTGCAATCCATCAAGATGAACATACTACTGCACCTTGAAAACTTGACTGGTGAGACCAGAACTATGCTGAAACTGTTGTATGAAACACATTGATCTAAAAATGAAAAACAATCTAAAACTAAGATTTGAAATGTGCTTAGAGTGTTGAGCTTATTTGCACCTCTACCTACCCTAATATACTGAAATGGATGCCATTCTAAACAATACAATAATTCCAATGTAGCCAGTCAAGCAACTGTTCTAATATATTTTTTACCATGTTCAAAGACAAACCTGACAATGGTGTTTGATACAAATTCCCGACCTGATCTTGTTTACATGGATTTTGGTTCCTTTGAAAAACAACTGTCATGCCAGAAATATGTGCATGATTTGTACAAAACAATTCCTCCATATAGACAGCCACTAGATCAAGATACTCTTGATTTATTTCTTGGTATTCTAACTCAGCCCACTCAACTTCATATCCTGGTACTGCAGATGTGATCTCCAGGTTCTCAATCAACTCGGAACATGTTTTCATGCTACCTAATGAGTGTTGTGCCACTACTTCTACTGAATCAGATAATGGGAAAGGTTGTCTGATCATATCCATATCATAGCAGCTTTTTAGAGCATTATGAACATAGGAATATTGATTTTGAAAGAAAAAAACATCCATTGCATTTGCTATTCAGTCATGTGGTGCTTTAGATGGCAGTGTTGGTCTGACACCTCATGTTTTATCTTATGATTATCAGCCAGAATGTGGTCCCAATTCCCATTCATAATATGAAGTGCATTAAAGTGTAGAGGTATAGAATCAAACTTGATCACTTAATCAGACTCTGTGACTTCACCTGATACTTGATATTAAAAAGGATTCAAGGGCTGAACCCTTGGATCTACAACAGATTTTTTATCATCCCTAGTTTTCTCATCTTATTGGTGAGAGAGTCCTCTTCTCCTAATATGATCAACTAGAATGTGGTCCAGATTCCCTTTCACAATCTGAAATGCATCAAAGCATAAGGGTAAAGAATCAATTTGGATCAATTCATCATCTATTTCAAATTCTATGATTTCAAGATGACTCTAGGCGAGAACCTATAGATCTGAAAAAGGTTCAGGATCATCCCTCTTTTCTTCATCTCACTTGTTAGATAATTTCTCATCCTTCATTTTAACCACCTTCTTATAATGATCCCTTAAGAGTGAGGAAAAATATAGAGGAAGTCATTTTGTACTTACTTGACAACTTCCTGCATTTTCTTCTTTTCAACCTTGCTCAGCATGCAGATTTTGATTATCAACTTTGCATTGTCATAGTTGAGTTTTCTCTTCCCAAGAAAATAGTGTTGGTTGCTTCGAATAATCAACCTCAACCTTATGGTCTTCCTCTTGATAATCATATTTGAGATGGCTACCTTTGTATACAAGGTCGTCTATCATGTACATCTTTGTTGAGGATCTCCCTGCCTCCTTCTATTTTTGGACTTCATCTTTGGTTGTGTTGTGGATATAGTGCATGAAACAATCATTTTCTGTTTTAGGGTGTCTAGGATGGACTGAAAATTGCTTGGGTACATTGATGTTTTTCTTTTCCGAAACTAATGGGACATGAGGTATCTGAAGAAAAAGCTCCTCTTTCCTGCTAATAATATACATCAATTTGTTTACTATGTTTGTCAACATCTCTAGTTTTATCTCTAAACATATTAGTTTCTCTTTTTCTAATTTGTCCCTCTTTATTTCTTTTAACTTTGCTTCTCTGTTCAGCAGGTTAGCTTCCACATCAACTACCATATTTTTCATTTTTTCCAGGGTTGCAGGGTCCCTTTCTCTTAACTAGAATGCCATATCTAGGTCAAATGCATCTGGGTAGTGCCAGAGAGCTAATCCTGGGGGTGGCCTTATCTTAGCAGGCATTGAATAGTATACCTTATTGAACCTTGCTGAAAAATGTTGTACTTTCTCCCCAGTCTGTCTTTTTAAATGTTTATACTCTTCTATGATGAGAAAGAAATTTCCCACAACCACCCATCTATCTAAGAAAACTTGAGTGAATTGATGAAAATTGCTAATGCTTGCAGTTGGAATATATTTAAACCAATTTTTAACTTTACCTTGCAATCATAGGGTAAACATTCTGATATGCACATCATCTTCTCCCACCTCAAAAAGATCAAGGAAATCCTCAAGATTTTTGAATGTGATTTTCTGCACTGTTCTTTACACTTTCTCCATCAAATCTGGGTAGATTATTGATAAAATTTGTGAGGTCATGGAGGATAGGAGGAAAAACCAGAGGCTTGTATCTGTCTAGGAATTTTATAGTATAAGAAGTAAAGCAAAAGGCTTATAACCATGTGGGAATTTAGCGGGAGCAGGAGATAAATCCTGAGGCTCATGTTTTACTAGGTTTTCCACAAGTGCATCCGGGATGTGCACATGTATATAAGTATGTACATGGTTTACAGTTTGGGGCTTAGCTCCTTGAGGCTCACTAATTTTCCAATGATCAATGTAAACCTCAGTAGTGTACCCTTGATCATGATTAAAGTAGGATAGAACATAGTTACAGATAAAAAACAATCTCTTGAATCCAATTTGAGCTTGAACAATTTTTCTTTCTAGGTTGACTGGTCATGTTTCAGGTCCTTCCTCCAATGGAGTATTTGAATGGAACTTATTTGAATTGGAGTCCCCAGGTGGATGATTTCAACTTTCTTTTGTCTGGCTTGTTGTCCACCATCAACAACCAGATAAAAATATTGGAAAATAGTCAAAAATCATACAATGTTTTGATTGGGGTTTCTGAGTTCTAATGAAATATTGAGCTTTTTCAATAATTCCCCAGTATGGTCACCATTATGTTGTCACTTCGTAATTTGTAAGATTGTCAAGAAAAAATGACAGAGGAAAACATCAAACCACTTTGGAGTCCAGCACCTAGCCTTCCTAGACTCAGAGAGGGCTCTCTCTGCTTTAATGATTTAACTTGATGATTATAAGTGATGATATTAGGCTAGTTACAGTGATGGGGGTTGTTTGTTTATTTGATGGTGTTGTTGGATGGATAGGGCTGCAGACACTAATCCAATGGGCTATGGAGTCAAAATACTAGAATGAAACATCAACATCAAGAGCATCATAGAGCAAGCTAACTGTGTTAAATGGATCTTTAGAGCTATATGAATATGAGTTGAAAGAAAGAGTAAGGTTTAGTAGTGACTAAAAAGCAGTTAAGAATTATTTAATCAGAATTCAGCAAAAAACATTAAGATTGTAAATTCAGACATAATTAAGGTGCTCCGAAAGTAAATCTTAATCTAAAATTTCTAATTTTCAATTAGATGAACAGATGCATAGTAGAGAAAAAAACGGAGAAATTTAAACAGAGAAGTAGCACATCACCATTTTGACACAACTCAAGAATCTTGTAAACGGACTTTAATTATTGATGTCCAGCTCCAAAATTACAGTGCTCCAATATAGTAGTTCTTACAATGCATGGGCTAACAATATCTAACCCTTAATTATGAAAATTCAAGCAGTATTTAACTAAAACTTGAGTTGGTTGCCCTAATCTACTTTGGCCAACTTCATTTATTACAAACAACTGAAAATTAAACAGGTATGCCCATGCAAGGTCCGCACTAAGAAAATCTCTGAGAAAACACTGCCTCTGGAATTAATTTTGGTAA
This sequence comes from Pinus albicaulis, assembly GCA_034641835.2. Taxonomy (NCBI): domain Eukaryota; kingdom Viridiplantae; phylum Streptophyta; class Pinopsida; order Pinales; family Pinaceae; genus Pinus; species Pinus albicaulis. Next base: position 475,403,313 of record CM076572.1, on the reverse strand, counting down.
CTCTTCAAGAATGCAAAACTCAGGTGGTTCTTCATAAATAAAAAGTAGGCTTAAAGGTGTCATGTGATGATCCCGAAGAGGCAACGAATGATGGCTCTAACATCTGGCCCTGCTTTTCAAAAGATCGGTGTTGGGTAATTAAGTTTGGTGCAAGGTTGTTACACAACATTTTTTCACTGTCCCTGCAATCCCCATCAAGAACATTGGAGGATAATTTATGTGACTAATACAAAGTGTCATGCCTTGAAAGTACCATCATTGCATTCCTTTCCATGAGGACAACATTCCTTTTGTTAAAAATTTCTTGAGAAGACCATCAAAAACACATGTTTTTGCGTTGGTGCTAGTAAACTGTTATGCCCTCGCGCCAATGAGGAAGATTAACACTGGGCCTCGTGCCCATTGGCGCTCTGTCCCAGTGAGCTACCTGTTCCAACCTGTTTATGGAATTTTTTTTAAATATAGAGGAAAATTTTCTATCCTAACAACTTCTTGTGCGAGTTATCTGGAGTGGTTCGACTGAATAACCACGGCCCTCCTCCTTTGGCCTCTTGTTTCCACCTTTTGGGGAAACCTCCCAAGGGATAAGGCCTCCCTTCCACCATTGTAGGGATCCTAACCACCTCCTCTCCCTCTATAAATAAAGCCATCTTCCATTAATGAGCTAGCTGAACATACTATAGTTGAAAGGTTGAAGATAATTCCTGAACTTTTCACCAGGAAGATAGAACGGAAAGAGACCTTTCTCGAGAGAGCTTAAGCTCGTGTCCTCACCCCACCCGAATTCCCTAATGATCCTCCGAGACGCGCTTCGACTGAACCTCGCTGAAGGAGGCTGCAATTTCAAGGCTCCAGTTGTAACTCTTTCTTATATTTGTATATATACATGACTATTGTCTGGTTCCCATCTTGTGTTAATGTGTTTATTTGATGCAATATGCTTAACCTTCCTTGATTGGTTAGTTGATTATGAATGAAATCATTGTTTTGTACGCTGCTCTTGTTTGCTGATCTTCATGCAGGTATCCGAGCACTGTTGCAAAAGGATTGTGACCTGTTGAGATAGAGATCAAGAGGCCACCACCACTACAGCGACGACAGTGTTGGACTCCAGGTAGGTTGATCTACCTTGTCCTTTTCATTCATTAATTAGGAACTTGCACTTTATCTTGTCCCTTTGTTGCTAGACCCACTCTATGGCTATAGGGATCGTCTCTGTCCCTAGAGAGGATTTACCTTCCCAAAAAATTGGCAACTCTGCTGGGGATTCAGTGTGATTTTTTCGTTTCGTTCCCTTTTAGGAATTTTTCTTGTCAAGTCAAATTTGGTCATTTGCTTGATTGTCTATCTTTTTTGGCTTTTTTGATTGTCTGGAATCCTCTCGTTCAACCCTAGAGTGTCAAGATTGATCTCTGATCACTGTTTCTTTCCTCCTCCCATAGCTATCCAGCTTGGCACGAGTTTTTTTTGAACAATCGCACCAATTGGCGTTGGTTGCTTTTGTTGCAATAGCGCCAACCCCTGTTTGGTGCGGATTACTGCCTCACAGTCACGTCGAATCCTAGAGGATTTGGTTTGACCCATTTTTTGAGTTTTTGGTCAGTATTTCTTGACTCTGGATTGTTTCTTAGTTTGCAATTGGTCTTTTTGGAGTTGTTTTGACTATCGTAGGCTTGCTATTCTCCATTTTTTGTCTATTCTCTCATCAGTTCAGTTCATAACCCTAAGGTTTCTAGGTGTCTTTCACTCACTGAGCCTTCTGATTGAAATTTGGGTCTTTTTGTTTCTTGTCAGTTCGATTCCCTAATCGGTTGCTTGATTATTTCTTGATCCTTTGAGTTTTTTGGTTTGTTGAATGATCCCTTCGGTTTCCGTTTGACTCTCCATCTCATTACTTCGAGCATAGATCACACTGATCGTTTGGATCATTTTGAAAGTTTTCTCTTTGGTTGAAAGAGTGCATCATTTGTTTGAGTATGTTTTTATGTCGGTATTACTTTTGGATTGTTCGTTTTGAGATCTCTACATTAATAGTGCTCTACACTAGTGTTTGATTTGATTTTTAATGTAACTAGTGCATTGTGTGCTTTATTCATTCGAAAAACAAAAATTACATCCTTTTGTTTGTATAAAAAATGAAAAGTTCTTTTGCATAACTAGCTCTTGCATCTAGGAAAGAGTTTTTCATTTTTCATTTTGATTGTATTAGATGCATTAGGGGACTTCTTCGAATGATTTCATTGTTTGCTACTTTCTGAAAGATCTTTATCCTTCTCCTAGTTAGCATTCATTGAATGGAAAATGGTGTTCTATTGCATGTAGCTTGCATTTAGGAAATTTGAGATCAAATTCGGTAAGGCCTTGAAACTAAAACATTAATTCAAGATCAACTGTAAAATTTATTCAGTAAACCTAAGGAAGCATTGGAACCTAAAGAAAAAAATTTTAGAGGTCTAGGCTAGTGACGTGTTCCGGCATTGTTAAACCTAGTAGCTGTTGTTCGCCATCTGGCTTTAGACAGCACTAGTATGGACTTGTGCTCCCCATACCATCACGTATATAAAGGGAGACCCTCATATATTCAAATCCTTTATCCATAGGAAGCCAATTCTTCCGCCCTGTAACCGTGATACACCAAACACAACATTCTGGGAGACTACCTGCAAGTACATTAAGTCCTTGGTCATTTATCTTTCATTTGATTTCCAAGGTGTATATGGAAGTTCACGGAAACTTGGTACACCCTCTTGCTTAGATTACCTGAGTATTCATTTCGATCTTTTCGTGACTCCTTAAAAATAGAAGAGATCATCAAGCACTTGTCCCTTCACGCTCGTTTAAAATTGAAAGTGACTAGAGTCATCTTTTGTCTTTTTCTCGACTCTTAAAACATGAAACAACAAAGTTTTGTTCCAATGTCATAAAATTAATTACCCACGATCACATGCCCATTAAAATTTATTTACTTGGCTTGTTTTTTTCATTCCTTAGAGTTTGGTCTTGAAGCCTTGAATTGGCTATCTCATTTTCCTTCCTGTCTTGAAATATTGTCACAGTGGTGAAACCACCAGTTTCGTCGTCTTCTTCACTACCTCCTAGTGGTAGTTCTTTTCCTGCTGTTTCTTTCGAAACCCCTACGTCCACTAGGTTTTCCAAGCTTGCGCAGCCCATTTTCCTGAGTGTTCAACCTCTCGCTATCCGATCTCTTCCTGAAGAGTTAGTTGAGTTCAATTGGCCTCCTCAGGGTGCTTAGTCTAGTTTTGGGAGTGAGGAGGAATTCCCTCCTCTTACTACAGGATCACCTTTCATAATTGTTGTTATACCTCCTAGTCCTCGTCGTCTTTTCGAAGTTCTTACGGCTTCATCAAACCTGGATTCTTCGAGTCCTGTTGGCAGTGAAGAAATGTTTGCTTCCATAAGGTAATATCAGCTTTTCCCTTAATATCTCCCGTGTGTCTCTAATCAATCTTCTCCTCCATCGATGTCACTTCCACCTGGTTATAAGAATTTGAGTCAAATTATTTCTAGTGTTGGGTCCATAGCACATTCTAGTACTTCGACTCCTCCAAGGAGTTCGGTACTTCCTTCATTAGGACTGTCGCCTTCGACACCTAGTTCACTGATTGTTGTTACATCTGTCCCAGTTCAACCTACCCTTTGTGTGGCTTCATTTGCACCGGTGGTTACTCATCATTCGTCAGGATCTTTTCACACTCGCAGGTCTATCTTTCTTAATCCCACATGGCCTGTCAATCTTAGCCTAGGTAAATCACAACCCCGCGCTGTGGAGGCTACACCTGCTTCTAGTGTGGCTATGAATTCCTTTGCTATTCCTGGTGGCCTTACTTTTGAAGAGTATCTGCTGGCTATGCAACAACAGAACTCTTAGGGTTCTCAGTAGCCCCAGGCTCCTATCAATCCTTTGCATCATTATGATGTCCATGGTAACCCCATCTATTTGCCTCCTATTGATCCAAATCAGGTTGTTTATCTGCCTTCAGTTGATCCTTATCAGATCATCCATCATCAAGGACGGTAATACAAGGACAACCCTCTGGTCTACAAGGACAACCCTCATAGGGACAATCTTTGATTCAGTAGGAACAATCTTATGGTCCACAAGGACAACCCTTACAGGGTTAACCTTCGGCCCAGTAACCCTACGGTCCTTTTGGTCAACCTCAATATCAATATTAATATCAACCAGGAGCATCTTATGTTCTTGGGAGGGAAATGTATCCACCACAGGCACAACCTTTTGTGCAACAGCAGCAGCCATACATCCAACAAGTCCAAAAATTTGTGCAACAAGGACAACCCTACGGTCCTACTCCAGGTCAACCTAGTTATCACGGACAACCTGTTCCATCGCAACCATCAAGCCAACCCCTTTCACAAGGGAAACCTGGTGGCCCTCAGTATCTAGGCCAACCTGCTCAATAGGGATATCCTTCCCAGCCTCAACAGCTGATTCAACCCACTTAGCAGTTGGTTCAACCTGTTCAACTAGCCTAACAACCAGTTTAACCTTTTCAACTAGCTCAACAGCCTTTTCAACCTGCTCAGTAGAGTCCACCTACTCAACCTCAAGGTGCTACTTACCCTCCTCAAGGTCAATATCAGGTGGTATATAGTGCGTCCCAAGGTTTCACTTATTACCCTCAAAATCAATCCCAGATGGTGTATAATCCACCTCAAGGCAATGCTTACATTTTGCAACAGAATCCACACTTTTCTCAGCAAGGACCTCAATGGTATGCTCAGAATCAGTATCCTGGTCCTCAACCCCAGTATGGGAAGAACTATCAGGCTTATAACCCCTATGGTTAGAATCCTCCGGGACAATACATATGGGTGTTGAATTTCTCCCAGACTGGGTGGAATGTTAACATGGGTCCTTATCAAAGATCTTCGATGCCTTTTAATCCTCAATTACCATTTCTTGCTACGTTGGAACTACCAGATGTGTCAAAGTTAATGAACGATCTGATTCTTCATAACCCGTATTAGCCTCCAATTCCAACTAAGATTCCTGGTGATTGTCCTAAGTTTGAGGGAAAGTCCGGAGAATATCCCCAAGCGCATGTTATGACCTACCACTTATGGTGTTCCTCTAACTCTTGGGTTGACAATTCCATCCCACTCCATCTTTTCCAACAGAATCTTACTGGTGCCACTAAAAAGTGGTACATTGAATTATCTCGTGGCATTTTTCAATATTTCAACTCTTTAGCCATGGCGTTTCTTACACATTTTTAGTTATCGGTTCGTTATGAGACCGGGACGCGCCTCCTCACATCCTTGAAATAGGACCGAGCTACTCATATCTTGGATCATATTCATGAATGGAGGCATCATCGTCTCTTGATCAAGTTTGATATTCTTGATAAGCTTCTAACTGATTGGTTCACTACCTCGTTTGTCAATCAAATCACTAAAGACATAGATATGGGGGCATATGTAACCAAAGAACAGGCCATTGCTCATGCCCAGTACCTCGATCTCATGTACTCTCAGTCTGGCACGTTGTATGATATCTTCCCTAATGCTCCTCAAACTAGAACTTCCAAAGAACCAGTGATGCCATCCTTCAATGCTATCATAGTTTCTGTGTATTAGACTTCTCGGAAGTCTTCTCCTTCAAATCCTAGGAAGAAAAATTATAATCCTTCCAATGATATCACTTCTCAGCCTACCCCGAATTCTTGTAAAACTGAGGAAGTCAACGTCGTTCAGGCCGATTCAGCGGACAAGAATTCCAAGGGAAAAAATAAGGGTAAAGGTAAGGCCAAAACCGATACCTCGAAATCAGATTCATCTAAACCTTAGGCTGATGATGGTTCACAGCATAAGCCAAAGTACCCTTGTTTGATTTGTGATGAAGAGTACTACACCAAGGACTGTCCTTGATGGGCCGAAGTAAGTAGACTACTCAAAGGCATCCAGGGAACTACGGCTATTCTCAAGGAACCTTTTCCATCACAGCAGAACCAGATGGTGGAGCAACCTCAACTATCTGCCCCATTTGGCTCTGATTTTTTCATGATGAATGGTTTTGCATATGTTTCTATCGCTACTTGATCTAAAGATTATGCTGGATCGCGTCAGGTAGCGGGGAAAGAAATCGTTGATGGTCCTCCTCCTCCACCTACTTTTGGCCCTCTTCAAATTGAAAGGCCTAGTACTAAGCCTATTGTACGGTCACCTCCCAAAGGTGTACTCTGTAATTCTTCTTACAATCCCAATGCCCGTGCTACTCAACATTACAGTATTGTTGAGGATCTGGCTCAGGTGCCATCTGCAATGTCTACATTAGAAGGATTTGTTATCTGCGGTCGGCGGGGTTGATCTTGCTGATTCTAGCCTTCTCGCTTTCGACTTGGAGAATTTTCTTCCACACTCCCACACCAAATTGCACTCATCATACAAGTTGGTATTAAAGGTTTGAATATCGATCGGGTGGTTGTGGACAAGGGTGCGTCTGCGTGCGTCATGTCATCTACTTACTGGAAAGCCATTGGTTCTCCGGCTCTAAATTTATCACCAAATGTCCTTGAAGCATTTGATGGAAGGGAATCAAAACCTCTTGGTGTTCTCACTAGTTTACTGATTACAGTAGAAGGGAAGACAGTCAATGTCAAGGTTGAAGTAGTTGACGCCAAACTCAATTAAAATCTTCTCCTCGACCGCAGTTGGACTCACGCCATGCTGTGCATTCCTTACACTCTCTTTCGTGTTTTGAAATTCCCGCACGAAGGAAAGATTGTTACTGTTGACCAATTTTCATTCTTCACTTATTCTTTCGAGAAAAATTTTATGTATGTGGATGAAATTCCTACTCCCTACAAGAGCGTAGGGCTAGGTCTTTTCAAAGATCCTGCCCTCATGGGTATTTTTCCTCTTCCTCCACCCAACACTGTTCAAATTAATATGATATCTTAGTCAGATGACCCATGGATCATCCCTTTTCCTGAGCAGATCAATTATTTTGGAGATTCGATGATGTTAAGTACAATCGAGATAGATTATTGTGAACTTATTTCGGCTTCCGAGCCTCCGCTTTCTGATCATGCTCCTTTGAGCATGTCTCTTGAAACTTATTCTCAATCCCCTTGGCTCAGCAATTTGGATTCGCCCAATCCCTTGAAAGGGATATTTCCCTCCGATGAAGCCATCGTGGAAACTATGTCTCTCGAGGTGTAATGTTCCAAAATTTTCAATAAGGTAATTGGAACATTAGATTTGTTTTATTTTTAATAAAGTGAATAAAATGGGTGAGGGAGCCCATGTAGCAACCTAGTAAACACTCCTAAGGTGCAAAAAGTCACTTAAGTGGCTTAAGTTAGCAGCCCCAAGTGTGAAAAGGACCCAAAAGCAAGTGAACTAGACCATGGTTGACCCAAGTCAACAATGTACCCAAGAGGGAAGCTTGCACAAGAATATTGCGTAGTTGGATGGAGGGAAATTTGAAATGAGAGAAACCCTAATGTGAGTGGGGTCCATGGCAAGGAAGCATGCCTTGCATAAAAGATGAAGGAGAGCCATTTTTGGGGTTTCATCTTTGGAGAGAGAATTTCGAAATTGAAGCTTTCTGCAGTTGCCCAACTGAGAAAGCTTGTGCTGCTTAGCATAAGAGGGATTCCTATTTAGGAATGCCCTTCTCTTCCATGGGAGGCCATGGAGAGATTTTTCTTCATCTTCCTCACATCTTGGCTTGAGGCCAAAGCATTAATTTGCAGCTACTGTGTTATTCTTGCAGCAAGAAACATTGGAATTGCTGGTGTTCCAGTGAGGGACGTTCATCATTCATTTCTAGAGCTAGTCTAGTGGAGGAAGAACTCATTATTTCTCTAGGAGATCAACAAAGGAAACCCTAGAGCTGATATTTCATATTTTGGCATTGGGCCATATATTTCTTCTCATTCCCAGCGCAGTCTCCTTCCCTTATAGAGTTATCCTCAGAGGTGGCATGCACAAAGGGTTCATTTTATGCACTAGAGAGTGCAATATTCAGTGAGGGGATCAGCCCCTTCACTTTGGAGATCATTGGAGGAGGTATCATTGTTTATTGCAGCATCTAATTCCTTCTCCTATGTTGTATTATATTTGAGTTGCAGCTACTACACTGCAACTCCGGCATTTTTATGTTTTATGTATTTTAGCCAATCCATTGGAGGATTGTTGTAATAATATTTTTTGGGGTTGATATCTTGCTCCCCCATCTTTATTTGAGCACATATTGTTATATCATCTCATTAATATCAGTTTTCAGTCATTTTCCCTCATAGACTGCGCAGTGATAGAGTTGTTGTGTTATGTAGCATTGTATTCTCTTGTTTTATGTACATTTCCCCTTGAGGCGGATTTAAGCTCACCTTGAGAGGCATTTTCCTCAAGGAATTTGTATTATATTTGCTGCTACAGATTATATATCAGATTTGCACTCTTCTTACATTACTTGAGGCATTATTTCACTGCTATTACATATTGAAGTTTTAATACTACTGAAGGTTCTCTCATTAAGCATTATTTCGATATACTTGTTGGTGGGAGATCTGAATAACCCCCTTAGGGTTATTTCTTTGAGCTTATATTCTACAAGGAGTTTTTATCAGATATATTCTAAGGCATCCCAACACTGGATTGCCTTATTTTCACATGGGCTTCCTTATATAGCATCCTCTTGGACACTGTTGCAGAAATTCCTTGAAGGGAAATATTAGCTTTTGACAAGTTATATTGGCAGAGTCTGCTAGTGGGTCAGGTAGCCTCTAGATCTCATTCTTCCTTGTGAAGGTGACATATCCAGTAAATGCCCCTACATTCAATCTCTGAAATAGTTCAGTGTTAATTGTTAATACTCCTGAAATTGGAATATTAGAATATCTTAATATATTCTCGCATGGAGCAGCAAGTTCCATATTTGGAACATTAAAGTGGTATCAGAGCTTCGAACTTGGCTCAGCCTATGAAGTTCAAATTTCAGAGGAAGAAGAGGTCAAAATGATGCAGAGGATGAGATATATCTCATCAGTTTTTGGGTCCAGCAAGAACCTCTCCAAGGAGGTTGAGGAAATAGAAGAAGGAGAAGAGGAAGGAGCATGCACTTCCTATTCTCACAGAGAAATAGAGTAGAAGCATGGAGAGGCACATACCAGCGTTGTCTTTATCATGAAGGAGCAGCCTTCATCTCTAGCAGTTGAGGCAGCAAGCACATTTGGGGAAGAGACTCTTGCATGCACACAAGACTCTTCCAAAATTTACCAAGGTATGCATGAATTTTTATTTCTTGTTGGTTCAATACATGCCATGAGGGATTGCATACCATGGCAAGCTAATTGTCTAGAGCAGGGGACTTTCACTGCGCTATGCCATTTTGAGGAAAAAAAACCTCATCATTCTCATGCACTATTGATGATCCATGTATCACATGTGAGGGTGGGGTTATAAATTTTGTCGTGAAGGAGATTGCATTTCAATGTCCCATGAAATGCAAAAGGAGAAATCTATTTTAGGACAATGGTAGCTCTTGTGGGAGAGGTACCAAGTGGCAGGATACTTACAACATGGAGCAGAGGAGAGCATGGGTGCATCATGATGGGATGGCATTTCTCTTACCACTCATTATGTTCCCATTTCAGATGGGGTATGGTGGAAGTATGGAGGAGTAGAAAATACTTTTGATGCTCAAGTTTTATGTTGTTGCAGGAGAAGGAGGAGGCACTAGCATAGTGCAAGGGGATTGATCTTTGACATTTTATGCCCATGCAACACCTTCTTCATGGGAGGGGCTCTACAATTGCAGAAACATGATGGGAGGAGTCTTTGGCAAGATCCATGTCAAAGAGGGGAGCTTTGAGATGACAGTGGCCCTACTCCAAAGGCCAGCAGCACTGTCACTTGAAAGCTTTGATTACTTGTTCGAGTGTTCTCAAAGCCACTTCACAAGTGATGTACTTTGGAGGCATGTAGGTGATGATCATGAAGGAGTAATGGAGGAGAGAACTCTTTAATACATTTTTACTTTCTTGGCTTGGTTTCTGTTGAGGCCTCGAAAATCGCTGCTACAACATTGGGGGATAACCACCCGGTCCGGACCTTAATGCAGCTCCTTTTCCGATTATGATAGTGGCTCCGACTGGTTTAACTAGGTCCAGTTACCTTTTCCCTATCGCTATTGGTTTACGATATATCATTAACTACCAATAGACAGGGATATCAGATCAATTCTTCTTGCTGATCAGGCAAGAGAATGACCCTTAAGCTGATTTGGGTTCAGCCAAACCGCAACTAAGATTTTTCCTCTTCGAAAAGAGGACTTAAAAGAATGTAGAAATTAATCTAAATGTAAACTTATTCTATAATGCAAGCAAAAAGAAGCTAATCTAAATCCTATCTCAATTAGGTAGATGAAAATCTAACCCAACTAAGAGCAAGATAATTAAGTAATGAGGATTAAAATATGTCTGGTTTTTAATTAATGTCAAACCAACGAAGAAATTCAATTAGTCTCACATTTGTGAGTACCAAAACATATTCTATTGAGACCATTTGACTGAAATAATAAATCAACAACACTCCGGAAGAAATTCACAAAAATGATATTGATTATCATATCAATCAAGCCAATAATTAAACAATAATATGTGGAAGAAATTCACAACATATTATTATTTAAAAAATCAGTTTTGTAAGGCAGATTTCTAAGCAAATCGTTACTCAGAAATCAGAGTTAAATCCATAAGAATAGAGATACATAACAATTTGAGACAAATTATCCATATCAACAGAAATGCATAAACATGAATAAAATGAAACAACAATTTTATTAACATAAAAATGAAACTGGTATTTGATACAGAAATGCCAAAAATACCAGTTAATTGAATCTGCTTCTCTAATCCTGGTCTCTAACAGTACTTTACATTACTTGAATTTCTGCTTTCAAGACTAGAGCTACAAAAATGCAAACTCTGCCCATCATGCATGATTCAAGACATAAAGCATAAACCCTCAATAATGTTCAGATCTGAAACTTTCTCTCCTCCCCATCTACAACTCTAAATTCCTATAACAGAAATGCTTTTAGAAGTCTGGAATTGCAGAGGAGAGCAGCCCCTTTTTTACATTTTTCCATCTGCAATTTATAATCCTCCCAAAAGTATTTTTAGAAGAGAGTTTGTTGAAGAAAAATCTGCCCAATCCAACTTTAATTGCTCAAAAAATTCCAATCTTTAATTGTTGGAGTCTTCTCATTGATTGAAATCTTTTTCCTCAATATCCCTTCTATTGTTTTTTCCTGCAAAAATAAATTAAAATGAATTAAGATGCAACAATAAAATCCAAATATTATTTCTAACATTAAAACAAATCCAATCAAATTCTATTTAAATAAATAAAAAGGAAATTTGAGCTTCTTATTGATACTCATAACAATCTTAATTAACCAAGGATAATATTGATGCATGAATCTACAATTAGAAGAGGCTGGGCAAATGAAAAATGAAGAAAACAAAACTCAGAAAATTGATTTTATTTTTAGAAATTCGGAGCTTGATCTTCTGCCTGATTTTTTACCCAATAAATGATCAAATCTGTTATTGAAACCTCCTCAGAAATGTTCTCCTTGATTTTCTCTTTCCAATGAGCTGTCCTGGGCCTCATTTGGCTAAGTAAATCTCAATTTATTAGCCTCCAAAGTTGATAAGTCAAATCTGAAATAAATCTGGAAACTCTGTTGCTGAGCTAAAAAAAATCAGAATTTAAATTAAAAAAATTTAATCCTAAATTAGCCTACAATTAACTAATAATTAATTCTAATTTAATTGCTAATTATAAATTAAACTAATTAAATATTAATCTAACTAATTAATATAATTATAAACAAATTAATCTAAATAATAATAAATTTGATTAAATTAATTATATTTTAAATATTAATTAATTTAATCAATTTAAAATTAATTATTTTAAATATTTAAAAATTAAATTAATTATTAAACTAAAACTAAATTAACATTATATTAATTTAAAATTAACCTAATACTAACACTAATATATACTAATACTAACTTTAAACTAACACAAAACTAAAACTAACCTACCACTTAAACTAACCTACCTTACCACTAACGTATACTATTTACCACTAACTTTAATGTTAGACTAACCTAAAAACTAACACTAATATAAAATTAATATTATATTAACATTTAACTAATATAAAATTAAAATGAAAAACTAAGTTAATACTAACAAAAAAAACAAACTACTATTACCCTTATGAAAAACTAAGTTAATACTAACCTACGTAAGACTTACCACTAACGTAATAGCTCATCGCATCGAGAAAAAATAAAAATGAACTCATCGCATCGGACTTTAACTCATCGCGTTGCATGGAATGAATGCGATTCATCGCATCGGATAAAATCATTGCATCGGGGTTTTTAAAATATGTTCAATAAAAATTTCCGACCCGATCCCCCGATGCGATGAAAATTATTTTATTTTTTATTTTTATTATATTTTATATATTATTTTTTATATATTAAATTTTAATTAAATTAAATTAACTATATATTAATTTAACTTAATTTAATTAATATTTAATATTATTTTTCTTATTCTGGTTTTATTCTAATGAAATTTAGTTAAGTTGTGAAATTATTGAAACTACAGCCACTTGAATGTTATGGGTTTTCGAGATTAATAATTGATTTGGAAATTGGAGTAAATTTCTTAAATCCCGATAATTAATGATTTGGCCGCATAACTAAAATGGAAAAATGTTAGTAAAAACTCGCTATGGGTTAATATTTGAAATGAATGCATTATTGAACTAATTTATTTACAAAATGCAATATTGTACATTTTAAGCATTTTTGACCCAGGCTACATAAATAATCAGATTTTCAAAGGAATGCCATTTTCAAACCAGTTGACCAAATGAGGCGAAACAAGCGTCAATGGGAAGTTTATAAAAAATCGATTCTAACAAAGCAATCAAAACAAGAATCCAAAGAAAACGAAAAACTAACAAAAGCGTAGCGCAATCAACTAAATAAAAAATCCAAAAAGGTGTTTAGCCAAAAAAATTTATAGAAAGGGTCCCCATTATTTGAAGTGAACAAGTCAAAAATGGGGGGGTTGTATTTTTACCACAACAATGGCGACACACGGGAGAAGAACCAGTTATCTCTGTTTGATATGAATAAGATTTTCCTAAAATTAAAGTAAAAATAATTAAAGAAGATAAAATTATGCTTTGAAATGCTTGACTAAGTTCATTAGTCTGAATAAAAGCAAGAATCATCTAATTGTAATTTTTCTTAAAATTTCTCATACATTAAAATATTTCAAAACTCTACATCAGTCCTTAATTAGTTGCAGAGATAAATCAGGGGTCACTTTACAGCTTAGCTTTTAAAATATACTCCTTTGTCATAGGTAGAGCCACTGCTGCCAGCAAACATCTATAGTTTCGACAGGGTTACCTTTTAATCATAAATGATTCAGAATCCCATCTGTTTAAGAATTATTGATCTAGAAATAAATTCATTTATATATGTTTATTTTCTTTGAATTTTTTATTTTTATTTCTCTTAAAAGCCATTGTCCTGGTTTGGTGGCCAGATAGTTGACAATGCCATTCACTGGTTATAATCGGACTAAACAAGCTGGCTCGTGATGAGACCCCTTGTCTTATAATTGTTTGCAATCATAAGCCATTACCCTGGTTTGTTTAGCAGTGTTGGTAATGTCAGCCTATTTTTCCCCTATGATCATGGTAAGCAGGCTCATGATGAGACCTCTTATCTTTTAAGTTTAAATATATTTCTAGATTATATTCTAGAAAAATAAGACTCTTTGGGACAGGGAGAATCATTGACTCCTTAAGAGTTAAGAATGACAATTTTAGAGTTAAAGGTGCTTTGCTGTAAAGTGTCTTTACTTGGTTATAAATAACTTTTCTTGACTGATAATAAAACTTTGAAAGATCTTAATAAAATTTTGAAATCTCAAAATGATTTCAATTTGATGAAAAAAAAATTTCAGATTTTATGATACTTTGCCGACTTCTCTTGATTGGTAATTTCTTCCTTAAATATGTTTACCTTTATAATAAGAAAATCAAACTCTACCAAGAGATTTAAGAAAAAACTAATAGATGACTATTAACAATTTTTTTCCATGTATGTTGACCATTGTTAGGTAATAAGTAGGCCTTTCATATAAATCACGGCAAAGTCACCAAAATCAAAACTGAAAACTAAAAGAAAAGAAGTCTTAAGCTAAGGTGAGAAAAGAAATCAGCAAACAAAATAAAAATGAAGCAAAAAGTGGAAAAGAAAAAATCCAAGCTTTGAAATACAAACTCTAACAAAAAAAATGCTTATACCAATGTCTCACCACTTGAAGTAAAAGAAAATAATCATGTAATCATTCCTTCTTACGTCGAGATCCAGAAAACTTATACCTTGTAGGATTGTAAATGTTTTTAGGCTTTAGATAGCAGAGATGATAAAATTCAGCGACAATGAAAAATTTCTGTTTGATGTCAATCTTGTCATTTTCAAAACATTATCTTAATCATTTTCTAATAAAAGAAATGCTTTAAAGAAAATAGATTAAAGGTTCAGAAACTTCCTAGTGTAGTTGTTTCAATGAGGACTATCGTTGCTTCTTGCAAATAAAACCAGGAAAAGAGCATAGGGCTTCCAAAATATGATTTGGCAGATGTTTGAAAGCTTTTATGAGGAGCTGCAAAACAGATTCAAATATCAACATAATTTTGAAAAACAAAACTGAAACTAAAGTAATGAAATGAAAATTAATGAAAGTGGGTACATGAATCTTACCATTGGATGATTGCATTTGATCTTACCTGAAGGTATCAATTTCTCCAATACTAGCTGACTTCTTCTTTTAGTTTGACATTAAAAATATGAAGAAGTCACACTAACCAAAATCCTATAACCCAAAATCATTATTTATTTTATTTAATTTAAAGCAAGCAGTAAAATGTAAAAACGAAATGCTTTGTGTTCAAGGGAATTGAAATTAAAACAATTGTGATAGCAGCGATGCGATTTTTATAATAATCGGTGATGAGCGAAGAATGATAAGCGATGAACAATCGGAAATTAGTGAAAATCGATGAGAAATGAGCATTTGGCGATTAATAAAAAGCGATAGTGATAAGCAATTGGTGATGAATTATTGCATCACAATTTTTAAAATGAGCACACAAGGATGTATTCAATTTTCCTCCCGATTTGCGATTTGCGATTAGACTTGTTGCATCGGAGGTCTTTCAAAATTAGTCCTTGACTAATTTAATAATTTGCGATTGCGATTTGAACTTCATCGCATCGGAGTTTTTGCAAATGGATATATCAAAATGAGGTTTCTCCGATTTGCGATTGCCGATTGGGTTGATCACATCGGAACTTTTGAAATGAACGAATCAACTGTCATACAACTCTGCCGAAATGCGATTGTGATTAGACTTCATTGCATTGGAACTTTTAAAAAGTTGACCTTTTAATCAATTGTGATATGAACCAATTGTGGTATGACTTTACCAATTCGCGATTGCGATTAAGTTTTTATCGCATTGGAGTTTTTTGAATGGAAGAATTAACCTTATGCCTAATGCGATATGTGCGTTTGTTATCCATTTCATTGCATCAGAACTTTTGTAATGAAAAACAAACCTTTCAATTTATTCCAATGCGATATGTGATTTGATATTTTATGAAAAATTGAATGATGTAACACGTCAGAGATCTTGCATCGGAAATATGAAAATCAAGTTGGAGAATTTCTGATGTGAATCTTGCGATACTCTTTTTAATTTCAATTGGATTTTTTTTTAAATGAATGAAAGCAAAGTTAAAGAATGCTGAAATTCTAATGAATCATAAAATAAAATTTCCTTGAACCTGTTGCGAACTTGAAATGGATTTGCTGCTTACTTCAAGTTTTGAAAACAAATGAAAACCTGCAAATAAAACAGAACAAGAATTAAAAATAAACTAAGTAAAAGAGAAACTAATAATAAATGAAAATGAACTTGTAAATACATACCTGGAAGGAAATTGTCTGTAGATTTACCTCATGAATCTTCCAATTCTTCTTTCGATTTATCAGAATTCTAACTTTGTTCAAACTCATCTCTTATTTATTCTAAATCTAAGTGTGCAATCAGCCTGAATGAAATCAATCATTCATGTTCATAAAACATAAAATTTACCAGAAATAAATATAAAAATAGACTCTCCTTTTGAATTGAAACAACAATTTATTATCTCTGCTTATTCTGAATAATTTGAGAAGAATCCGTATTGTTATAGTGACTGTTCAATAATGTCTTTAGTGAATGAATGTATTACAGCATCAAATAATAAACTAAAGATTAGAATGGAATAAAGCCACTAATTGTAGAAAAATATCAAAACAGATTTGAATGTGTGCACTCAGCAAAATTGACATCCTTAAGGTCAACTTTAGCAAATTCCGAGGAAGATAATATGAACTTCATATGATTATCGTGAAAGGTTAGACTGACTACTAATGATTGAGTCGGAATTAAGCTTATCATAGACAGTCATACATTTCATGAGATCATGAAGCTCTTACATCTTCAACCTTTATCATATAAATTCCAAAAGAAAATCTTAGAAGGAAATATCGAAATGAAGAAAAGTGGCTTTGAGGCGATCGATGCCAAGTGCAACCTCAATTGAATTTAATCAAGACATTATTCAAAATAAGCAGAGTAGAGGTATTGATGCAAGAAATTTAAAAAGGAAAGCAAGAATTAAAACTTTCTGATAAGGAGAAAATGTTTCAGTGAACATGCATGAGAAGGCTGATTGCTTTGTTTTATTTTTTAATCTACAAAACTGTTAAAACAAATTAACTATACAAAACAAACAAACTAAATTAATTCTACTCCTATTTTAACCATATACATGAAAATGACTAGGTATAGTCATATTTCCAGTGTAGCCATTTTCTCATTTTAATTGCTGCATGTATGTACAGTTCAAATGTTAGTAATAAAAATACAAATCTAACTAAACTGAGGAAAATAAATCTGAAATCAGAATGTACAGTTATTGTTAGCAACTTAATTAAAATCTCTTTCTCTTGAAATTTCCTTTCTAATTGAATACCAATTGGATCATAGAAATCTGGATGGATTTCTATTAAAAATTGGAAAATGTTCAAAGGAAGAGATAACAGGCCAAATTGAGTAGATGAGCTTTTAAATTCAAAGGCCTGGAAAGAATTGTTAATATTATGTACAAATGTTAAATTATTAACAATCTCCTTTGAGAGAAAAATTTCCAAATATTTTTCAAATGAATTAATGAAAAATGGATGGAAATCTTTCAAATGAAATGGAAAATTATTAATTGAATTGAATTGCTGGCCAGATTGCAAAAATGCATTCTCTTGTCGACATTGCCTTTGAAAAAATAGAAGCTTTTGATGAAACATTAACATTGATTGAAATTGAAATATTAATATCTTTTGATGCTCATGATTATAATATGAAACTTCAATTTCCCAATCGGGCAATGCATCAGTTGAGTGTTTGATAGTAAGGTGTTCAATATGCCAGCGAAAAGTGTGAAAATTTTGCAAAATAAAATCAAAAAATAAATCTAAATTTAAACAAAATAACTGTGAAAGAAAAACTAAAATGAAATCACTATTTTTACAACTAACGTTACAACACAATTGGGATCGTTTTGAAATAATTTCATTTTCACAAGGATTGGCCAGAATTATGGAATTTGAGTAATTTTGAATTCCAACTTGTGAATTAGAAAATGAATTATGATTATGAGTAGGAATGAGAGCTTGATCACGATACGAATCATAAATTGGAAAGTTTTCTCGAATAATGAAATCATGAAGATAATTTGTTGCTCTAAAATGAGGATTGGTTGGGATAATTTCTAAATTGAAGCGTTCTTCATTCTCAGATGTTATTTGAATTTTATCATGAGGATTCTTTTGAGAAAAATTGAAATCAACATCCTCAATATCAGAGTAATCATCATAAATGACCTCACAAGATTCTCTAGAATTTCCTTCAACCTCATCCAATATATCCAAACAAGGAGGAACAAGAATTTCATGTTCATTAATGGCGAAAGAATGATCGTTAATTGCTTCTCTATCTTGATAAAAACTTAATAGTAATTCATTTAGATCAGCCTCTGTATTTTCTGAAATATCATTAATATCAAGAGGGGGGAAATTACCATTATTAAAAATATCAGGATAAAGGGAAAAATGTGAACCTGAAACAATGCATTTAAAACTGTCTCTGTTTGAGAACTCTTGTGCATTATGCCCATTATAAATCTCAGATTCTAAATCATTCCTTTGTATGCTCATGCTTTCTTGAAGAAGGCTACTTTGTTGCTGTGATTTCGGCATTTTCTCATCATGGAGGAATTCAAAAATTTGTACAACAGTTTGTATTTTATTATTTACTTCGATTGCTGCTTGTACTTGTTGATTTGCGATCTGATTTTCTGAATTGACCGCAGAGTAATTTTCAGATTCCAAAGCAGTTCTTTCTCCAAAATTGTTGTTGTTGTCTTCTTGCATTTGATTAGAAATATTTTCCAAGCTTTGTGAAACCACTTCATCATAATTTATTTGCACATCCAAATTGGGATTCTCATTTATATTGTAATGGGATGGAACAAAGCTTGAATTAATTTCATATGGATTGGGAATGGGTGGAAGAGAACAAATATATTCAAACCAATCTAATGATTCTTCTTCTGTAGGTTTATCTTCGTCTTTAAATCTTAAGCAATTTAAATGAAATCGAATATTAAAATCATTAACAGACTCATTTTCAAACCTTCGTAAATATTTAATTTCTTCACATACCTGTTCATAATCATAGCCGTCAAATTTACAAATGAAAATTGTAACAAATTGATCCCAGCTGTGGATTGAAGCAACTGGAAGAGTTCTACACCAGCGTCTGGCTTTTGCCGCAAATGTGAGAGTAAAAATTCTGCATAAAATGCCTTCATCAATCCCTTGAAAATCATAATTTGAAACATTTTGAATAAATTGAAAGACATGATTAAAAGCAGAAGAATTTTTCTTACCATCAAACTTTACCTGAGACAAGAGTCTTACCACTTCGGATGGAGTGTTGGAAGATGCACGTCCATAGATACAACTCCAAATTGGAAGTTTTAAATGAGCCATTGTAATAAAAATGAAATATTAGAATTCAAAGACTCCAAAGTAAAACAAATCTCAAGCCCTCCTTCTAGCGCCAAAAATGTTGAGGCCTCGAAAATCGCTGCTACAACATTGGGGGATAACCACCCAGTCCGGACCTTAATGCAGCTCCTTTTCCGTTTATGATAGTGGCTCCGACTGGTTTAACTAGGTCCAGTTACCTTTTCCCTATCGCTATTGGTTTACGATATATCATTAACTACCAATAGACAGGGATATCAGATCAATTCTTCTTGCTGATCAGGCAAAAGAATGACCCTTAAGCTGATTTGGGTTCAGCCAAACCACAAATAAGACTTTGCCTCTTTGAGAAGAGGACTTAAAAGAATGTAGAAATTAATCTAATTGCAAACTTATTCTATAATGCAAGCAAAAAGAAACTAATCTAAATCCTATCTCAATTAGGTAGATGAAAATCTAACCCAACTAAGAGCAAGATAATTAAGTAATGAGGATTAAAATATGTATGGCTTTTAATTAATGTCAAACCAACGAAGAAATTCAATTTAGCTCACATTTGTGAGTACCAAAACATATTCTATTGAGACCATTTGACTGAAATAATAAATCAACAACACTCCGGAAGAAATTCACAAAAATGATATTGATTATCATATCAATCAAGCCAATAATTAAACAATAATATGTGGAACAAATTCACAACATATTATTATTTAAAAAATCAGTTTTGTAAGGCAGATTTCTAAGCAAATCGTTACTCAGAAATCATAGTTAAATCCATAAGAATAGAGATACATAACAATTTGAGACAAATTATCCATATCAACAGAAATGCATAAACATGAATAAAATGAAACAACAATTTTATTAACATAAAAATGAAACTGATATTTGATACAGAAATGCCAAAAATACCAGTTAATTGAATCTGCTTCTCTAATTCTGGTCTCTAACAGTACTTTACATTACTTGAATTTCTTCTTTCAAGACTAAAGCTGCAGAAATGCAAACTCTGCCCATCATGCATAATTCAAGATATAAAGAATAAACCCTCATTAATGTTCAGATCTGAAACTTTCTCTCCTCCCCATCTACAACTCTAAATTCCTATAACAGAAATGCTTTTAGAAGTCTGGAATTGCAGAGGAGAGCAGCCCTTTTTACATTTTGTTATTTGCAATTTATAATCCTCCCAAAAGTATTTTTAGAAGAGAGTTTGTTGAAGAAAAATCTGCCCAATCCAACTTTAATTGCTCAAAAATTCCAATCTTTAATTGTTGGAGTCTTCTCATTGATTGAAATCTTTTTCCTCAATATCTCTTCCATTGTTTTTTCCTGCAAAAAGAAATTAAAATGAATTAAGATGCAACAATAAAATCCAAATATTATTTCTAACATTAAAACAAATCCAATCAAATTCTATTTAAATAAATAAAAAGGAAATTTGAGCTTCTTATTGATACTCATAAAGATCTTAATTCACCAAGGACAATATTGATGCATGAATCTGCAATTAGAAGAGGCTGGGCAAATGAAAAATGAAGAAAACAAAACTCAGAAAATTGATTTTATTTTTAGAAATTCGGAGCTTGATCTTCTGCCTGATTTTTGACCCAATAAATGATCAAATCTGTTATTGAAACCTCCTCAGAAATGTTCTCCTTGATTTTCTCTTTCCAATGAGCTGTCCTGGGCCTCATTTGGCTAAGTAAATCTCAATTTATTAGCCTCCAAAGTTGATAAGTCAAATCTGAAATAAATCTGGAAATTCTGTTGCTGAGCTAAAAAAAATCAGAATTTAAATTAAAAAATTTAATCCTAAATTAGCCTACAATTAACTAATAATTAATTCTAATTTAATTGCTAATTATAAATTAAACTAATTAAATATTAATCTAACTAATTAATATAATTATAAACAAATTAATCTAAATAATAATAAATTTGATTAAATTAATTATATTTTAAATATTAATTAATTTAATCAATTTAAAATTAATTATTTTAAATATTTAAAAATTAAATTAATTATTAAACTAGAACTAAATTAACATTATATTAATTTAAAACTAACCTAATACTAACACTAATATATACTAATACTAACTTTAAACTAATACAAAACTAAAACTAACCTACCACTTAAACTAACCTACCTTACCACTAACGTATACTATTTACCACTAACTTTAATGTTAGACTAACCTAAAAACTAACACTAATATAAAATTAATATTATATTAACATGTAACTAATATAAAGTTAAAATGAAAAACTAAGTTAATACTAACAAAAAAAACAAACTACTATTACCCTTATGAAAAACTAAGTTAATACTAACCTACGTAAGACTTACCACTAACGTAATAGCTCATCGCATCGAGAAAAAATAAAAATGAACTCATCGCATCGGACTTTAACTCATCGCGTTGCATGGAATGAATGCGATTCATCGCATCGGATAAAATCATTGCATCGGGGTTTTTAAAATATGTTCAATAAAAATTTCCGACCCGATCCCCCGATGCGATGAAAATTATTTTATTTTTTATTTTTATTATATTTTATATATTATTTTTTATATATTAAATTTTAATTAAATTAAATTAACTATATATTAATTTAACTTAATTTAATTAATATTTAATATTATTTTTCTTATTCTGGTTTTATTCTAATGAAATTTAGTTAAGTTGTGAAATTATTGAAACTACAGCCACTTGAAAAATAATAAAAATAAACTACAGCCACTTGAATGTTATGGGTTTTCGAGATTAATAATTGATTTAGAAATTGGAGTAAATTTCTTAAATCCCGATAATTAATGATTTGGCCGCATAACTAAAAATGGAAAAATGTTAGTAAAAACTCGCTATGGGTTAATATTTGAAATGAATGCATTATTGAACTAATTTATTTACAAAATGCAATATTGTACATTTTAAGCATTTTTGACCCAGGCTACATAAATAATCAGATTTTCATAGGAATGCCATTTTCAAACCAGTTGACCAAATGAGGCGAAACAAGCGTCAATGGGAAGCTTATAAAAAATCGATTCTAACAAAGCAATCAAAACAAGAATCCAAAGAAAACGAAAAACTAACAAAAGCGTAGCGCAATCAACTAAATAAAAATCCAAAAAGGTGTTTAGCCAAAAAAATTTATAGAAAGGGTCCCCATTATTTGAAGTGAACAAGTCAAAAAATGGGGGGGTTGTATTTTTACCACAACAGTTTCACAAGCACAAGAAGAGGGATCTACATGCAATGTTTATGGGTTATTCTTTCATGCATTTTCATGCATATTCTTCATTGATGGAGGAGTCCACTTGGGAGGGCATCCTAATGGTTGTATATCAGCATATGGCTAGATGCATAGCCCAAGAGATGATGAGAGGGTTGGCACAACCACTCCCCTATTATGTTGCAGTGAAGGGGACTTTTCACTTGAGCCATTTCAGCTCAAAGGCCAAAGTACATGATGAGGGAGGTAACTATTTGCTTTATGTTTGGCACTCTCTTATTCTTATGAGCAGCATATTATATCAAGGAGGATATTTCCTTCTTGTACACTATGTTTGGTTATGCTCATGGTCTATTGTAGCAAGGATGATGGCTATTTTAACAGTGGATTGTGGGGGAAAGCCACATGGATTTTGGTGTGCACCTTTGGCAACAAGGTATGTTTTCATGATCACATCTTGCAGGATGAATGTGGCAGCAAACAAGTGGCTGAAATGAAACTTTTTGCATCATATATTGAGTTAGGCCAATGATTTTCTACATTGGTTCCATGCATGGAACTATATTTCACCTCCTTGCTCTCATAAGTTTATGCTTCCATGTTTTGCTAGTGGAACGTTGTTCAGAGGAAGCACTGTTTTGAAGGTGGGGGGGAATAAATTGAAGATGCCCATTGGGAGTGTGGTTCTCCCTACTTTGCATGTTGTATGTTTCAAGAGATACAATGGGCAGCCCATGATTTCCAATCTTCATCTCTTTCCTTCATGTGGGAGGAGCTATTTGGAGAGTTTGAATTTTTGAAGGAGGCACTTCATGGTTTGTATGATTGATGGGGTGGCTTGGGTCTCTCTTGAAGACCATTATGTTTCAGCCATATATCATCAGTAGCTCCATGTGCATCATGAGGAGGGAGAGACTCATTGGGAGGATGAGCCCTTTGGGAGAGAAGACCTCCATTCTTTTTGCAGCACATGCTCCAAGGGGAGTATGGGAGATGATATGGCCACCATGTTCAGAAATTTTATTTTCCATAGGGTGAACCATATAATTTTTTGGATGCCATATGATGATGAAATCCAACTCATCACATATGAGATGATTTGGGCCAGCTTGACTTGCAGCATTGGAGGAGAGATCCTAGAGTATCTAGACTTCATCTTGCCTCTTGAAGGCAACACCATTGCAGCCCAAGTTCAGCTTTCACTCCACATTCATCATAAGTGGAGAAGAGGACAGCATGGTGTAGGCTATGAAGCTTACCAAGTTCATAAATTCAGCCCACCTATTTTTCATGAGCACAAGGTGGAGGAGTACTTTCAGGAGTTGCCTAGTTATAAGGTGACTCATTTTGCTTAGTTGATTGCTTGGGGGATGGAGTGTTAGGCATAAAAAGGTATCTTTTTAACACCTATTTATCTCACATTAATTATCAATCCGGGAGTGACTTTTTATTTCAAGAGTGTACTCAGTCTGAGGCAGCAATTTATCCAAGAGTAATGTTGTGAAGATGTAGTACAAAACAGATGCAAAGGTAACAAATGCTTGTAAAGAAACCTACTTACAGTGACATGAATGGAAATATTAAACTACATCAATCTTGCAAAACATCGATCAGGGATGCAGTAGCAGTAACTCTTTCCCTTAGAAATCGATGCAAGATAACCAATCTGGGGACTTGGAAGCAAAAGCCTCTATCCTCTACAGTTGGAGATCTTAAAGCAATTGAAAAAGAAGAAAATTCAATAAAAGAAATGTAAAGGAAACGAAAGCTGGAAAGGAACAACAACATGTAACTATAACTCATCTATTTGTTGATCTAAAACTATGAATCAAAAATAAACAATAAACATAAACGGAACAGCAATAGTAACAACAATCAAATAACTATGTAAACGTAATAAATCTAAAGGCAATTATCACACAACACAAATGAAAGAATAGAAATACAAACAGCGGATCGCTCCACCAGGGTCGGGCCCTCAACCGCCGGTGAAAGCGCCACTGGGCTACTGCAGAGCTTGAGAAATGGAATGAAAACGCCTCTTTGTATTAATCGAACATGAATAGCTTTTACATCAGTTTCTCTTTGATCACAAGAGTCAAGGAATTACAGTGTTACAAGATGAATACAATAATCATCCCTTCTCCTCCATCCTCCTCCAATACACAATACATGTTCTCCTTTTATAATCAAAAGGAGGAGAAATTAAATAGCAAATATAATCTTCCATAACAATATGATCAACCAGAAAACATATTTCCAACAATATTTTAACAAGAGCAAGGCGAATTTGGCTTTGCAGCTGAGATTTGGAGGACGGCCGCAACAACAAAACTGAGAAAATCGTGTTCAAAGAACCCTGTGTATCTCTCAATACAGGCCGAATTTGGGCAAACCGTTCTTCAATAAAGTTAAATGGGTCCATTCTAGACAAAACCCATGTTTCAGATTTTTCAGATTCTTCTTCATTTGCTCATAATCTTAACCGCAAAACTGTCACTTCTTATTCCATCAGATTTCTGAGTTGGAATATCTCATGATGATTTGGAAATCAAATCTGCAATTTAGGAAATATCTTGGAGGCTAAAATGATAAATGACATTAATAAACCATCATTGATAAAATTATGCATAATAATAATCAATTTATTAAAAATAAAGGAGAATAAATAATATTCATCCATAAAAGCATAAATCATTATAAAATGGATTTATATGATAAATTATAATAAATGACATGATAAACAAGAGTAAAAGTGGATGAAGTAAGTGACAAAAAGTGGTCGTATTCACAGCCCAACACACCCCCAAACTGAATATATTGCATGTCCTCATGCAATCCAAAACTGAATATATTGCATGTTCTCATGCAATCCAAAGACAAAACTCATGTGTTAACCAAGCAAAGAAAATTTTTCATCCCAACCCATGAAATGGATGGAACAAATGCATGTTTCCTCAAATAATGAATCTTCAATTTTAGCAATCTTGATAAAGACATAAAAAAATTTACAGTTGACATTCAACTATATGTATATGAAGTTGCAGAAAAATATAACATAAGTAACAGCAAACTTCATTAACCATTTTCTCAAAAATCAGATCATGAGATATAAAAAAATGGTTGTAGGTGATAGTGCATAATTTTCAAAATTTTATGAACTAATTTAGCGTGAAATTATTTGGGTTTGTGTATTTTAATGATACTTTTTTGTTATCCAGAAATCACAAGAATTCAGTTCATAGTTTTAAAAATATATACAAATCGATTTCTGCACTGTATAAAAATGAAATTGTATGCCTTAAACGAGAAAGAGAGTAAAAAACATCCATCATGTGTAGCAATTCCCCCCCCCCAAACTGAAGAATTAGCATGTCCTCATGCGATGCTAGAAAACAAAGAGAGGTGGTTGCTATAATCTGTTGAAATCTATGTTTGGTGTAAAACAACATGGAAGAAGGGAGGGGTTGAGAATGAATAAGAATATCCATAGATGATAAAGAATATTACTAACATGGTCATAAGAAAGAAATGAAGGAAATTAACACTCCCCCAAACTGAAAGATGAGACGTGTCTAAAAAAATGGGAAGTGGTAAAGATGTGGAATGAATGATGATAAATAATGTTCAATGGATGTTTATGAAATTCTCCTAAATTCATAATAAATCAGAAAATTATGCTATTTTACCTCAGGTGTTACCTCCGAAAAAATGTGGAAGGACATGTAGAGACTGGCCTTTGCTGAAGCTGATGTAGGATGAGCGAATACTGAAAGTGATACAAAAGATAGAAGCCATACAAGCACATCATGTCTGAAGAATTGTGTGCATTCGTGAGCCTTTGTTGTTTAGTTGCAATAATGTGATCATGCTGCGAATAGAATTTTCCCCCATACTTGTTGTTCTCCTGTAAACAAATCACAATTATGTATGCAATTTTCTTGAATCCACAGTTTCAGTTTTGAATGGCAACAGATAAGATGCATGCAAAAAGTTCAATCAACAAAAATTCTATAAAAATGCAATATCAAAATTGTGGCAAATCAACAAAATAAAAGAGCAGCGTACTGCACAGCAATTGTACAACATAGAAAAGCATACATACTTATGATACAATCAATGAAATTATAGCATTTACTGAAATCCATGCATGTGATAAATCGTAAACAAATATAGAAGCGTTTTGTAATGATTCAAGGATAAGGAGAATGGACAGCTTAAGATAAACATAAGTACAAATGCATTTATTACCCACTTAAACTAATGTGATCGATTTATGATGATTTTCATGTATAATAAGTTCGAAATCACAAGTTAAGGATTCATACTTTCATCTGATATTTAAATAAAGATATAGGAAAAAGGGTTTAATATCACTATTGATGTGTATAAATGTGACTCCAATACCATCAGCAGAGCTCTGTTGCCCATAGGTGTCCATAACCTTGACAGAGTTGCTCTCTCACCCTTGGAACCATTGTTCTTTATTTAAGCTGAGGAAGTGCTTGTTAATTGTTATAACAGAGGCCATTGTGCTGGCTTGGTGACCAGATAAATCACAATGCCATTCACTGGGAAGAAGTGAAAAGTGGACAGGCCGGCTCATGATGAGACCTCCTGTTCCAAGGACTTCTTAATTTTTTTCAATTGTCCATTGGACCATATCCCTGGTTTGGTGGCCATGATGGGAATACCACTTCACTTGCTTCCTTATGAACATGGTAGGCTGGCTCTTGATGAGACCCCCTATCCTCCATTTGCCAAATTATAAAATTATTAATGAAATATGTAAATATTTTTTCTTTTCATATAGCACTTTCCTATTTATTCATAAAGGATGGCTCAGCACTCCTTAAGAGTAGGGATGGTGGAAGAAGTCTGAACAGCTTAATAGAAAAGAATATGCCCTTGTTCCTACTCCATAAGTAAAAATCAAAGAAAGTTATAAAATATAGGAAAGAACCAACATGATAAATATAATCGATCATATGAATTTAGTGGTAATAAGACAACAAAATCATGTTATTATTTATGTCCCTTTTTCCTTTTTCTTATCATTACTAAAAAACTTTCTTAAAAATGACGATTTATTTTGATTTGCTGATTACAGTAAGCTTTAATTTGTATGATTGTGTATCCT
The DNA here is from genome assembly GCA_034641835.2 of Pinus albicaulis. Lineage (NCBI taxonomy): Eukaryota > Viridiplantae > Streptophyta > Pinopsida > Pinales > Pinaceae > Pinus > Pinus albicaulis. The sequence goes on along the minus strand of CM076572.1, from coordinate 475,375,673 downwards.
TCCATAAATTGTATGTTTGTCTTTCAAAAAGTCATGAAAAATTCAAAAAAAATCCTCAAAAAATTGTTCACAAACAAGAAAAATGCACTCAAAAAGTGTTGCTCCTTTGAAAAGGAACATTAAAAACAATTCGCGAAAATGTTGTTCCTTTGGAAAGGAAGTGTTGTTCCTTTTGAAAGGAACAGAAAAAACATGCAACAAAAATGTTGTTCTTTTTGAAAAGAACAACAAAACTAATCAGCGAAAATGTTGTTCCTTTTGGAAGGATCAACAAAAATAAACACATAAACGCACTGCTTCTTAAGAGGAACGGTTGTTGTTCCTTAAGAGGAACAACAATTGTTCCTTAAGATGAGAAAAAAACAAATATAAACACGCAAAAAAAGGGAAGAAAAAAATAGAAGAAAGAACAAAGCTAATATGCAATCTATTGCCAAGCAAATCCAATCAAATAGAAAGAAAATTTTATGTACAGGTTTCAAGAAAAAGTAATTTTTTACAGAATTGGTGCCACTGAAGAATTGCCTTCTGCAATTGAAACTTGCACGGTGGGGTCATTGTTGTTTAATTGCAAATGGAGCAGAAACTATAATTTGGAAGGATCAACACCTGAAACACAAAAACATAAAGAAATCAGAAAAGAAACAACACTTTATTAAGTTACAACAGCTATGATGTTATTTCTAAGAGAATATCAAATCTATTAATGGAAAAAAAAATGATCTTTTGAAAAATGTTTGGCAGCAGTGGCATGAATCTTCAAATGGGAACCAATTATTCATTTCTTCTATTATGAATCCGTTAGGTAATGAACTGGATGAAATGCCCTTGTTTTACTAAAATTTCTTTCAAGAATCACTCGTCCATAAATTGACCTTCTTTGTTCTCCTGAGACCTGCAAAAAACGAGTGTCTACCTGTAATAAAACATTAAATAATAGAGAAAGAGAGGTGATCAAGCTCCCCTAATCCAAGAATTATGCAAAAAAATAACAAGTAGTTACTCTGTAGAACAAATCCATGGGCAAAGTAAAATTAATGTATTACCTGCAGGAGAGCAATGGCCAATCATGCTAACCTGCAGTGTTTCAATCACAACTTCTTTGTTTTTTGTCCGATTCGAGTGATTCTAAAGCCAAATGAGAGCTAATTCAAAGGCATATCTCAAATAGAAACAGGTTTTAAAAATTACATGTAATGGTATGTTAAACTTTCTTAGAACAACCTATATAATGGAGTCATTTTTCGATTTTCCAGCTCAGACCAACAGTCGGATTTTAAGCATAAATTTTCCGTTTGATAGCAGATTGAACTAATTCAAATTGGAGATTAAATTATATTCAATTATGGATCTCCAATAGAAACAAGTTTTAAAAACAAGAAGAATTGATGGGTCAAATATGTTAAGGAACAGCCGAGAAAACAGAGTTTCAAGAATGCTGATTTATGATAGGCAGTCAGTATTTTGGTCATAAATTCCTCATACGATATCGCAATTGAGTGATTCAAACTGATTTGTAAACTATATTCATAGAGGAATCTACCATAGAAATATTTTTTTAAAATATAGTCATTTAGACCTCCAAAAACTGACTGTCCCAACTTTGTTCCTGAGTTGCCTACTAGACACCCTGTCAATGTTTTGGTTCTAACTTTTTCGTTTCAAATCCAAATTGAGTGATTCAAATTGGGTTGGAAAGTATAAATCAAGGGATACTTAGGATAGAAACAGGTTTTAAAAATATTCAATTTTGGTCCCCCAAAACATGATTGTCCCAACTGTGTTTTTAGAAATTTCATCAAGTCCGCAAGCCAAAAAAATGATATTCAAGAAATTTTTTTCATATTGATGATAAAAATGAATATAGGTGTTTGTAGAATTTTTATTTGCAATATAATTCATATTCATACACTAATATTTATCATCAATGTTAATTTCACAGCGTCCTGCAACAAAGAAACAACTATTTTTACAAAAATAAAAAAAATGTGTTTGTTTTATTTCTTCTTTTATTTATTTCTCCACTATCCTACTCTAAATTGGAAAATGAATATGATTACGTATATGAGTATTTCCAGTGGAGCCATTTCCGAAATAATGCTTCAATTATGTACATACCCAAATTTGAAAAATGTATGTTAATAAAAATTAGGGTATGAGAAGCCAACTTCCCTTGAAAAGATGGTTCCAAAAATTGTTGAAGTATGGAGTGATGTTGCAAACAAATGATGGAGTGAAACCAATCTTCAATATATTCTTTGCTTCCTTGATTTCCCATAGCCATCATATTATGAAGTCCTTGAGCTTTTAAAATGGTTTGTTGGTGCAAACTAGAAGAAACTTCATTTTATTTTATAACTTCTACAATTTTTGGATTTGATTCACTCTGAGTCTCACTGTAAGTTTTTTCCAATGGTACATGTGAGATAGAATGGGTGGGAAGGGTGCGTGAATTTTGCAGTTCAACATTGTAAGCATGTTGTACTAGTTTATTATCGTGTGGGTGTGGAATGAGTTGAGCAGGAGATTGTGTAGGGAATGGAGCCTCTTGATGATGTAGTTGATTGTGTTGAGTGGATGATTTTGATTGGCAAACAAGATGTTGTGGAAGAGCTGGAAGATGTGTTTTTGCTACAAGATGAGGGAGAGTAGTCATGCAATCATAAGGTGTACCATTCCAATCTTGTGGAAAAGATTGGTAATGGTTACATTAAGATTGGCATGGCTGACCTAACATATGAGTATTCCATAATGGATTATGCAAGTAAGAGAATGGAGAGGAAGTGTTTTGAACCATACCTATAGGCCATGATTTCCATGGTTTTGACCTTGTTTCAGCTTCCGCATCTCTTTGATATGCTACTTCCAAATTAGATAAGGAAGAGTGATTATCTATGGGATGCTCCTTTTGGTAATGAGGGCAAAACACTTCATCAAATTCTTGATTTATCTGAGTCTGCAAAACATTCAATTTTGAATTTAGAGAGATAATAAAATCATATTTAAAATTTTCAAATAAAACCTTGATTTCAGCTCTTATGTCTTTTGTTCTTGTAGTAAATTTGGAAGAGAAAGAAGAAACTTCTCTAGAATCCTTACCAGCCTTGGAAATTCCTCTTGAATACCTTATGCACAATTCACAAACATCATCATATGATAACTAAAAAACATCACCTTTTCCTATCAAATTTAAGAGTTCTAAAAATTCATCTTTGATTCCTTTAAGAAGGAGTGTTTTCAAGATTTATTTTTCCAAATGCTTATGCTTTGATTTTTGAAGGTTGTATCGAAATCGCTCTACATAGTCCTCCAAGCTTTCATCTTCCATCATACTGAAAATATCTTCATTGGATTTGCAATAGTCTTGGTGCTTCTTCAAGAATATGTTCTTCATGTCCTCCCATGTTTTGATGCAGTTCCCACCTAGGCTCATGAACCATCGGAGAGCTGCTCCTTTTAGAGTAAGAGGAAACACTTTCAACCTTTGATTGTTAGTACAATAATCATATCCTCTACAAATTATTTCGAACTCAAATAAGAATGTATCTGGATCTTCATTTTTCAAACCATGAAAATTTGGTAGAGACAATGGGGGAATTATGCGCATTTGTGTCACTCATCCTAGATCTTTGATAGGGAATTCAAAAGTTGCAATGTGAGTTATTTCTTATCATAATAGAAAATGTTCTTCATGTGTTTCTTTAAGGATCCTCCTTCCAATGTTCATGTCAATTAGTTAGTGAAATGGGTGGTACTTACATCACCACTCGAGGGGAATTACAAGATTTTTTTCAAAAAAAGACTCTACCTCTAAAATTCAAAAAAACGCAAGCATTCATTCCTACCTTAAGCTTTCACTCAATTCTGCTGTGAAGCGGGCCAGTGAACAAGTGTGTTTCTTGCTTGATGCGCAGGTTCTTACCTTTTGTCTTTAATACCCAATTCTTCCCAAGCAGAAAAAATTAAATATGTATCACTCTTTCTAAATGGAATACACTCTCCCCGGCAACGGCGCCAAAATGTCGAGGCATAAAAAGGTATCTTTTTAACACCTATTTATCTCACATTAATTATCAATCCAGGAGCGACTTTTTATTTCAAGAGTGTACTTAGTCTGAGGTAGCAATTTATCCAAGAGTAATGATTTGAAGATGTAGTACAGAACAAATGCAAAGGTAACAAATGCTTGTAAAGAAACCTACTTACAGTGACATGAATGGAAAGATTAACCTACATCAATCTTGCAAAACATCGATCAGGGATGCAGTAGCAGTAACTCTTTCCCTTAGAAATCGATGCAAGATAACCAATCTGGGGACTTGGAAGAAAAAGCCTCTATCCTCTACAGTTGGAGATCTTAAAGCAATTGAAACAAAAGAAAATTCAATAAAAGAAATGTAAAGGAAACGAAAGCTAGAAAGGAACATCAACATGTAACTATAACTCATCTATTTGCTGATCTAAAGCTATGAATCAGAAATAAAAAATAAATATAAATGGAACAGCAATAGGAACAACAATCAAATAACCATGTAAACGTAATAAATCTAAAGACAATTATCACACAACATAAATGAAAGAATAGAAATTCAAACAGCGGATCGCTCCACCAGGGTCGAGCCCTCAACCGCCAGTGAAAGCGCCGCTAGGCTACTGCAGAGCTTGAGAAATGGAATGAAAACGTCTCTTTGTATTAATCGAACATGAATAGCTTTTACATCAGTTGCTCTTTGATCACAAGAGTCAAGGAATTACAGTGTTACAAGATGAATACAATAATCATCCCTTCTCCTCCATCCTCCTCCAATACACAATACATGTTCTCCTTTTATAATCAAAAGGAGGAGAAATTAAATAGCAAATATAATCTTCCATAACAATATGATCAACCAGAAAACATATTTCCAACAATCTTTTAACAAGAGCAAGGCGAATTTGGCTTTGCAACTGAGATTTGGAGGACGGCAGCAACAACAGAACTGAGAAAATCGTGTTCAAAGAACCCTGCGTATCTCTCAATACAGGCCGAATTTGGGTGAACCATTCTTAAATAAAGTTAACTGGGTCCATTCTGGACAAAACCCATGTTCCAGATTTTCCAGATTCTTCTTCATTTGCTCATAATCTTAACCGCAAAACTGTCACTTCTTATTCCATCGGATTTCTGAGTTGGAATATCTCATGATGATTTGGAAATCAAATTTGTAATTTAGGAAATATATTGGAGGCTAAAATGATAAATGATATTAATAAACCATCATTGATAAAATTATGCATAATAATAATCAATTTATTAAAAATAAAGGAGAATAAATAATATTCATCCATAAAAGCATAAATCATTATAAAATGGATTTATATGATAAATTATAATAAATGACATGATAAACAAGAGTAAAAGTGGATGAAGTAAGTGATAAAAAGTGGTCGTATTCACGGCCCAACACTTGACTTGCGGCATTGGAGGAGAGATCCTAGAGGATCTAGACTTAATCTTGCCTCTTGAAGGCAACACCATTGCAGCCCAAGTTCAGCTTTCACTCCACATTCATCATAAGTGGAGAAGAGTACAGCATGGTGTAGGCTATGAAGCTTACCAAGTTCATAAATTCAACCCACCTATTTCTCATGAGCACAAGGTGGAGGAGTACTTTCAGGAGTTGCCTAGTTGGAAGGTGAAAAATTTTGCTTAGTTGATTGCTTGGGGGATGGAGGATCTACATGAGGATATTTCAGACTCCATGCCTTGAGTGGAGGACTTCTTTTCAGTTCATCCTTGCTCTTGCTTGAGGACAAGCAAGTTTTGGGAGGGGAGGACTGTAATGTTCCAAATTTTTCAATAAGGTAATTGGAACATTAGATTTGTTTTATTTTTAATAAAGTGAATAAAATGGGTGAGGGAGCCCATGTAGCAACCTAATAAACACTCCTAATGTGAAAAACGTCACTTAAGTGGCTTAAGTTAGCAGCCCCAAGTGTGAAAAGGGCCCAAAATCTAGTGAAATAGACCATGGTTGACCCAAGTCAACAACGTGCCCAAGAGGGAAGCTTGCACAAGAAGATTGCATAGTTGGATGGAGGGAAATTTGAAATGAGAGAAACCCTAATGTGAGTGGGGTCCATGGCAAGGAAGCATGCCTAGCATAAAAGATGAAGGAGAGCCATTGTTGGGGTTTCATCTTTGGAGAGAGAATTTCGAAGTTGAAGCTTTCTGCAGTTGCTCAATTGAGAAAGCTTGTGTTGTTTAGCACAAGAGGGATTCCTATTTAGGAATGCCCTTCTCTTCCATGGGAGGCCATGGAGAGATTTTTCTTCATCTTCCTCACATCTTGGCTTGAGGCCAAAGCATTCATTTGCAGCTACTATGTTATTCTTGCAGCAAGAAACGTTGGAATTGTTGGTGTTGCAGTGAGGGACCTTCATCATTCATTTCCGGAGCTAGTCTAGTGGAGGAAGAACTTCTTCTTTCTCTAGGAGATCAGCAAAGGAAACCTCAAAGCTGATATTTCATATTTTGGCATTGGGCCATATGTTTTTTCTCATGCCCAACGCAGTCTCCTTCCCTTACATCGTTATCTTCAGAGGTGGCATGCACAAAGGGTTCATTTTGTGCACTAGAGAGTGCAATATTCAGTGAGGGGATCAGCCCCTTCACTTTGGAGATAATTGGAGGAGGTATCATTGTTTATTGCAGCATATACTTCCTTCTCCTATGTTGTATTATATTTGAGTTGCAGCTGCTACACTGCAACTCCGACATTTTTCTGTTTTATGTATTTTAGCCAATCCCTTGGAGGATTGTTGTAATAATGTTTTCTGGAGTTGAGATATTGCTCTCCCATATTTATTTGAGAACATATTGTTATATCATCTCATATATATCAATTTGCAGTAATTTCCCTCATAGACTACGCAGTGATAGAGTTTTTGGGTTATGTAGCAGTGTATTCTCTTGTTTTATGTACATTTCCCCTTGAGGTTGATTTAAGCTCACCTTGAGAGTTATTTTCCTCAAGGAATTTGTATTATATTTGCTGCTATAGATTATGTATCATATTTTCACACTTCTTACATTACATGATGCATTATTTCACTGCTGTTACATATTGAAGTTTTAATACTACTAAAGGTTCTCTCATTAAGCATTATTTCGGTATACTTGTTGGTGGGAGATCTAAATAACCCCCTTAGGGTTATTTCTTTGAGCTTATATTCTATAGGGAGTTTGCATCAGATATATTCTAAGGCATCCCAGCACTGTATTACCTTATTTTCACATGGGCTTCCTTATACAGCATCCTCTTGGACACTGTTGCATAAATTCCTTGAAGGCAAATATTAGATTTTGACAAGTTCTATTGGCAGAGTCTGCTAGTGGGCTAGGTAGCCTCTGGATCTCATCCTTCCTTGTGAAGGTGACATATCCAGTAAATGCCCCTAAATTCAATCTCTGAAATAGTTCAGTGTTGATTGTTAATACTCCTGAAATGGGAATATTGGAATATCTTAAGATATTCTTGCATGGAGCAGCAAGTTCCAGATTTGGAACATTACATGAGGATCTTCCATGGGATGATAGTCATCATCTTTCCTCATTCATGCCTTGTCTCAGGGCCATGTCTATGTGTCTTGAGATTTTTGCATCTCAGGTTCCTTCTCCTTCGCTTCAAACACCTATTCTGACACATGAAGTTTTTATGGAGGGTAACTTGAGTAATATCATGCAAACAATGCTTATCAACATTTCTGTGAAACTAGGGATCATTGAGAACATCCATGTAGGGATCACTTGTTCTTCAGATGAAGTTCAGATTTATACTAGCCTTTTCTGCGAGTTCCGGGACGTATTTTCATTTTCCTACGAAGATATGCCCAGCATTGATCCCAGTATAGTGGTGCATGATATTCCTACCTACCTTGGTTCGAAGCTTGTTCATTAGCGTCTTAGTCCTGTGCACCCTAGAAAGGTTGTCGCCATTAAGGGTGAAGTTGAAAAGCTTCTCAACGTTGGTTTTATCTATCTAATTCCCTTGACAGAATGGGTGTCCAACATTGTCCCTGTAGATAAGAAACAGGGTACCATTCGGGTCTGTCTTGATTTTCATGACATAAACTGAACCTCTCCTAAGGATAATTGTCCTACTCGCTTTATTGATCAAATCATTGATGACTGCGCTGGCAGTGAGATATTTTCCCTCATGGACGGCTTTTCTGGCTATAACCAGATTAACATTCTCCCGACTGATCAACATAAGACTACCTTCATCTGTCTTTGGGGTAATTTCGTGTACAAAAATATCCCTTTTGGCTTAAAAAATGTTGGGGCCAAGTTTCAGCGAGCGATTTCATATGCTTTTCATGATATTAAGCACATTGTTCAGCCTTATCTAGATGACCTTCTAGCTCATTTAGCCAAACGTAAGGACCACCCTGACCATCTTCGTCAGATATTTCCTCATTCTCGATGCTATAACATCTAGTTAAATCCACATAAGTGCGTCTTCTGCGTCGATTCTAGTAGACTCTTGGGGTTTATCATTTCCAAAGACGAGATTCACCTCGATCCGCTCAAATTTGAGGTTATCATGAATCTCCCCTATCCATCCTCATTACATCAGCTGAAGAGTCTGCGGGGGAAGGTTATTTTTTTGCGTTGTTTTATACCTAACTATGCCAAAGTGGATAAAGGATTCACACGATTACTAAAGCAGGGTGTCTTGTTCCTTTGGGATGAGATCACCTGAAATTCTTTCACTGCTCTCAAGATGTTTCTTGTCAACGCTCCTGTGTTGCGTCCTCTGAACTATCATCGTGATTTTTCCCTCTATTTAGTCGTCGCTTTCAACACGATTGCCATGGTTTTGGTGCAATATGATGATGATGGTGATGAGCATGTTATTTAATACCTCTCTCGTAACCTTCTCGATACTGAAATGCGCTATGCTCATGTCTAGAAGTTAGCGTTGGTTGTGGTTCAAGGAGTTCAACGTTTTCGTCATTACATTCTGTTGCGTACTGTGACTGTGATTTCTGACTACAACCCTATGACTTATATATTGTCTTGAAAATTATTGGGGGACAAGTACTCGAAGTGGATCGTCATCCTCCAAGAGTTATATTTGGAACTTACTACTACCAAGTCGAAGAAATCGCTAGTATTTGCTGATCTGAGCTGCTCCCTCCCCTTCGACTCCGCTCTGTCTGGTTCTGAGGAATGCATTCCGGAAAATTCACTTTTTCTGATTATCACCCTTGATCCTTGGTACGGTGATATCATCATATATCTTCAGACTTCTAATTTTAGATCTGAGCTGACGAAGGATTCTTGTTGACACATCTGTCATCAATCACCACCGTATTGTATAGTCGGAGATACACTCTACCGCATCAGAGTAGATTCCATTCTTTGCCGGTGTTTGACTCTCGAGGAGGCTGAGAAAGCCCTGAATGATTGTCACAGTGCTGTCTGTGGTAGTCACATGTCTGGTCATGCCACTGCACATAATATTCTTCGTGCTGGGTATTTTTGGCCCTCCATCTTCAAGGACTACATTGTTGTTGTTCGTAAATGTCATGATTTCCAGATTTATCAGCGCAAGATGCACGCGTTGCTTGCACATCTCCACCCTGTCATTACCATTGGTCCCTTTGCGAAGTGGGGCATCAATTTTATCATGTGTAACCCTAAATTGGCTGGGGGCATGCTTATATCACCGTAGATGTTGAATACTTCACCAAATGGGTCGAAGAAATGCCTACACTTACAGCTGACGGTAAGATAGCAACTCAATTCATATTTAATCACATCATTTCTAGGTTTGGTGTCCCTCAAGCCATCGTTACCGATCATGGTTCCCATTTTCGGCATTATATGGTGGTGGAGTTGAATTCTAAGTTGGGTCTATGTCACGACAGCTCAACATCATATTATCCTCAGGCCAATGGCTAGGTTGAAGCCGTGAATAAAGTTCTTGTCACCATGCTTCAACGTACGATTTGGATGCAAAAATCCAACTCGCATCTCATGTTATTTTTGGCTCTTTGGGCATACCAAACCTTAGTTAAGGATGTGACCGTATTCAATCCATTTCATCTTGTTTATGGTATGGAAGCTACCCTTCCAATTGAGTGTGAAATACCTTCGCTCAAGTTGGCTATTGAACTGTTGCCGAACACTTCACTACAAGAAGAGCATCTTCTCTACTTAGAAAGGCTGGATGAAACTCGCCACTTTGCTGCTTTGGTCATCAAGGCACAGAAGAAGCGAGTCAATGCTCATTTTGACCAGTCGGTTTCCCCTCATTCTTCATAGAAGGAGACCTCGTCCTCCTATATGACCAAGCTCATGATAAGCTGGGGGAAAGAAAATTTCAACCCATGTGGCATGGACCCTACATTTTTAAATGTGTCTTGCGGAATGGGGCCTATGAGCTCATTGATTACGAAGGTCATCCTCTGGATCATCCCAGAAATGGGTTGTATCTCAATATATATTATGCATGAGTCATTTGTGCATGTTTTGTGTACATAGGTGTTTTTTAAGTTTTGTACATTTTTGGCTTGGTGTGCTTTGCAAGCGTTTCCCTACTTATTGGGTCGTTGCTTATTATGTAGATGTCTATTACCCCTTATGTCAGTTTCGAGGATGGTGCTTCCCGCAGTACCTAGAACTTGTCTTCAACATCCTGTGTGATTTATGATCCTGCTAGTGAGTTAATAGATCTACAAGGTATCTGTATAGGACGAATGTTGCTGAGTATAGTGCTGTCATTGAACTATTAACCGAGGCGATTTCCCTCAACATTCATGCATTGGTTGTAAATCTAGACTCAGAGCTTGTCGTTCTTCAACTTAATGGACATTATTCAGTTAGAAACCCTCAGATTTTAAGGTTGCATTTATGTGTTCGTTTCCTAGAAATACATCTTGATTATATCACATATCAACATATTCTTAGGGGAGTGAATGCATTAGCTGATATAGTGGCTAACCTTGTATTAGATAGACATTTGTGTAATCTGTAAAATCATCATCACATGAAAAACATCCATATAGGAAAATAGATGTATATACATATATATCGAATGTTTGCATCAGTGTGCATCATAAGTTCAAAAAATATGTGTGTTTCTATTAGATCCTGAGACATCATGTCTCTCAAAAAAATGCAGAAATAAATCCTAGGTGTCTAATCGACATGATGCTCATGATAGCATGTCACTGCCTGTACAAGCCGCCTCAAAAAGTGGTGAACTTGGTTTGATACCCCTACAGTGTGTCTCTGGTATGCATGAGGAACATCGTCGAATCACGCACAGTTCGAGACCTCATGAGAGATTCCCTCTAGGTTACGCACAATTTCATGCTCCTCGCCTCCCACACCATGAGGGGCAATATCAAAGTCGTGTGGGATTCGCCTTGCTATCAGAGACATGCCTGCAGGTCTTTCTGGGCACCATCTACAAACACATGGATTTAATGTCAGAACATACATAACAAAAAAATCATAATAATCATAAAAATAAAAAATGAGTCTTACCAAGTGCTTCATCCCAATCCTCTCCTTCTGGGAGTGGGAGGTCTGGATCACCAATAAAATATGTGGCAGAGTAGGGCCAGTCCTCCACGATAATCAGCTTTCAGTGGATCCAATCAGAGAACTCCAGTCTCTAGGACATCTGTTGACCACCCCCTGACCTTGGCATCAACGCTACCCAACGGGCCATCCGTGGCTCTTGTGCTGGTGATGTTGGGACTATAACTTCCTGTCATTGGAAGATTGGTAGTCGTTCCAAGAAGAACGATACAAGGATGGATCCATATCCAAACTTGTTTAGTTTGGTTTTCTTGAATTTCTTCAATTCACATTTAATATTGATCGTCACTGCCTCTACCCAGTTGTAAAGGGTCCATGTTAGACATCTACTACAAGCAGTAGCTATGTTTTTTTTGCTTCGTGCAGTGTTTGCAATCCCATAGCTCGCGTGATGGTGTGTAGCACTACTTTTAGTGTCAAGTCTGGGATAGTTTGGATATCCACTTTCCCGCTTCCTGATCCTTTCCATGCCCCTCAACATACCCTATCGATCACCATGCTCATTTTTTCCATGGTGGGTTGGGTGCCGGTCAGGACTGGTATTTCCCCCCTCCGCGATAGTCCTGTTATAAAGTAAATGTCTGAAACATAAATTTCGAGTTCCTGATCACGAAGAATGAATTTTTCCTGATCCTTATCCCAGATAATGATCAAATATTGTAGCAGCTCTGGTTGAGCTCTGAGGCACAGTGTCATGAAGAATTTTTTCAATCCACGGTCTTTGAGAGCTTCCATGCATCTTTAATTTTCCATGGCAAGCTCGTCTTCTTCGTTGTGTTCCCATTCTTTGCATTTGATCATCATTTTTCCACTTCACACCTACAAACATTTTCATATGAACCTCATTAGCCAAATTAAAAGCTTTGAATTTGTGAAAATTGGGTCTGATTGCTTGCATTGTAAGCTTAAAAAAAATTTTGCGGTTGTCGCGACTGTTTGGGAAACAGTCGCGCCAATGGGCATGCCCCAGTTTAGGAATTTGGGTGATTGGCGCGAGTTCATGCCCAATACTCATGCCAGCTGTCGTGCCCTATTTTTTACAAATTCCCCCATGGGATTCCAAATTTGGGGTTGCAAGTAATGAAAGAGGAATTAAACTGTAGGGAAGCATGTCGGCTCTTACCTAGAACTGACGGGTTCGAGATTGATCTGTCGGATCTCCTGCTATCGTCGCTGCAAAATCACAGTCTAAAATGGGTAACTATTTCTCCACAAGAAGTAAAAGTGAAAAGTAATTATTTTTTACCATTTTTTGGCATTTTATAACTTTTCAGAACCCTAATTAGGTTTTAAGACATGTTTTTCGATTATTACATTATGTTATTTCGAGAAATGGGTTTTACGTTTGTCTCTTGTGCACCAACAGGTTTTTAATGAGATGGAAATGAAGTAACGAGTTGTATTTTTTACTTTTTCAGACTCGGTAAAAACACGAAAAAATAACTGCTGGAGTCATCTTTCAGCTCTTTTCTAACTCAACTGAAAATATTGCCGAGACTCTTGTCGTTTTGAACTTGTTAAATGGTTGTGAAACGATATCTACCCAATATACATTTACCCCTTTTTCGGGCTGGGATAGATTATTTATGAAAAAGGAATACCTTAGCTTATCGTGACTAAGAGGTTCTTTCAGGTATTGTTTTCTACCTTTTCGGATCTGAGGACTATTTACAAAAAGGAACATGCTAGCACTAGTACATTTGGCGGAAATTCCGACGGCCAATTTGTCGGTTTTCCGACACCTAGTCGTCGTAAGAGCGACAGTTTGCGGCACTTCAAAGCGTGGTTTGTCATAACGTCGGTCTTCCGACACTTCCATAAAGCGTCGTTCTTGCGACACTCGTTCCGACGTTTTGCAAAAGCGTCGCAATACCGACGCTTATGAAGTGTCGCACTAGCGATGCGGGTGAAGTGTCGCAATACCGACGTTATGGCTAACGACACTTCTAAAGTGTCGCAATACCGACGCTCGTATAGTGTCGGAAGACCGACGTTATCGCTAACCACGCTTTGAAGTGTCGCAATACCGACATTGAGCAGAAGTCGCTCTTCCAACGCTAGTGGTGTCGCTCTTCCGACGTTTGGAAACGTTGCTTTTGGGAACGTCGCTCTTCCGACGTTGGTAAACGTCGCTTTTCCGACGGCATAGTAAATTTTTTTTTTAAATGTAACATCGGTCTTCCGACGCTTATAGCGCGTCGGAAGAGCGACAGCGGGTTCAATTTTTAATATAAAAAAAAAATGAAAATATTCTGAATGCCCGATAGCAGATGTTGCTGGGAGGGCTTGTCTCGCATCATCAATAATTTTATTCCGATGCAAATCTTGAACGGGGCTCAGATCTACATTCGCAAACTACATCGTTCGAGCGACGGCAGGTTAAATTTCCTATTGAGCCAAAATCTGCACAATTCTGTTAAGGATCCCCCTGCCTAATATTCACAGATAAACAAAAACCAATACCCACAAATGAGAGAGTTAATTCTAACAGTTGATAGTCCTTGCATAGTTATTATTTATTAAACGCAAGTTATATTGTGAATGGATACCAGGCAATCTAAAAGCACACAGACTGCAGCATCCACAAGCCATGGCATATTTGGCTTTAGTTTTCTCCATTCCAAAGTCCTTACAACAATGCTGCATTGCATAAATCAAGAAGCAGATTACAGATATACATTTTAACTATTTCTCCAGGAATACTCTCAGCAATGAAATAATTCTATTTTAAACAACAAGAGGGATAGTAGAATTAACACTGCTGCGTTGCATTCATCAACAAGCAGATTACAGAGATAAATTTCACCTATTTGTCCTTCGCAGAAAATTCTGGACTAAATAGTCAAGACGTCTTGGTTGGACTACAGGTGGAGCATGACAAAGGCAATATTGTTGGTTTAAAACATCATACAGGAGAACCGATGGACCCATAATTGGAGGGAATTTTCGACAACTACTCTGTCAAGCGCCAGATTATAAATTCTGGGCCTGTAATTGCATCGCAACTACTTCTCGTGGATGAGGCCATCCGTGCTGGAACAGCATAGCGTGGTCGATGCATGAATTGGACCAGCGTTGAGTACCACAATCTGAAACCAAGGAGGATTGTAAATTGGCGAGGGTTGTTTAACTGTGGAGCGATGGAACTCTGAAGGAAAGGAGTGGAACTGCGATCATTGAACAGTAAAGGCGGTTTTTAAATCCAAACCCGGAAGTATCGCGTGAGGTCGAAGGTGGTGAGTTGTTTTTATAAAAACAACGCGATATACTCCGGCGATGGACACGTGTAATTGAGCGGTTTTGTGATACCATCTATATCGCGCGCGTTTGGGGAATTAACCTCCGTGTAGCTGGGTCGCGCGACTACCGTCGGATGATGGAGTGGTAGTGCGATAGCCTTCCAGCCGTAGGATGGAGGCGACGATTGAATTTTCCCAGATTGAATGAGAACGGGTTGACTTTGCCCAGATTGTGAAATTGATTGGGCAATAAAGTTTTGAAAAACCAGGACTGTGGGTCCTACCTCCATCATGTTCCAACAACCAAGAACCAAATTGTATGCATCATTCCACTACAAGCAACAATTATATCCAAGGGTATCTGGAGTGTATGGAAATTGGTCACAAGTGTTGAAATATATTTGTCTAGTCAGAGATCATGGTAATGGGCCTATGGTTGTCTCAATAGATGTAAATAATAAAACCAAACAATAATATTGTACCCCATAAGACAGGAAAAATAAAGTAGTTTCCCCTGGTAAAAAATATTTTCAAATAAATTGAAGACGTGTAGTCCATCTAGATTTCTCTTCTAGAGAAACAACCACCATCATGGTTAGTTATCCAGATGACTCATTGGATGGTAGCTATCCCACATGTGAACATCAAATCAAGTTTTGGATGAATGGTCTAGGGACTTATTGTTTTGGATGACTAGCACTTAAAAGATAGCTCCTTTGCTAGGCTTGTTAGAAGAAGGAACATTTGAGGGGATGCTCAATGAAGGTTGCTTATATGAGTTCATAGCCCCAGTACCCTGTTTTGTATTATACTTTCAAATGTATGAGAAATAGCGAACAGGTAAAGTGTAAACCAATAGTAAGTTCTAGAGATAGCAATCATGGTTGCCTAGATGAGTTCATTTCACTAGTACCAAGTTGTGTGCTATACTTTCTAATACAAAATCAATGGCAAACAAAGAGTTAACACCAATGGTAAGTTCCAAAGATCACAGGAGGAGAGTAGTTTTCATCAATTCCAAGTTTGTCTCATTTGTGCTCAAGACGGATGATAAGCAATTTATTATTAAGAGTTTTAGCATTATTGGTTTAGCTCTTGTTTGAAGAGGGATGTCAAAGGAGCAAACAACAAGGTTCAACATCATGATAATGTATAACAATGTGTTAATTTTTGTAACATGTGACTACTATTAGTGCTAGTGGTTAGGTTGGATAAATGTTAGCAGTTTTCGTTCATTGGGCTATGCTCTAACAGCAACTTATGGAAGTTATTGTGACAATGACCCACATTCAAGCCTTAGAAGGGCATACTCCTGCCTTGCATGGGGTTTTCTAGATGTGGCTATTGATTATGTTGAATATTTATGATGTAATCTTCATGCAGATTATTGTATAGCATTGGAAAGGTACTAGTGAACCTTATTCTTCACTTAAGTATGTGAGGGTAGGTTGAGCTTAATTCTAGGTTAACTATCCATAAAAGGATGAGTTGTTGTTATAAAAAAAATGTTCGTGGTTTGTAACATGTGACCAATTAAACAATAAATGAAAATTTTAGAGTTAGGGGGTCAAAACACCATAACTCCTTAAGGATGCTGTAAATATGTATCATGGGATCATGTACATGGGAGACTGGTAAACAGAGCACCTATATTTGGGAAAACCAAATCAGGATAGCCCTCTTATATTATCGTGGAAGAATTAATAAAAAATTTGGATGCAATACGACTAGACATGGGCAAATATAGCAATAGACAATGTATATATAAAAAAAATCATTTTAAAATATCATAATGCTTCTAATCAGATTCCAAAGAAAAAGAAAGGTAGTTGTCAAAGTAATCCTACAAATTCTACAAAACTAGTTTCAGAAGAAAAAAAATGCAATTTCCAAAAAGGTTTCAAGTATTCAAGTTGATAGCAATCAGAAAAGCCAATACCATATTCAAATACAATTTTATCAAGAAAGTAACTGAAAAAGGCTATAAAATAGATCATAGACAAAATTAAAAATGACAACCATGAATCCAAAGTAAAAACTGATCACAGAAGTTGAGATGGTCCAGATATTGAAGATGATAGAACACATCAGCAAAGACTCTTGTTATTTTGTTAACTTCAAAACACCAAACCAAGATTCTGTGGCAAATCACATGTAAAAGCACGAGTTACAACCCTCTTTTCTACAGTACCTTGTTTCTATTCATGCCACCAACTGTAAATATGCCAGCAGCATCCAACGCTGAAATAACCTTTTCCTCACTATCCATTGTGGTTTAGTTTTTGTAATATGAATCTGATAAAGACTAAGTTTTCAGCATGTATAGGCATCAGTAAACACTGACCAGGAATAAAAATGAAAAAACTAATAAGGTAACCACAGAAAGGAGTTAAATATTTCATTAACCTGATTGTTGAAGAATTTTTGGAGATTAACATATGGCATCATTAATAAACAAGTAAATGCCAATGAATAAGAAGATGTTGTGTTCATTGGTGAAGAGAAGGTTTGAGTTCAGTTTAGCCACAAAAATGGGAACTAATCACGTCATTATATAAGAAATACAAGGATTTGCTATGACCTATTCTAATCAATGTCAGGCAAAAGGATTCAAGTAGGAAAATGTCTTCAAAATTTCTGGTAATAGACTCAAACATTCACTACAGACTAAGAGCAAAAAAACACAAAATTGGTCTCACATACCTGTTTTCTAGAATAAATTGACTATGATAGCACCCTAAATTGATAGAGACTTTAGTGTGCTTATACTAAGACCTTAAAATGAGAAGCTAAACTTAACAACAGTTATGAGTCCAATCCCAAAAGAAGAACATGCTGCCAATTTGGGGATGAGACCAATTTCAAGTCCATGGTGAATTTGACAGAATAGATAACTTACAATGTCGGTTTCATAGCCAAAGGTGATCTAAACGAGTTTGACTCTCTGATGTCAAAAGATGTAACCAAAAAAATGGTAAGTTGACAGAACATAACTCTCCAATAAATGCAACCATCCACAATCGTCTGAATCCAAAATAGCTAGATATTCTATAAGCAAGTAAATGTTCCAACTTCAACCTGTTTAGGACCTGTGTATAACTCTGGCATGGCATTTTACGGTGCATCATCTCATATGTTTCAACCTGAGTGTAACTGTGACAAGGCATCCAAGGGTACAAGGGTTTGTCTCTTAATTAATGGCAAAAAAATATATAATTGTACAGCATTGTAGGATTTGATGCTAGGTATAATGATGTTTATTTATGCCAATAAGGGCTAGTCTGGGAGAGTAAGACTAGTAAGACTTGAGTATCCTGTATCAGTTGATAATCTCCTTTTAAGGATTGAAGTAGTCAAAGCCAGAACAATTTAACCTATTTCCCAAACATCTCCCAAACACACAAAACATTCTCTTACATAAAAAGAAAACTCTCAAACAACAATTCATTTTTCTCCATTCAAAAACATTATCAGAATTACAAGTACATTTTTATTTATCAAATTCCATCCATGTTATGCCTTCAGCAAGTTCCATCTATTAGTTCTTCCCTAAAGAAATGTGGTGGGGTTCACTCATAACTTAAAATGAAGTTCCAGGTTAGCCATTGACTTGTTTGCTGAGAAATGAATAGTCTAAGGATTTAGATCTCCTAAAAAGTAAAAGGTTAAGGTAGAAAGACTTCACCAAAAAGAAACCAACCAAATATTATTTTACCCTCTTCCTATAATAACCAACAAACCATGGTGGATACCTTCTATCCCAATTCATAGATAAAGAAAGTGTAAAAATGTTCGCACTTTCTGAATATTTTTAATTCCACTATTTAGTGTCTATATATCGTGATAACATAGGAGCATTTAAATAAGTCCCTTGACTGTGTTCAGTGTTTATACAATTATAACATAGGAGCCTAATGTATTCAATGTTTTTACAATTATAACATAGGAGCCTAATGCATGTAGGCTTAGGGTCTAAAGCTCTATGTTAATTCACAATTAGCCGATGGCCTAAAGCTCTATGTTAATTCACAATTAGCCCATAGGCTTTAATGAGACCTTAATTCCAATAGAATACCACGATGTAGGTGAAATTCTGAAAACAGAAGCCACAATCTCGATCTGAAGATCTCAGTTCTCCAAATCTCATTTCTCAACACCACAACATCATTTTTCTCTTTGATTCAGTTTCACTCGCTATAATTTCTATCCCATTTTGGACAACACAAGCACACTTTACTATCTAGAATGAGCACAGGGATGCTCATTGTTTCGACAGATTAGTTGATTTCTACCAGCTAGAAATTTTGCTACTATTTGCCTTCAGTAAATTGTTGGATTCCTGAATATATCATTCACCAGGTCAGTTCACCCTGATATTCTTGTAGCTCAAATACTCCAGTTGACAGGTAGGTGACACTATTGTTATGCATATAGACAATGCTATTGTATGATAAGATGAAGTTACATAGATCTAGGCTAGAGAAGTTATGACTAGAGAACTCCTTTTAATGTGCGTACATTTATGTAGGAAATGTTTTGTCCCACGTGAAATTGCTTGTGCAGCTCTAACTGCCTAGCCCTAAAATCAAACAGAAAGACAGACCAAAACATTGAAACAGAATTGGGGTCTTGTTGCACCTTGGTTTATTGATAATTTTGAAACCAAGATTTTGCTTTTTGAAAAAATGCATTTGACATTAACAAGTGAAGTTATTTACATTCTAGACCATGATTACATTTCAATAATGCTCCTAATGCACTACCAATACTATAACTTCAATAAAAGCAAAATAACACCTTATGCTTTGTTTTATATACTTCAATTCTGACTTGCACTCCCTTCTGCAGCACCCGGTTTGGGCATTCTTTATTACAGCTGCACATAGAGTTGCATTCATATACCAAGAACCCTTCCTGGAGAAAAATAGACATTAAAGTCAGAAAAGATAGGCTAACCACTAGAACTACGATGCTAAACCTTAGCAGTGAAGTCATTACATTACTGAAGTTCACTATACATACTGACAAGAACTAAAACACAGTGAGAAACAAGAAAATTCCGTGGCTTTTTCATGTTTCGGGCACTCTGATGTCAATGCCTAGTACAACACAATTGAAGGACAGCTACAGTGGCCAAATTATGGTAAAAAAATGACAACAGTATGCACAATTATTTGCATATCATCAGAGAGGCCTTCAAATAACCCATAAAGTTGTATACAAGAGGAACAGTATAGGACAACTCATAATGAAGGAGGCCAACGTATGCCCTAGGAGATATATTCTTCACATCATTAAGCAACCAAAAATTGCTTAGCTCTAATTTCAGAAAATACCTTGTCAAAATCTAAGTTTTATAAGCTATCAATAGTACCAAGCAATGCATCAAAAACTTACTTATAATGAATCATCCAAAGTGAATACAATACTAAGGAGTGTATATAATGCCAAAGGCTTACAAATGGCTCAAAACTAAATATTTGCAATCACTAAGCAATGATCTGTGACAAACAGGAAGGCCATGTTGGCTCCCATTTTGAGTGTATATTTTGTGTAAACTTGTAAAATCCACCATCAGTTCAACATTAAATTCACCAATCCTTGAGATTCAACAAAATTAGAATTCTTTCGAAATAAATGACGTCGAATGTAGTGACTAAACCTATAGATAGTCCAAGCCTTCCCAAACAGGACACAACTGCCCCTCAAATTCTCAATCTAACCTAACTCCAAAAAGATACTTATATAATCCTAGCAGACTCTTCATCACAAATACCCCTTTATGCCCACATTCCTCATCAAATGGGAGGTAGATTCATGAACGAAATGTTTGTCCTAAAACTAAGGATTTTCAAAAAATAATAATAAACAGTGAAACAAGATTTTAAGAAGTCACGCTTAATCCAAAATATCGTTAATCCAACCACTAAAAACAGTGAGAAAATCTACACACACAAATTGACTTGCAGCTACAAATGCATAAAATAAAGACTAAAATACCAGTTGCTTAGCAATAGCCTGAGCTTGTGCTTCAGGAAGGTATTTGTCATCTTCAAGAATCTCAAATAGTTCACCCTATCATCAAAATCATTTATAAGTCTATGATCTATATCAAATGCTTTGGGAACAGAATTTTAATGCTGATATACTTCAAACTGGAAAGATAAAAGAGTACGCACATGCTATAATACAATCATAAATACCTGCGCAAATTCTGTCACAACACAAAACTCCTGTGGACTTTCAAATGCATCTAGCATCTCTATGATATTCTCATGCTTTAGCTGTCGTAATATCTGACAAAATTGTAAACATGAATCATTTCATGCACAATCCAAGTAATATAATCGTCGCATAAAAATGGTTTTCCACCAAATGAGGTTTTCAAACCAAATTTGTGTAATATATACAAAGATATTTCCCTGCAGATAGTAATTCAATAACTAGTCAATGCATAGATTCATCAAGTTTGCTTCACAAGGGAAAAACTCATATTCTAGCCATTGCATCTTCCTCGTTAGACTGCTGAAGGCAGGTGGTATTAACTACAAAATGAAACAAGCAGTTAGCTACTCACATTCATTGTACTACTCTTACCACAACACATTCTTCAAATATACATATATGCATATATTTATATCTATATGAATGATTTGGTAAGGTAATAGGAAAAGCTGACAACATGACTTTACATCTATACAAAATAAAATCAATAATCGAGACGAGAAATAAAAATGTTCTTGTTTCCCCTGCATAAGACATTAAGGAACTGATTTCTGCACCATGGTACAAAACCAGCACCGTGTTGATCAGATCAATATATACAAGGAAAATATAAACACTCAACCAAGATGCAACTCAAGGTATCATCATCAAGGTTTTCTTGTAAAAATATATGCCATATCTTTGCAACGGGTATAGAAGACATGTAAAAACTTATAGGGTTATCAAGCACAATTCATCTCCAAACAATTTCCAAGTAGAAAAAATAATTACCTTAGTATAATCACCTTGTTTATAAGGCTAGAGAATGATCATCTTCAAGAAACAATTATAAGGAAGAGATCAAACATCAATAATGATTTAATTCCAAATAAGCAAATCATCGTAGAAACATCAATTCTATCATGGCCATAAACATTCTATAACAACCAAAGCTAGACTCAACGATATTAATAAAATATTTTCCATACTCTTCTTGCAACAATAAACTATTATCAACAAGAATTCATGGTATCACATCAATCTTACTCAATACTCTGTCTCAGATCTGCACACACCATTAGGACTTTAGTAGGTCAAATTTTTGCCTTACACAAGATTACTTTCTGGATTCAATATCTTTTACAACATTCTTCTAGAAATGGAGTACTGCATAAGACATTAAGGAACTGATTTCTGCACCATGGTACAAAACCAGGGGGAATTATGACCTTTGATAAAAAGTATTAAGAGCTTCAATTCTGCAACAACATGTTATACTAGAGTAGATAAATGTACTAATAACTTGAAAACAATGGGAAAATAAGTCCACAAGCATAAATAACATCATTATTTCTTCCAGAATGTAGGTCATCACATTTTACTGCACTCCAAGGTTGTTCAATCAATTTTTTTCCTCCATTTTCCTGTTAAGTTTGGCATGCATATCTAAATTTTTAATCTCAACACCAAAGCTATATTCATATGATCCCAATGACCCATATAAGAACGTTATGATGCCATAACAAATGGATTTAAATGATATGTTTGATGGAGGTTTGGATGAATCTCCTTATTGTGCAGTAAAGTCCACTCTAGCTCTCTTCCATTCACAAAACAACTAACGGTTTATTAGTCTCTTGCTCATTATAGAAGTAAACTCTATCATGAACAAGATGCTTCAGCCACATTTTAAGATCTCATATGCACTAGTGTATACATGACTTCTTCAAATTGCATCATCAATCTGATATGAACAATAAAATATAACATATACAATCCTGATTACGCTACACGAGAACATACATGCTCTTCACACTATACTTCAATCCCACTACAAGATGCATTGCAACTAACCTCAATTCAAACCATGGTAAAGACCATTTAAACTTGTTTCCCATGCTCTGTCAAAAACCATAATTTATCCAAAATCATGGCATATATAAATTGAGGCTCAATACTCTATATCAGTCCATTCAACACCATTAAATCAATATTCGATGCATTCACACTTGTTGTATTGACCACAAAGACTAAATAAAATGTTATTCGAATTAGCTTGGACCAAAACAAGAAATGCCTTGATGATGACCAAATTAAATAAATAATAAAAGGCACAGATCAACCACTAAGTCCATAATTAATTTCCACATCGACTAATAAGATAAAATCAAGTTTAATCTTGTTTCAATAATTTCTTAAATTTGACTGGATCTTTCAAGTGTTAATCACCACCATCAAAAAAATATTTTAAACTGGTTGAGTGCTTTCCAACTACCATATTGGAATGAACCACAAGACACAGTTGAATTTGTGTGACAAACATGATGTCCTCAAAAAATATTGTTGATGTCTACAATGTAAAACTATGAGACATAAAGGTTGACCCAATTGTTTTCCCACGAATCCAGTTGGAAATTAGTTAGGTCAAATGGACATGACTACAAGTCTTTGTTCTCTGAATGGTAATGATAGTCAAGCAGTAGCATTACTACCAGTGTGCTTGCAGAAAGGACTTAACTATAAGGTTTTCACCCTCTAAAAGATAAGGACAATCCGACAATTGTTTTAATGCCCCATATCTGACAATTGTTTTAATGCCCCATATCCACGATAAGTAAAATCGTTTATATTTACAGTATGAACCTCATGTTTATGCAAATGAGGTATCCAAATATGTCTTATGGCAAAACATATACAGGACGCTTATACAGCTAGATAAGGGAAATAACAGAAGAAAACAGGTGCCCATATTGATCCATTCCATTCAAAAATAAACAATATAAGTCCATTGACCAGCAACGATTTATGTAGTATGCAGAGGGAAACCCACCGGTCATGTGAAAAACAGAAATGATCCTATTGGAGCGTTGTCAGGCTCGAAGTGCGGATAACATCATATTATAAAAGCGGGCCCCCAATAAAACAGCATTCCATGTGAGTAATTTACAGGCTCGCTTGAAAGTTTATCAGGCTCGCTTGATACCAATAACCATCTATAGCGTCCAAATATAAAGCATAGGGGAGACCATTCATATTGATTACTGTCAAGCTCGTTGAGTGAAATTTTGCAGCGATAATATTATCATTCCATGTGTTTAATTAAGAACAGCAGGCTCGCTTGATAACCAAAATAAAAACACATTCAGCATCCGATCTGTATATAGAAACAGAGTACCTGGAGAGGGATATGAGGGTATGCAGCATATCACATTGACAGAAGACCATCAAGGATGGTGCCTATAAATTGTATCTGAAAGAAGCCACCTCCCTGTTGTTCCTGTAGTATCTGGCAATTTTCGAGTTATAAAATTGTAATTTTTTTGAATCTGCACCTGTAATACGAATTATAAAGCTGTAGATTTTTTTGGATCTGCATCTGTAGTACATTTCAGAGTGTGAAACAGTTGATCTATCCCATCTTCAATTGGATGAACTCATATCAATGTGTTTCTTATTTTACTCAGTACCTCAGCCTCAAATTTCTTGATACTCCAAACTTGTGCACTTGCATGAGTTTGTCCTCACCTGCTGCTTGGTGACAGTAGATGAATGGACAGTCCCTAGTAGCTGTAGAGAGAATCTAACCCGACTTAAGAGCTCCCTCATCATATCATGGGTACCACGAGCTCCATTGACGAATTTCTTTGCCTAATGTTTATAGGAAGAAGAAATTGAGGTTACATTCAAGACGTGATCAGTTCTTTCGAGTTGTTTATAAGGCACGCATCCATGATGCTACCAAGTTGTCCATTACCTCGAATGTTTATTACATAAACCATACCCTTTTCTATGGTAACTCTATTTCCACCGAGCAGGGACAATCATCAGGTACGTTGCAAAACACAACCCATGTCATTGAAGATATCCTTCCGACTCCTCCAGTCCCGGACAATGAAGTGACCTTGTGTTTGATTTCTACCTCAGACCTGTGCTTATTTCACCCCTTAGCTGAGCGAGACCAGGACCTTAGCTTTCGATGCTGATTCCTCGACTTGTCATCATAGCAAGTAATTTCATTCCTCAGTTACATTTGATTTTTTCATTTCAAATGACCGCGCATTTGATTTTTACATTTGATTTTTTCATTTCAAATGACCGCGCATTTGATTTTTGCAAGCCGTCGCAATAGCGACGCTTTGGGGCATAGTGTCGCAATTACAACGTTTGCCCAAACGTTGTAATTGCGACACTATGCCCCAAAGCGTCGCTATTGCGACGGCGTCCTCCAAACGTCGCAATTGCGACACTTAGACTAAGTGTCGCAATTGCGACGTTTAGAGGAAGCCGTCGCAATAGCGATGCTTTGGGGCATAATGTCGGTATTGCGATGGATTCCTCCAAACGTCGTAATTGCGACTCCTCGTCTAAGTGTCGGTATTGCGACACTTGTCTCTAAACGTCGGTATAGCGACGGTTTCGAGCGGGATTTGAAAAAGTTGAAAAAATTTGGGGAAATTTCCGACATTTGGTCAAAAGTGTCGGAACCAAGTGTCGGAATTTCCGCCAAATGTACTAGTGTGGATTTTTCTTTTCTACTTCTTTTCAAACTCTCTAAACATGAAAAGATGTTGATTTCTTCCTTTGTTAGACTCGTTAAACCTTGATGACATCGGAAATCTTCACCATGACGTTACCCGAGTTCCTCCTTCCTAAGGCTCGTAAAATTTACTTGGATGGATTTTTCCGAAGGACAAACTTACATTGCAAGCATATTTTATCCCCTTCAAGTTTGTTTTCCAAAAATAATTGGGGTACTCGCCAGAAATGGTGCGGGGAAATGGAACCATTTTTTAGTCATGTCGGCAGTATGTCTCTCTTGAACATGACATTCATCTGCATTCGTGTCGGGTTGGGAAAATATCATTTCGTCATTTTTTCCTCCATGGTTTTGGGTAATATTTTTTGACCTCTCATCTTCTCTTTGCCACATCATCATGACCTCACATCCCTTGATGTCAAATACTGCCAAATCCAGAATCGTGTCACTAATATGTTCAAGAGAAGTTTACGACTGCAGTTTTCAGCCTTCCTCTGATCCTCTGTTCGGTCATGATTCATTATCATCATGTTCCCCTGTCTCATTTCTATGATGTGGGAAACATTATGGCCGTCCTTCGACTGGGTCACTTCCTGTTGACTTCAGCTCATTATCCGAGAAGTTGATCTAGAGACTCCCTTCCAGTACCTTGGAGCTTGCATGCTTCAATGGCAAGTTCTTCGCATTCAATGATAGGTCCACATCATTGGCCTGCGATCAAGTGATTCTATGGGTGTTTGACGCCAGATCACTGTTCAAATTCCGTGGATTGTACCTACTGTACCTTGAGATCCATTGTCATTATTGGTGGTTTCTCTCTGGCCTGTTAAAAGCTTTCATCATTAGCTGGTAATCAGGTGACTTTCTTGCACGTTCGACTTCAACTCACATATTCGAATGCTTGAATTTGTACTTGTTCGGTTCGATATGGAGCGGAAGACCCTGGGTTTTGTTTGGTAAGTTCCGGGTTGCGGGATATTTTGTTTTATCATGACTTTATGAATAAATATTTTGACTGGATGGCTACGACCAAACCTAAGTCTATTTTTTGATCCTTACTGGTGGATGGCTACGTCCATACCTCGGATCTCAGTTCATATATGTACTCTATTATGGATGGCTATGCCCATGCCACATGATCATGTATCAGAGATATCAGTTGTATTTTTACTTCCAGGTCTTTCGACAGCGATGTTTGGTTCGAACGCGTTCTCGTAAATCATTTCACCCCTTCCTCTCTCTCAGACCTCATGCTTTAGGGGGCATCTATTACACAGCATTTTGTCACTGTCCCTGCAATCCCCATCTCACACATTAGAGAATAATTTCTGTGACTAATAAAAAGTGTCATGCCTTGCAAAGACCATCATTGCATTCCTTTCCATGAGGACAACATTCCTTCTATTGACAATTTCCTAAGCAGACCATCAGAAACACATGTTTTTGCCTTGGTGCGAGTAGACTGTTATGCCCTCATGCCAATGAGGAAGATTAACACTAGGCCCTGCACCCATTGGCGCTTTGTCCCAGTGAGCTACCCATGCCAACATGTTTATGGAATGTTTTTTAAATATAGAGGCGAAATTTCTATCCTAACAACTATGTGGGCGAGTCATCTGGAGTGGTTCGACTGAATAACCATGGCCCTCCTCCTTTGGCCTCTTGTTTCCACCTTTTGGAGAACCCTCCCAAGGGATAAGGCCTCCCTTCCACCATTGTAGGGATCCTAACCTCCTCCTCTCTCTCTATAAATAAATCCATCTTCCATTGATGAGATAGCTAAACATATTATAGCTCAAAGGATGAAGAAAATTTCTGAACTTTTCGCTAGGAAGATAGAACAGAAAGAGACCTTTGTCGAGAGAGATTAGGCTTGTGTTCTCACCCCGTCCAAATTCTCTAACAATCCTTTGAGATGCGCTTAGACTGAACCATACTGAAGGATGCTGCGACGTCAAGGCTCTGGTTATAACTCTTTCTTATATTTGTATATATACATGACTATTGTCTGGTTCCCATCTTGTGTTAATGTGTTTATTTGATGCAATATTCTTAACCTTCCTTGACTGTTTAGTTGATTATGAATGAAATAATTATTTTGTATGTTGCTCTTGTTTGTTGATCTTCATGCAGGTATCCAAGCATTATTGCATAAGTATTGTGACCTGTCGAGACAAAGATCAAGAGGCCACCACCACTACAGCGACGACAACGTTGGACTCTAGGTAGGTCAATCTACCCTGTCCTTTCCATTAATTAATTAGGAACCTACACTTTAGCTTGTCCGTTTTTTGCTAGACCCACTCTAGGGCTAGAGGGATCGTCTCTTTTTTCAGAGAGGATTTACCTTCCCAACAAGGGCTAGACATTATTCATCGACTAGTGACTGTGCTAATATGCTTTTCTGCCTTTTCCATTTCTACCGTCATAACATAAAAATTCTGCATGCAATATTGTTCCTGATTAGTGTATGACGATTGTACTATAATGAGGGCTTGATAAGATTTGTATGAGGATTGTCATATGATTCCATGATATATAATATATAGTTGGGGTTTTTAGCTTTAGGATTTCCCAGTTAAAAACAACTGTGTTATGTGCGATTATTTTTATTTATGCTTTACATGTGTGTGCAATTAATTTTCTGCAAAATATTAACAGTGGAATGATTCAGTATCTTGCAAGAAGTTAAATATTGTGAGATCAGGTGAATCTAGGACATATGCATGCTTAGTGCATATAATTTCTACATGGTATTGGAGCACTGTTAATTGAAGATTTCAATTTTAAAGTGATTTTGTGTTGGTGGACAATTCGAATTTGCTACAGAAGATTCTTGGTGCAGAAGTTGAGTATACATTAAAATGGCTTTCAATGGGTTGCAATTGGAGTATGCCCTTTATGGGAGCTCTAATTACATAGCCTAGAAGGATAGGATGGAGGTAGTGTTGGAGGATAATGGACTGAAGGAGTTCATTGATAGTGATGTTCCTAAGCCAGGATCTAGCGATGTTGCATTACTTGACCAATGGAAAAAGAAGACAACAAATACGAGAAGGATTCTGTTGGAAGGTGTGAAGGACCATATTGTGTCCAACTTTCATTGGAAAGCCACTCCATTCTTAATTTGGAAGGCTTTTATAGACTTTTTCCAAAGCATAAGTGACCAGAGGAAGTAGGTGATTAAAGAATCTCTACAAGCTGGAGGTAGATGGCTGCGCTGCAATGGTGGGAAAAGCAGAAGAAGTGGTGAGCCGGGATGAGGGCGAATCATGGCACTTTAAAGATTTTGCAACAGATTTCTACTGGACTTCCCAAGGGTACTCTTGCATAGTCAGATCAGTGAAAGGGATGTACTATGGGTAATTTTGTGAAGACCACCTTTCATGAGAAGGAGAATCGTGCTTCGGTGATCCTAGAGAGAATTCGCATAGACATGTGTGGACCTTTCTCGGTTGCTTCAACAGCAAAACATAGGTATTATGTTATATTTTTTTATGACTATTCTCGTAGATGTTGGATATTCTTTATGCAAAAGAAGAGTGAAACGTTCTCAAAGTTCTGTGAGTTCAAGGCATTGGTGGAGAAGGATTTGGGGAAGAAAGTGAAAGCTCTACTGAGCGATAATGGTGGTGAATACATCTTGGGAAAATTCAAATACTTCTATAGCAAAGAAGGAATTCGAAGAGAACTCATAGTGCCTCATAACCCACAATAGAATGGGGTCGCGGAGAGGAAGAATAGAACAATCGTGGGTGCTGTATGAGCGATGTTGCATGACCAGGGCCTACCGATGCACTTGTGGGCAGAAGCATGCAACACAGCAGTTTATGTGAAAAAACGTTGTCCTCGTAGAGTACTTGGCATGAGTACAGCTGAAGAAGCTTTTACTGGTAAGAAGCCTGATAATTCTCATTTGAAGATTTTTGGCTCACCTGTTTAAATTCATGTGACAAAGGATTCCAGGAAGAAGCTGGAGCCAACTGCAGAAGTTTGGATATTTTTGGGGTACACAGAAACACCCCATAATTATCGTGTGTATTTTCTAGACAGTCAGATGACTGTTGTGCGACAGGATATAAAATTCACTGAGGTGAAAGCCATGAAGTTTTCGCTTGAGAGGGAGCTACACTTGCATGTGGAGGTTCTTGTTCCCACATATGAGCCTGTAGATGTGGATCAACCATAGGAGGAGATTCATGGAATGGAGGAGTCCACTCATGCAGAACCAAACATCAAACAAGGCAGAAAGTGTACCATAGAAGCTAAGAGACTAAAGCTTGATGCAGCACAGAATGTAGGAGTACCTACATCACAGCGCAGACAAAGACAGTCACCTGACCGATTTACTGGATACATGGCTCTTATGAGCAAGTGTATCATGACAGAGCCATATTCTTTCGAAGAAGCAGTGCAGGAGCCCACATGGGTAGATGCCATGGTGGAGGAGTATGACTCCATTGTCAGAAACAGTGCTTGGGATATTTTTCCAAGGCCGGTGGGAAAATTAGTTGTAGGATCAAGATGGATCTACAAGGTAAAGCAAGCTACTGATGGGAGCGTCAAGAAGTATAAGGAAAGATTTGTTGCCTGGGGCTTCTCAAAGATCGAGGAGATTGACTATGAAGAAAATTTTGCACTTGTCGCACGGTATTCTTCCATACGGACCATCCTTGCTCTCTCAGCGCAGATGGGTTGGCACATTCATCAGATGGATGTGAAGACTGTGTTCCTTAATGGGATCATTGAGGAAGAGGTGTACATCGAGCAGCCTGAAGGATTTGAGATCTTCAACAATGAGTCGCATGTGTGCAGGCTCAAAATAGCACTGTATGGGCTGATACAAGCACCTCGTGCTTGGTACACTCGGATCGACAGTTATTTCACTGGACTTGCCTTCACCAAGAGTGAGGCAGATGCAAACCTGTACTAGATTTTGGTGGAGGGTAAGATTTTAATCAGTGTACTTTATGTTGATGATTTAATACTAACAGGTGATGAGTAGTTGATACACTCATGCAAGGTAGATCTTGCAAAGGAGTTTGAGATGAAGGATTTGGGCCTCCTTCATTATTTTCTTTGATTGGAAATATGGCAACGGGAAGGTGAAATTTTTGTGTCTCAAGGCAAGTATGCCCGAGAGATACTGGAGAAGTTTCACATTCAAGGCTGCAAGCCTATCGACACTCCTCTTCCAGGAAATTGGAAGAAAGAGGATGCTACATCGACAAAGGTAGTGGATGCCACTGTTTATCGACAGTTGGTGGGTTCGCTCATGTATTTAGTCAATACAAGACTGTACATATGCTATGCTGTTGAATAGCTTTCACAAGCGATGGTTAAGCCTACCAAGATCTTTTGGAAGGTAGGCAAGCATTTCCTGAGATATCTCAGGGGCACATCTGAGTATGGTTTATGGTATAGACAGACGGATGAGGTGAAGTTGCATGGCTTCACAGATGCAGATTGGGTAGGAAGCCCAACAGACAGAAAAAGCACATTAGGGGGGGTTTTCAGTATCATATCTATGACAGTTTCTTGGTACAGTAGGAAACAAAGATCCGTGGCACTCGGTTCAGCGGAAGCGGAATACATGGCAGCAAGTCACGCTGCATGTGAGGCTATCTGGATGAGGAAGATCCTGGTTGGTTTGTTCGGTTCACATTTAGATCCCACAATGATACATTGTGATAATCAGAGTTGCATTAAACTCTCGCTAACTCGTGTTTCATACGACAGATATAAACATATCGACATCCGTATCATCAGCACGATATTGTGTGCGCGGAAGATCATGTTGTTTCTCGAAATATATCTCTATGGAGGATCGTGTTGTAGATATTTTGATGAAGTTGCTCACCAGGAGAAAATTCGAATACCATAGAGGAAGGATCGGGGTGAAGGATAATCCCTATCTTGTTGAGAGGGAGTGCTGAGATTCAACAAGATGATGAGCTTAGTGAAAAGAGTCGCCTTCACTAAGTGGGCCCGCAGGCTATTTTTAGCGCAAGTCTATTTTTAGACTATGTCTACTTTTAGACATGATGATCATATTTCAGAAGTTGCAGGATGCTATTTGTGGATGGTTGATCAAGTTGGAAAAATATATGAAATTCTATTTTTAGAATATTGGGCGAAGTATATTTATAGATCGCTGATCTAAAAATAGATGCATGTCGATTATTATTAGCTCTTAATAATAATCAGACACTAAACAACAACTTATTCTCTTGGAGCACTTTGTTTCAGTGCACAGATGTGGCACATCAGTGGACTGAGGGAATTACACAATTCCCAAGGGTTTACTGGAGCTAATGCATGGAGGACTCAGTTAGAACTCAAGTGGCAGAGTTATGACACAATTGGAAGAGTA
This sequence comes from Pinus albicaulis, assembly GCA_034641835.2. Classification (NCBI taxonomy): domain Eukaryota; kingdom Viridiplantae; phylum Streptophyta; class Pinopsida; order Pinales; family Pinaceae; genus Pinus; species Pinus albicaulis. Next base: position 475,343,724 of record CM076572.1, on the reverse strand, counting down.
GTTATGGAGTTGTATTCAGTTTAACTCAGTTAGACTCAGTTGAGCTAGTTGTATCTAGTCTAACTGAATGATACACTAGTGAGAGTGGAGTGAATTAATTAGTTAATTAATTCACAAATAATAACTCATTAATCAACTAAACAATACAATAGTTAACTACAGTGCATGGCAGTTCCAGTGGAGACCCAGTGGAGAGATAGGTGAAAGGGAAAGATGGACTATCTGTTGTGACTATAGTGATGCATTGATTGCATCACACACACATTGGAGTTGCCAATGAGGATTGCACAGTCAAGGCAAGAGTAATTCGAATTCATTTGGTGCTATTCTTCAGTAGGGATTGCGCAGTGGAGGCAGGCTAGCAAGGGGCAGAGATCGGTGCATGGATTTGCAAGATTGTTCCTGATTAGTGTATGACGATTGTATTGTACTGAGAGCTTGATAAGCTTCGTATGAGGATTGTAATATGATTCCATGATACATAATATATATTTGGGGTTTTCAGCTTCAGGATTTCCCGGTTAAAAACAACTATGTTATGTGCGATTATTTTTATTTATGCTTTACATGTGTGTGCAATTAATTTTCCGCAAAAGATTAACAGTGGAATGATTTGGTATCTTGCAAGAAGTTAAATATTGTGAGATTAGGTGAATCTATGACATATGCATTCTTAGTGCATATAATTTCTACATCCCATTCTAAATAAATTTTTCATCATTCCATTAGGTCATGATATAAAAATTTTCCATTGGTGGTTGTCCTTGATAAGTGTCCCATTTTGCTTCACAAGCATATTCCTGCTGACCCTCATCCATGTCTTCATCATTTTTTAAACAAGTCTGCTCTCATTTCACTTTTATTCAAAATCACTCGTTGATTCAGTTTCTTTCATTTCTCATTAGGTCACTAGGGTTTCATTAGGTCAGATCATTGCACTCTCATTTTCAATCAAGGGCAGCAGAAGGTGTGAAGGTGACCCTGAATAAACTCATGATTTGATTCAGTCAGTTCAAATGTAATAAGTATTCAGTCTCCAAAAGGCTCCCAAAGGCTTCCAACTTAGAATTCCACATGCCAACACATCAAATGTCAAAGTGAGTTGTCTTTTCCCAAGGGTCCCCAAGTCATCATTGTTCACAAGCACTAAACCCTAATTTCCTCTCCCACCGAGCTAGGGTTTGCTATGAAAAAGAGGCATATGAGTAGAGGAGGCATAAGGTAGGTCATATCAGTAATTATGAATCCATTCCAACTCATAAGATCATGTCTCCATCATTTTTTAAGAAATCATTCCAAGAGTCAATTTATTTGCCACTCATAGGGTCAATTTTTTTTCAAACTATGTTTCTAACCAAAAAAAGATGAATTTGAAAAATGTGAGAGAGGTTTTTGTCCCTCATAGGTCAAGAAAGAAAAACCTTCTTCATTATTTACACAAGTATCATGTTTTGGGAGAAATGTAAAAAATACAAGTGCCACAGAGAGTTGTTGCACCTCTAGTGTGACCTTGGTAAAATAAATTTTTCCAATAGCTGGAGTGTCCAAATGACTTACATGATAATTCAAATGAAAACTAGACTAGAAGATATTTCCAATGAGCTATCATGAGCTCAATTTGGAGTTGCAGAAGGTCTCCAAAAGTTTCTTGCACCAACACTCTCCATTTCTGCACCCTCATTCATCACGTTTTGACTAGTCTTGGGAAAATCAAATTTTGACAAGGAAAATGAACTCCAAAAAAGAAACCAAAGGTAGATTTTGAAAGTAGATAGAATACGATTTCCAAAAATCTATTTTGGGCCCAATTTGGACACCACGAAGGCCTCCAAATGTGGTCTGAAAAAAGGTACTGCAGTGGCACTGCGCATTCAGGAATGGCGCTATGCGTTTGGAAGATGGCGTTGCGCGTTTGGAATATGGCATTGCGCGTTTGGAAGAGGGCACAAAGGCACTGCGCATTTACCCAAAAACATTGTGTGCTTGCATAGTGAAGTTTTTGAAGGGTTTCATTACTTCTATCAAGCTTAATCTTCTCCTAAACTTCTCCAAACAAATTCTAAACAGTAAGTGCACTCTAGTTTACCTTACCTCTGAGATTTTGGGTGTCTATTACAAACTTGAAGTGTTTATTCCTTATGAAACCCTAGTTTCAATTCATTTTCATTTTTCATACACCATATCCTTGTTCACCTCCCTAAACTGATATCAGTCATGAGCATGGTTAATCCCTAGGGTTTTCATTGACCTAGGTTTTCTATTTACTCTCATACCCTTCATTAATCTAAGCTAGCCATCTCATCTCCTTCTCCTTTCATCTCATTCCAATTTTTATCCTAGGGTTTCCTAAGTCAAAATTTAAATTGTTTGAAGAAGAAGATGGAGGTGTTGGTGAGGCACAAATACCAAGGATAAATGACCAAAAAGTAGGGAAAATTAATAGATTTGAACCAATAACTACAAGGGAACTCATGGCCTCTCCTCTCATTGTGTCTTGTTTCAAGTATGTTGGTTGTTTTGCATTTTGTGAGAGGGTGCAGCAGATTCAACATCACTCTGAGTTGACAAGGTTATTCATCATAAATATTCATGATAGGCAGGTCACTCAATTAATAGATTTGAAACAATAACTACAAGGGAACTCATGGCCTCTCCTCTCATTGTGTCTTGTTTCAAGCATGTTGGTTGTTTTGCGTTTTCTGAGAGTGTGCAACAGATTCAACATCACTCTGAGTTGACAAGGTTATTCATCATAAATATTCATGATAGGCAGGTCACTCTTGCTGGAGTCACTTTTGATATGTCCACCAATGCCATTTCAACTGCTTCATGGATCCTTAATGTGGGAGAGAGATGGTTTAAACAAGGAAGCCTTGATCTGAGCTATTATGAACCTTATCTCAAACTTAGATACAAGGATGATAAGAATTCCATTTTCCCTTTCTCTCATCTGCTTCTCCCTTCATCATCTCATCCTCCCATATCCACTTCTCCATCTCAGCCTGCTGCTCATACATCATCACCAAGTTGAGTTCATTCACCTCATGTTGATCCTACTTCCTCACCTTTCTATAACCCTTCATCATCACATCATGATACTGGAGCATCAAGCAGTGAAAGGGAAATTGAGGCAACTTGGTCTAATGTGACTGATGTTGAGCCATGCCCCAAGACCTATTAGAGAGGCCACAAGTATGTGTTTTCTTCACATGGTGTGAAAGGGGCCATGCTTTCTTCATCAGCAAAATAGGTAGACAAGGGAAAGGAAAACGCTACAGAGCCTATCATTGATGAGAAGGAGGACAAAAATGAAACTGAGCAGGAGTTTTAGTTGATTGAAATTGATGAGGAGGATCAGGATAGAGTCACTAGTGCAGTGATCAGAAGCAAGGAAGGAAATATTAGTGAGCTTCAAATTAATCTTGATAGAGCACAGTATGTGATTAACTTTCTTGAGCAACTTACTCCAAGTGAACTTCTTACACTTGAGATTAGCAGAGATAGAGATTCATGGCTTGATAGATCCAACTTGCATTTGGAGAGCTTGCTCGAGAAGGCCAAGAATGACAATGATATTCAGAGGAAGATGGCAAACACTATGCCATAAGAAACAAAATTGCAAGGGCCAAGCTCAAACAAGCCCATGCAAAAATTCGAGCTTTGACCGAGAAAAAGGAGAAGGAGAGGTTAGAAATACTTGTTGAGGTGTCTCTTCATGCCTCCAACCCTTAATCAGCAAGTAACCTCACAATTTTGGAAAAAAATTTGCACATTTGGGAATTTAGTGCAAATTTTGTTTTTTGGGCAATTTTGACAAACATAAATTCTGCTAAACACACAGCGCCACTAGCATTGCGCTCTTTTTTGGGGCATACAATTGTAAAACTGCCATCACCATCATGTTAAAAATGATGATGACATTAACTCCAGCAATTTTCAAAATATTTGGAGGAGAACTGGTCCCTCAAAAAGGAAAAAAAACCACCAAAAAAACATGTTTCTGCCCTTGTTTTTGCCTTAGCATTGCACGTTTACCAATCTTGGGAGAACGGGTTTTTTACAAGGCATATGGACACCATTTTGGAAAATGGATGAATATTTGGAAACTAGACTCAGAGATATTTCCAATGAGTTATCATGGAGCTGATTTGGACATCGGGAAGGCCTCCAAAACTTGCTTGCAAGACATGTTATTTTTTCTATCACGGCACTGCATTTTTACCAGGAAAATGCAGCTTTCATCATCTTCAGCAAAATTTTGACTTTCTAATTTTTTACTTGGGAAAATGAGAAAATTATTGATGAAAATGGTCATGTTGAATGTAAATGTCATTTTTTTACTATCATTTAGGGTATATGCATCAGATAAGTCTTCTAGAGGTCAAATGAATCAATTTCCTCTCTTTTAGAGGCAAATTTTTGAGTTTTCCTAGTCTTCAAATTCTTGTTTGGGAGTAGGTGAAACTGATCCCTATCTCATGGATTTGACTCCCTGAGGCTAGGGAGAGTGGTTTTGAGGTCTATATCATGTATTTTCTTAGTCATTTGTAGAGGTCAGACTCACTTGAAGCTTCGGTATCTCAAGGGACATTTTGTATCAGTTTGGCTTGGACATTAATGAGAAATGTGTAGCTATTTCTTTGGGATCCATGTGGTATGCAGTGTTTGAAATATTTTCTTATTTGCTATCATTTGTATGAATGTATTATATCTCATAAACCATTTTTATGTCTATGATATGCTTAATTTCAAGTTGAAAGGAAGAATTCATGTTTCATGCTCTCTTTTGGGTAATTTAGCATAATTTTTTTTATTTTCTTTAGTTTAGGGAGAATTCATCTCATATGCTCTTCCTAACTTCTCACCAGTATCTCCACCTCACCATAATAATCCTTTGAATTTCAATTCTTCTACCTACCTTTACCCTCATAACCCCTGCAAATTTTGACCTAATTTCCTTGCCCTAGCTATTTGACTCCTCTTGATCCAACAAACCCTATACAATTAAAATAAAAACCCTGAGCTACTATACCTAGCCTAAAATATTCTTTCCTCGGTCATTTTGGTTGCGATATTTACGGAGAGATCAATCTCCTAGCCTATTAGGGCTAGCTACTTGGCTAAGCGAGGTTTGAGGTTACCTCGAGATTGCCTCTCTCAGCCTGAGGTTCAATCTGAGTGATAACAGGCTCAAATGCCACAATTTTGCAACATGTTTTGCTCTGATACCATATGTAACATCCCCCTAAAATAATCCTGAAAATAACTATGAATTACACAATATTTCGGATTATTAGTTTGGTTCCCATTTAAAATAATATTGCATGTCTTTTTGTGACTTTTCTTCTTGTGCTCGTATCCAACTAGACCAACCATTAATTTTTGGAGTTTTCATAACTTAATTTACATTTTTCTACAATATGGGACCTAATATAACTCAAACTAGCATCTGGGAATATCAAAATAGAAACAGGTTGGTTTAAAATTTTACCTTCTATCACCACCATGGTGGATTGATGGTCTTCCTGATGCTCTTCCAATGCACCTTGATTTGTGGAATATTCCTACCCACATCGTTAACGGTGGAGGCCTCTTGAATATTCTGTAAATTCTACACATATATTGTATTGTAGGGATAGTTCTGCGAAAGACGGGCTTCTCCACAACCCCAACATTTTAAGGGATATTTTTCATTCCCATTAAATATTTTATTACTTAATTATGTCTGTTTGGATCCAGTCTAAGTCTGCGTTTTAGTTCTTTTGGTCTGGTTAATATTTTTATTGAAATTTTGACTTTGATTTCCCTTATAAAATTGCTTAAAAGGTCCATGTTTTCCTCCTTTTCCACCTTGGGAAAAATTGTACTTATTTTTATTTGGCCATGGTTTCATGTTTTCATTTATCTTCTTAGCCTATTGATAATATATTCTTGTTTTTCTAATGACCTCGTCCATTTTTTTGGGATTATCGTATTCAATTCGTTCTTTAAAATAAAGAGGTAGACAATTAATAAAGCATTGTAATTTGACTTTCTCTTCTCATATATATGCCACATATATCAAAAGATAAGTAAATTTTGTTACCAACTCATCCATTGACATTTGGACAGTATTCAAGTCATGAAATTATTTGGCCTTGTCATCAAAATAATGTTTAGTTAAATAGTTTTCCTTAAAAAGACTTTGAAATTCCTCCTAATTAACATTCTTATTTTCAAAATTATGCATTGTCTTGACTTCTTCCCACCACAAGGAATCTTTTAATTTGGTAGAATGATCATAGACTTAAAAGTACCAATTATTATTAAGTATGCATGCCTCTGTTGCTTCTTCATACTCCCCATCGTAAGTTGGGGGTCTAATCTTCTTCAATTCTCCTTGTAGTTCCATTTTTGTCTTCTTTCTAGACTTCACATAACATTTTTATGAATTGTGCTCTTCCTCCCACTTAGATTTAGCTTCTTTGATTTCATCCATCTCTTCAAAGGTATTCTGCTTGGATGTCTCTCTAGGTTCCTCTTCCTTACTCTTTCCACAATATTTGGTTGAGATCTGTTTATTAATTTTTTAATGAGTTTTTCCTATTATATACTAACTTTTAACAATTGTTCATGTCCTGCATGGAGATTCACTATCTATGGCCTCATATTTCTCAGCATATTAATTAATTCCATTGTGAGCACTTGCGTTTATTTACACATATGTACCTAGATTCCATCTTCACCTATGTGAGCGTCACCTTGTGGTTCTACTATCACTTATCCATTTTTCTTACTCTTTTTTTTCTTATTTGGAAAAACAAACATTCATTTTGTTACCAAAACTCATGGTTAGCTCAAAGGCCACAGTGTTGCAACCTATTTTTTTGTGATATCATATGTAACATCCCTCCAAAATTACTTAGGAAATAACTATGAATTACACAATATTTGGAATTTTTTTGGGATTATTTGGGATTATTAGCTAGGTTCCTAGTTAGAATAATAGGGCATTTATTTACCCAATTTGTAACTTTTCTTTTTGTGACAATATCCAACTGGACCAACCATTAATTTTTGTATTTTTCATATTCTAATTTACATTTTTCTACAATATGAGGCCTTATATAACTCAAACTGGCACCAAGGTCTACAAACAAGTTGGTTTATACTTGTACTTCTATCACCACCATCATTGATTGATTCTCTTCCTAGTGTTCTTCCATACTCCTTAATTCATGGAATATTCCTAGCAATATCATTAACAGTGGACGCCTCTTGAATATTCTATAGATTTTATATATATATTGTATTGTAGAGACAAATTTTCAGAATATGAGCTTCTCAACAACCCCAACATTTTAAGGTATATTTTTCCTTCTGATTAAATCTTTTATTAGTTAATTATGTCTGTTTGGATCCGGTATGAATTTTTGTTTGAGTTCTTTGGGCCTGGTTAATATTTTGATTGAAATTTCAAGTTTGATTGCCCTTATAAAATTTCTTAAAAGGTCCAAGTTTTTCCTACTATGACCATTATAGGTACTCATTTAATGTTACCCTTTACAGGTTCTCGGTGCCATTTTTAGGCTTCAACTTGTCCACTTCCTACATAAAACTTCTTTGTAGTTAAGGTATATATAAAAAGGGGTCTTAATTGGGATAGGGTTATAATTTTTGTTCTATAATTATCTAAAGGGTTTCACTATAAATTTTGGGGAAAGAAGCTCGGTCGCCATAAATAGATTCCTATAGTATTTTTTTTAAAATTAAGGGTTTTCCCCTTGGATAACTTAAAATTCTCATACTCTATGATTTGGGTTGTGTCTAAAGCTTGCATAACCGAAAGTGTATTTTTTTATTCTTTATTTCAAGAAAAAAACTATGTATTTATTCTCTTATGTGTTATTGCATGCAAATGTGACCGCAAACATGGTTTTTATAGCCTTATTAGTTTTGTTTCCTTCCCTTTCCATTACATGCATACATGGATATTCCTTGCAGCTTTAAAATAATCACTTTAGTTTATGTAAACAATATGGTTATTTCTTTTTACTTTCTTAGTTTTAAAAAACACCAGGTAGGCTAGAAGCCTGGTGGACTCTATTATCACTCAGTAATTTCTCTAAGTTCAAGAAATAAATAGTCCAAGGTAACCACAAACCTACTTCAAACTCTAGGATCTAGCCTTCCTAAGGTTCAAAGAGGGATCTCTCTTTAAAGTTTAACTTTGTTTTAATTTTTGAATATTAGGCTAGTTATGAAAGTGAAGCTTTGGTTTTGTTTTGGTAGATTTGGTGGGAAAAAATCACTTGAAAGGATGGATAGTGGGAAATCAATTTTTCCATTGGGCTATGGAGTCAAAATCAAGCTAACAGGACTAGGATCTAGGGCAAAAAGGTCAAAATCTTTCAAGGAAAGATAGAAAACCCTTGGAGATCTTGGAAAGTTGTTTTTGTGAGGTGGTATGATTGGGATAAAGGGCACTTAAGAATCCTTAAATCCAGAAAATGGAATTAGTAGCAGAGGTCAAACAAATGAGGGAGCAACTAAGGGTTCCCTACACTGGAAATCATAGGAAAACATATAAACGATAACTAGTTAAAAACAGGGTGATATTAACATATCCTGTATTAATACTCCTAGTTATACATTCAAATTTAGCATAAACATAAATGGATGCATGTAACAGAGAAAAGAAACAATGACAAGTGAAGAACATACTTCACTCCAAATAGCTCATCATAGGGATCCTAAAGTATGATGCCAATTTTCTTTGATCCGGCCTGCTACTCGAAATTTTGGCACACAAAAGCTTTAAAGTCCAAGAAGAAATGACTATAATGATCCTAGCAATTTTATTCCACCAAAATACTTAAAAGAGTGAAGTATTTATACAAATTTTAAACTAGAATATCTTGAAAAAATATCAAGATTGGTTTACAAATATCTCCAACTGTTTTACATAAATAGAACTTAAGTAAAGGACACTAAAAACTAATGCATCTATTTGGAACTATTTTTTATGGATATTTGATGAAAAAGAGGATAATTTGAATTTGATCTCAACTCTTAGTTGATGATGAGGCATCCAAGTCACTAACTATCTCCTTTCTTTGTGCATTCTGCTCCAGCAATTCTGCAAACTTGGGGTCCAATGATACCTTTGTATTTATCAATCCGAAATAGATATGTAAAAATTGAAAGAGGTTATTGTATATAAATATGTTTTAGAGATAAACCTCTCTCAGTTCCCTAAACGTCTGCTCCATCTATTCACAATAGGCTATGCAAAACGATGTGTAAAACAGAGTTTTCCACGGTCTTAAAAATAGGCTGTAAATATGTGGATGTATCTCTCATTGTGTAATACTTGTGCAAAATGTGAGATAGGATTTTTTCAATGGGTCTCTTAGGAACAAAATTTCCTTTATTTTTGTAAGATGTATTTCTTATTGGCCACAATATTCTCTACAAAATGATAACTTAACAAGAATTTTCTGTAAAAAGTGCTTTCAAATATTGTTTAATATTTTCAAATCCTTAATGGCTGTTAGAAACGTGAGAGACGTTTTTGTAGTTCAACATCTTAGGAAAATAAGCCTATTTCAGTTTTTCAAAATTCTTCTTGGATTGGTCACAATAGTTCTGCAAAACAATGACGTTAAATAGGAATTTTTTGCAAAAATGTAGGCTTCTTGCTCTGTTTTCATCTTTTAACCTTACTGTTCTTCTAACTGTTTTTACTTTCACTTTGGATAAACTTCATTTTTGTTGAAAGTATATTCATATTTATTTACCATTTACTGCCTCTGTTTTTACTTTTACTTTTTACCTTGACTACTCTGTAACTTTGTTTTAACCTTTACTATAACTTTCATCTGATACACTTTAACTTTGATGCTCTTTGATAGTTCTATTTTCACTGTCACTATGAATTCTTACTTTGCTTTGAACTTTAACCTTTACTGTGATTTCTTCCTTTTACCCTGACTATTATGAATGCCCTATTTTAATCTTTACATTAAAATTCTCTTTTATCTTTCACAAGATGACTGTTCTTTAATTCTAATGCCTAGAATCTTTTAAGGAAAATCCTTTGAATTCATTTCCTTGTAATTTCTTGGAGTAAAACATATCTTTAACTAGTATTTATATTGTTTTATCCAAATTCTCCTTTTTCTAATGACCTACAAAAGTCAAACAATTTTTTAATGAAACAGAAGTCTGCAAGAAGGGATAATGGCTTTGATGAATTGGGAAGACCTGTGAAATGAATTTTGACTTTGGAGGTTTAACTTTGTTGGCACTAAGTAATTGAGTGTAAAAATTAGGGATTCTGAGCATTGGTAAAAGAATTTGAATCTTTCAAAGGGTTTCTATAGCAAATACACTCTTTTAAGGTAATTAAGGTCTTTCTGTAGAGAAATAGGCTTAACAAAGTTCAATGTTGATAGAAATGGCCCTTTTTGATGAAGAGAAGGTTACTTTCTTTAGGAATACCTGTTTTCACAAGTATTAGGTCTTGAAACAGGGTTTCTGAGGCGTCGGATAGGTTTTTCTAATGGTTATTGAAGGTTTTTTGGAGGTTGATTGGACACTTCCAGTGTTCTTGGCAACAATTTCAATGGCTTTTAGGTTCTTTGAGTGTGAAAACGGTGTAATGGTGCTCGATTTTTGAGTCGAAAAAGCTTTGAAAAGCGATAGATAATGTAGAAAATGGTTCAACTGCATGCGGTATGAATTTTTTATAATGTTTTAGGCTTAAAACAATATCGACATTGAACTCATGTCATATCAGAGCAGAGGCAGTTTGGAGCATGAGGTAGAAAACCATAGGTGGTTATCACACTAGTTATAAGTGGTAAGTGGTTTGGGATGGATCGAATGCGATCCAGTAGGAATTTGTCACATGGAGGAGAGAGTGAACAGTGAAACCATCCATTTCACGCATTTTGGTAGTTGGGTGAGCATGCATCTAGTCTGCGCGATATCGGATATGAATCGTCGGATCTAGAAGTTGAAAGCGAAGGGTCAAGATTAATTCGAGAGTTGCGTCAGGGTAAGAGTAGAGGGACCGAGATTTTATATGTGGCGGAAATGGTTTTAGGATTTATAAACTATGCTTTAATAAATTTTAAACCCTTAGGCGTTAAATAATATAGCGGGGGGGGTAATGTTTTTCTTTTAAAACATTTTGTAAAATGTTTGAAATACGCGGGCGTGGTTATTATATATTATACAGTTTTTAACCTTTTGTATAGTTTAAAAACTATAAGGGAGGGGTATTTCAATAGAGATATATTTAGACCAAAAGGGTTTATAGGCGGGGTTTTTATTTTATGCACGTGGGGATAATAAACTATGGTCTAAACTTTATAATAGTGGGTTTTTGGGGTCATTTAGATATAGGGGAATTAATATCTACGGGAGGGTAAATTAGGGATTTCATAAACATAGGTTAAAATTTAATATAAAAGGGGTAGTGAAATGGAAAAGCACATGTTATCTCTAAGTAAAATGTGAAAAATAAAGCATTGCCCATTTTTTATATTATTTCACAAATATTTAGGATAAATGTAATTTTGAGGGTTTTATGAATGTTTTTGAAGGGAATGAAATTAATTATTTTATGGTTACAATTTTACTAAGTAAGAATGTGCCTTTACTTGGGAAAAAGGGGTTTTAATGTATGAATTAAGATTCAATGTTAATGAATGAGGGTTTAAGATAGGAATTCAATATTTTTAACTTATCAGTCATCGAGCCTTAGGTCTGATCCCAGCAAAAGTCAGAGAAATGCTCTGAGCATGTCTGACTGAAAGTTTAGAATACTGAATACCTATAGGGGAGGGGAAATTAGTGATTTTTCCCGATGATGTCTTGTTTATATGATTGCTCCACTTTTTTCTACCTACCCAACTTTTATTTCTAACATTTTTTCTTCATTTTGTATGTGCATTTAGGCTTGCAACCTTAAAAAGAATTTCTTTCAAAGCATAAAACTATCTAAGTCTACCTTATTTCATCTGAGGGCTCAGATTAAACTGTTGAGCTCCTTATTATTTTCTACCTATCTACTAATTTTTCAAGTTTAAATTGTTTGAAAAATCCTTATTCATTATCTAAAACATGAAATTGAAAACATGAAAAGTTAAGATTAATTGGTTTAACTTATCATGGATTATGGTATTTATTGACACTCTGCACATAATCATTATTCTTGCAATAAAGCAAAAATAGTGGCATTTGGATTTTCTCACTTTCAAGTCTTATTTATTTTCTTTTGGGGTTTATATTTTTCTAGGTCCTTTGATCTTTCTTTTAGGACTTTTTACCCTCTTTTTGACTTTTTTATTATTTTTCATTTTTTTCAAAATATGGGAAAATAACTTGCAGAAAGCAAGGTATGCACATATTTACAAGATCTTTAACAGAGTCAAATCAAAATTATGAATCCTATATTTATAGGACCCTAACAACGGCTTCACATGGGGATGGTATCTCCTTGTGAGATGTCAAGAACACCGTCAACTAGTAGCCTGATCCTTTAAGCCAATCTGAAACATGCATTTGCTTTGTTATAAAATCTCTGTGACTGAAACTCTTGAACTGAATTTACACCTTTTTCTGCAAAATGAAATATGATCTGAGACTAAAACCAAACTAACAAATCATCAATAACTTAGGGCCTTTTCCTTGGCTTCAAATACTAATGAATTATTTCAAAACTAGCTAAAAACTGAAAAGATGCTCAGAATTCTGAGCTTATTTGCACTCATCTACCTACTCTAATCTATTTATAATCTTGTTGAATCAGGTAATACACAAATTCCAATGAAGCCAGTCAAGTAGTTGTCAAAATGAATGGATAATTTGACTGCTTGTCATCAAACTTGGAAGCATAACTTGATAATGTGTCTTCATAATCAAATATATGATGTAATGACAATTGTTGATATATTTGATCCTCATAGAGAAAACATCTTTGTAGACTTGAGCTAAAAATATTCTCCATATATTTTTCTATAGGATCGTCAAAAACATAATGTATGATTTATGCTTCTAGGCCTTCAATGACCAATTGATTAGTTGTATTCTTAATATTAAATCCTGAAACTATTTCTTCAGTATTGTGCTTGAAAGAATAATCATCCTCAATCTGCAAGTCAAAAGGTAGTACAATTTCGTCTTGCTTTGGAGAAGGAATATTTTCCAATAATTCTTTAGGATCTCGGAAATTATAGGACTGAATTTGAGAATGCAAAATTTTAATTTCATTTTCATATTTTTCAGAAATTAACTCAAGAACACATATTTTAAGTTGAGGAGAACATTTTCTTGATTTCAAAATAAGAAATACAGCTCTTAGAAAATTCTCATCAAGTTGAAATTCTAATTATCTATCCCTGAATTCATTGAAAATCTCATGAGATGAAAGGTTTACGACAGACCTTGTCATCTTGTATCACTATTAATGATTTGGAATATGGATTTTTTGGTTATAGTGTTTCTTCTGAACTTTGAATTTTTGGATCTTGGACAATGGAGTCGCCAGGTGGATGATTTTAACCTTTGTATGTCTAATCACTATCCACCATCATAGATCAGATCTGAACCTGTAAAATATTTCTGAAGAAAATGTTAGTCTTCCCCAGTATGGTCGCCATTAATGTTATCACTCAGTAATTTCTCCAATTCAAGAAAGAAATAGTCCGATGTAACCACAAACCTACTTCAAACTCTAGGATCTAGCCTTCCTAGAGTTCAGAGAGGGCTCTCTCTTTAAAGTTTAAATTTGTTTTAATTTGTGAATATTAGGCTAGTTATGAAAGTGTAGCTTTGGTTTTGTTTTGGTAGATTTGGTGGGAAAAAATCACTTGAAAGGATGGATATTGTGAAATCAATTTGTCCATTGGGCTATGGAGTCAAAATTAAGCTAACAGGACTAGGATCTAGGGCAAAAAGGTCAAATTTCTTCAGGGCAATATAGACAACCCTTGGAGATCTTGGAAAGTTGTTTTTGTGAGGTGGTATGATCGGGATAAAGGGCACTTAAGAATCCTTAAATTCGGAAAATGGAAGTAGTAGGAGAGGTCAAACGAATGAGGGAGCAATTAAGGGTTCCCTACACTAGAAATCAGAGGAAAACATATAAATGATAACTAGTTAAAAACAGGGTGCTATTAACATATCTTGTATTGATACTCCTAGTTATAAATTCAGATTTAGCATAAACATTAATGGATGCATGTAACAGAGAAAAGAAACAATGACAAGTGAAGAAAATACTTCACTCCAAATAGCTCATCACAGGGATCCTAAAGTATGATGCCAATTTGCTTTGATCCAACCCGCTACTCGAAATTTTGACACACAAAAGCTTTAAATTCCAAGAAGAAATGACTATAACAATCCCAGCAATTTTATTCCACCAAAATACTTCAAAGAGTGAAGTATTTATACAAATTCTAAACTAGAATATCTTGAAAAAATATCAAAGATTGGTTTACAAATATCTCCAACTGTTTTACATAAATAGAACTTAAGTAAAGGACACTCAAAACTAATGCATCTATTTGGCACTATTTTTTATGGATAGGTGATGACAAAGAGGAGTATTCGAATTTGATTTCAAGTCTTAGTTGATGATGAGGCATCCAAGTCACTAACTGTGTCCTTTCTTTGTGCATTCTGCTCCAGCAATTATGCAAACTTGGGGTCCAATGATACATTTTTATTTATCAATCCAAAAGAGATATGTAAAAAGTGAAATATTTTATTGAATATAAATATGTTTTTGAGATAAACCTCTCTCATTTCCCTGCAATTCCTCTCCAGTTGTTCACAATAGGCTCTGCAAAATAATGTGTAAAATAGAGTTTTCCACGTTCTGAAAAATAGGTTGTAAATATGTGCATGTATCTCTCATTATGTAATAACTGTGAAAACAGTGAGATAGGCATTTGTATATGGGTCTCGTAGGAACAAAAACCCCCTTCAGTTTTGTAATATGTATTTTTGATTTTCCACAATATTCTCTGAAAAATGATAACTTAACAAGAATTTTCTGTAAAAAGTGCTTTCAAATATTGTTTAATATTTCCAAATCCATAATGGTTGTTAGAAAAGTGAGAGAGGTTTTTGTAGTTGGAAATCTTAGGAACATAAGCCTATTTCTTTTTTGCAAAATTCATCTTGATTGGTCACAATAGTTTCTGCAAAACAATGACTATAAACAGGAAATTTATGCAAAAATGTCCCTTCTTGCTCTGTTCTCATCTTTTAACCTTACTATTCTTTTAACTATTTTTACTTTCACTTTGGATAAACTTCATTGTTTTTAAAAGTATTTTCATCTTTATTTACCATTTATTGCCTCTGTTTTTACTTTTACTTTTTACCTTGACTGCTCTGTAACTTTGTTTTAACCTTTACTATGACTTTCATCTGATACACTTTAACTTTGATGCTCTTTGACTGTTCTATTTTCACTGTCACTGTGAATTCTTACTTTACTTTGAACTTTAAACTTTACTGTGAGTTCTTCCTTTTACCCTGACTATTATGAATGCCCTGTTTTAATCTTTACATTAAAATGCTCATCTTTCACAGGATGATTGTTCTTTAACTCTGATGCTTGGAATCTTTTAAGGAAAATCCTTTGAATTCATTTCCTTGTAAGTTCTTGGAGTAAAACATATCTTTAACTAGTATTTAGATTGTTTTATCCAAATTCTCCTTTTGCTAATGACCTACAAAAATCAAACAATTTGTTAATGAAACAGAGGTCTGCAAGAAGGGATAATGGCTTTGATGAATTGGGAAGACCTGTGAAATGAATTTTGACTTTGCAGGTTTAACATTGTTGGCACTGAGTAATTGAGTGTAACAATTCGAGATTCTGAGCATTGGTAAAAGAATTTCAATCCTTCAAAGGGTTTCTACAACAAAAACACTCTTTTAAGGTAATTAAGGTCTTTTTGTAGAGAAATAGGCTTCACAAAGTTCAATATTGACAGTAATATCTATTTTTGATGACAAGAAGGATACTTTCTTGAGGAATACTGTTTTCGCAGGTATTAGGTCTTGAAATAGGGTTTCTGAGGCATCAGACAGGCTTTTATAATGGCTATTGAAGGTTTTTTGGAGTTCGATTGGACACTTCCAGTGTTCTTGGAAACAATTTCAATGAGTTTTAGGTTCTTTGAGTGTGAAAATGGTGTAATGGCGCTCAATTTCTGAGTCGGAAAAGCTTTGAAAAGGGACAGATAACGCAGAAAAGGGTTCAAATGCATGCAATATGAATTTTTTATAATGTTTTAGGCTTAAAATAGTATTGGAAATGAACACATGTCATATCAGAGCAGAGGCGGTTTGGAGCGTGAGGCAGAAAACCATAGGCGGTTATCGTACTGGTTATAAGTGTTAAGTGTTTTTGGATGGATCGAATGCGATCCAGTAGGAATGTGCCATGTGGAGGAGAGAGAGAACAGTGAAACCATCCATTTCACGCAATTTTTGTGGTTGGATGATCATGCATCTATTCTGTGCAATATCATATATGAATTGTCGGATCTGGAAGTTGAAAGCAAAGGGTCGAGATTAATTCGGGAGTTGCGTCGGGATAAGAGTAGTGGGACCGGGATTTTATATGCGGCGGGAATGGTTTTAGGCTTTATAAACTATGCTTTAATAAATTTTAAACCCTTAGACGTTAAATAATATAGCGGGGGGGTAATGTTTTCTTTTAAAACAAATAGAGATAGGTTTAGACCAAAAGGGTTTATAGGCGAGGTTTTTATTTTATGCATGTGGGGATAATAAACTATGGTCTAAACTTTATAATAGTGGGTTTTTGGGGGTCATTTAGATATAGGGTAATTAATATCTATGGGAGGGTAAATTAGGGATTTAATAAACATAGGTTAAAAGTTAATATGAAAAGGGTAGTGAAATGGAAAAGCACATGTTATCTCTAAGTAAAATGTGAAATATAAAGCATTGCTCATTTTTTAAATTATTTCACTAATACTTAGGATAAATGTAATTTTGAGGGTTTTATGAATGTTTTTGAAGGGAATGAAATTAATTATTTTAGGTTTACAATTTTACTAAGTAAGAATGTGCCTTTACTTAGGAAAAAGGGGTTTTGATGTATGAATGAAGAGTCAATGTTGATGAATGAGGGTTTAAGATAGGAATTCAATATTTTTAACTTATCAGTCATCGAGCCTTGGGTCCAGTCCCAAGAAAAGTTAGAGAAATGCTCTGAGCCTCTCTGACTGAAAGTTTAGAATACTGAATACCTATAGGTGAGGGGAAATTAGTGATTTTTCCCGATGATGTCTTGTTTATATGATTGCTCCACTGTTTTCTACCTACCCAACTTTTATTTCTAACATTTTTTCTTCATTTTGTAGGTGCATTTAGGCTTGCAACCTTAAAACATTTTTCTTTCAAAGCATAAAACTATATAAGTCTACCTTATTTCATCCGAGGGCTTAGATTAAACTATTGAGCTCCTTATTATTTTATTCCTATCTATTGATTTGTCAAGTTTAAACTATTTGACAAATCCTTATTTACTATCTAAAACATGAAAAGTTAAGATTAATCAGTTTAACTGATCATAGATTATGGCATTTATTGACACTCTGCACATAATCATTATTCTTGCAGTAAAGTAAAAGTAGTGGCATTTGGATTTTCTCACTTTCAGGTCTTATTTCTTTTCTTTTGGGGTTTATATTTTTCTAAGTCCTTTGATCTTTCTTTTAGGACTTTTTACCCTCTTTTTGACTTTTTATTATTTTTTATTTTTTCAAAATATGGGAAAATAACTTGCAGAAAGCAAGGTATGCACATATTTACAAGATATTTAACATAGTCAAATCAAAATTATGAATCCTATATTTATAGGACCCTAACAGACTCCTATTATGGGAGTCCATCTAAGGTATTTATTTTAGGCACTAATACTAATTTTCCAAGGACTGCACATTTCATGGCCAGTTGGCAGGGTCTCCCTTCCTCGTCTTTGGCATGTAACTTGCTAACATGGAAACATACTTCTACTTCTTTTTAGCAAGATTTTTTACTGCCCAGTATATATATATATAGATATAGTTTTCCAAGAATTTAGTTTCAATACAAGTGGTATTTTCATATTTCTATTTTCCTTAATACCTTGATAATTATTCTACCTTAATCAAATATTTATAGTTTTCTATCCATATCTACATGTACATTGGATACCAGGTTTGGTTCTAGGATATGGTCTCTTTCCCAATTCTTCATAGAAGAGGAATACTTAGTTTTACATGTTGGAAACCATTAAGTTAAATCCTTTGTCCTTTAACCCACAACTTTCCCGCAACGTAACAAACCTAAATACGCATACATATGTACGTTTTATTCACATAAATGTTAGTAGGGTCTATCCATTCACTTTTCTTGAATGCACCTAGGAAACACAAATAATCATAATGAAGTTCTACTTATTTTATTCATAGCTCTGAACTACAGTAATAATGTATTCAACACAATTTTTTCTAGATATTTATATGCTTGTCTAAATATTTTTGGTAATAGATTAAAGGCTACCAAATTCCTCCCAGCGGTGAGATATGTTTCTTATTAGTTCCTCTCGAGATATACTCCTTCCTGCTAGGGAAAAAAAATAGAATTTCCTCTTTAGCTTCAACACCTTAACCCCAAGAAGTGTCCTACTAATTATTGTTTTAGGTCCAATATTTCTCTCCCACTTGTCCTTTCTTTTAATCTAACTCCCTTGATGTCTCATAGTCCTTTTTAAAACAACTTCCACCCATGACAGTTATCTTCAGTCATGTATTATTTTGTGGTGGTATGCTCAACTGAAAATTCCTACTATGTGCCAGAATGGAGGATTTTCATTTTTTTGTTCACATCTCCTTCTTAGGAATAATTGTTTCCAACTATTTTCCAAGTAATTAGGAGTATAATCTTTCACATGAAAGCCTTTAATATATTTCCAAGAATAAAAATACAATTTTTTTTTTTTTAATCAAAATAAAAATTTACATTGTCTTAACATACTTCTTGTACCATTTTACTTTTCAGCCACATGTAGATTATAAAAGACATAAAAAGGGACAAATTTACAAGGGGTATCACACAATTACTTTATCTCCATTTAAATTTCAATGTATTGTAAAATATCTCCCTCATACTAAAAATTAATTATTATTAATTTTTTTAATACTTTTGATTACTTTGTCTCTCTATATAAAATTGGATATAAAATTAAGGTATAAATTGAAGTATTTTATTATCTCTACCACAAACAATAGATAATGAATTGGGTTTTTTGTCAAATCCATATTTTTTTGGGTTTAAAGTTTAACTTTAGAAATTAAAATTTATTATTTAAAAAAAATATATATATATATATATATATATATATGAGAAATTTGATTGACTACCAAGTTTAACATCTTATTTCCCATTGCTTTTACCTCTTCGTCATGCATTTATGTTGGACTACTGCTTCATACATTGAAACACTGGAAGGATTGTTTACCGTACTGAAGCCCAGAATAATCATAGCAATGACAAGTGACCGATTGATATATAAATACGCTTTGAATAATTTTCGGTCAGTTCAAATAGTAAGAAACATAAAATATGGTGGTGACAAATTTCTCTAGTCTTCTATGCCATACAGTAGTATGAATTAAGTAAATTAATCGATACTCTTGTCTGCAAAACAATTAATGATCACTTTATATATGTAAATATCATTGTTCTTTTCTAAAAATTTAGGTGCATGTGCATGATGCTCATATTACCTCATAGCATTGATGCCATAAAAATCACAACTATCTAGCTAGGGCATCTTAATTATAATATTATAACATATAAATGTTTCAAATTCTTTACCTTTTCGAGTCATGCCTATGCTTTTTCTTTTTATTTTTTGTCAATTTGGTAGTACCTTACTATTTTCCATTTATATTCATAAAGAAAGTTACAATAGATGGTGATTTGGTGACCTCAACCTGTCCGAAGGAAACCAGTTCTGTTGGCCACCTTAATGCATTAAAAGCCATCCAAAATTGAAAAAGTTTCATTCTTCTACTTAGCGCATTTGCTAGTTCACTATTTAAATTATTTACAAAGTAACAACTTGAAACCAAGTCCGAAAAAACACTATGCATATATGAAATTAAACTGGAAAACTATTCATCTGATGATTCTATTGGAGTTGGGTCCTTTGCTGTAGCACTGGGCATGTCTGCTTGTTGCAGCTGTTGGATCTGCTTCTCAATTCATCCAACACGAACTTCAATTCTCCCAATACAGTCTGTCACTTGGTATTGAGTCACCTTGATATGTTGAAGCTTCTGTAGTAATTCCAAAAATTTTGGTTCTTTATTCTCACTGCATGGATGAATACTCTGGATAGCCTTTGTTAAAAGACACTTCATAATCCAATAATTATGGACTATTTGATTGAACAACGAAAGTCGACCTCTAGTGTTCCCAGGATCTGAAACAAAGTCTAGAATTTCTACCTCTACTTCAGTGTCTTCCTCATTACTCTGAGTTTCTCTTTCCCAACCATGAATTTCCTTCCTGACTTGAGACGAATTTCCAAGGGCGTATAGTGAGGAGAGATTTAGTACAACTTCTTGTTTTGTCTTCCTGCCTCTTTTCCTGTTCTCAACTTCAGGTTTTATCATCTTCTGCTTCCCTTTTTCTTTAATTTGAGTCACTTTTTGTCTCGTTTACCTCTTAACCATTGTGCTAAACTGATTAAATTTGAGACTTAACTCTGGATTAAGAAAATAAGAAAAAGGTATAACAATTAAACTTTCTATCATGTTACCATCGAATTCATATGGAAACTTATGATTCTCCTCTAGACTTAACCGATAGGGAAGATTCAAAACATTACCAGCCCTGACAATAGCATGGATATCAAGTGAAACCCAGAAATGGCACAGGGTCGGGTCAATAAGAAAAGACCAGCAAACAACAGCGCAGGGTTTGTATGAAAGGAAAAGTTGAAAATAAGGACCCTGAACTACGATAAAACCTAGATAGAAACACAAAGAAGAATCCAGATAGACCCACAGCAGAATACTCTGCCTCCTATCAACACTTACTTTCATAAAAAGACAAGACCAGAGAACATAGAAAAATCCAATACTAAACATAGTATCCTGCCTCCTGCGAAGATAATCAATAAAAGATGCATGAGAACAAAATAAAGACCCCAGCCCAGAGGCCTGCATAAAAACATGATTTTCCTTTCTTCCGCTTCTGAACCCCAAATAAACTAGGCAGAGACCGACGGAGCGAACATAATAACTCATGACCAAATGAAAATACCACTTCACAGGAAAGCTGAAATTGGAAATAGTTTGCCTTACATTACAAGGGTCCCTAAAACAAGGTTCAATTGCCTCTAGAGGTGTGAACACAGACCAACTGAGTAATAGCCAAGTTTTACCAGCAGATTCTTCCCTATCCTGATACATATCAATACTAACAATAAGGAGCATAAGATTGATATGAAGAAGAACATACCCCAACACTAGATTGAACCTACTGCAGAGTATGGAAGCGCCAGTCTCCACCCGCCTCAAGTCACTATTTTTCACAGAAGAAATGTTTATTTTGCAAATAAACTTACCACACTTGATCCCTGCTTTGGAATGGCTTTTACCTCTCGCATCTGATAGCACAGGCTGTCTTTCCAGATTTTTTATCATTCCTTTATCCTCCGCATGCCTCCATAATCTTATGATGGATGGCTTAAACATTCATAATAAATGTGCATGGATGGCGATCGCCACTTGGCTTATACATTTTCCGGCCGCCTCATTCTTAGAGCACCCCGATCGGGGATCTCATTACCCAAAATATCTCTATCAATAATTATCTGGAGAGAATGTAGTTAAATATCCCAAGTTATGTCTATTGGCATTACATCCAATTTTCTTCCAACATTTCGACTCCCCTAATTTTCCAAATAGTCTGCTGCCTCATTGCCTGTTCGACGAACATGTAAAGGTATCAGGTACTGGATTTCATGAATGAGAGATTCTTTCTCTTTAATCAGATTTTTTTTCTACCAGGTTTCACTAATATTTTCCCAGGATGATCCTTGCTGAAGTTTCTTTAATACTCCTGTGACCATTGCTGAATCTCCTTCTACAATAAGACGTTGATAATTTTCTATTTTTGCTATCATCAAGCCCTGTTTAAATGATGATAGCTTAGCTTCATTATTGGTTGCATGTCCTATATCCATAGAAAAAACTCTGCATGCTCCCCCTCTAGAGTTTCTGAATATCCCTCCAGCTCATGCCTGCCCTGGATTTCCTTTTGATGCTCCATCATAATTTAATTTGATGAATCCACTCTGTGGCACTTGCCATCTTTCCTATTGAGTTCTTCTTGGGGGTCTGAATTTCCATAAATTGTTTGACAACATTTGGGGTTTTAAGTTTAGATTGGCCATAATTTTAGTTTTGATACCAACTATCTTCCATTCATCCTCTTCCCAATTGTTTGCCAGAATTGTTTCACGAATATTCTTAACCATCTTCTGCCAGATTTGATCCTTGTTATTAAATTCCCCTCTGAATATTCTATGATTCATTTCTTTCCATATCCCCCATAATAGAAACCCAGGGAATAGTCTCTAAGCTCTGTTCAAGACTTCACTTTTGAATCCTCCCTTCCTCCATTGAATTATTGTTGTATTTATATTTGTGTTATCTCGATGCAGTTGCATATATGTCCTTTCAATATTATTCCACATTATCTCCGCAATTTCATAGTTGTTAAGAAGGTGTTCTATAGATTCATTTGTTTTCTTACACATGTAACAGATTGAAGGACCATACATTCCTCACTTTTGAAGTTGGTCCCAAGTTAGAATTTTCTTGTGACTTAGTAGCCAGAGGAAATATTCCACTTTTGGCCAATGATTAATACCCCATATTTTTTTCTATATAGTTATGTCATTGTTATTAAGATTATTAGCATGTATTTTATAACCCTCTTTAATTGTAAACATGCCTTTACTTTGATATCCCTATCTGAGTATATCCTTTCCTGTTGCCAATACTATTCTCCTTGTGCTCAATTCTTTTTCTAGATTGTTCCATTGCCTTGTTTCCGGTGCGCCTGGCGAGTGAATTTTCTCTTTCCATATTCTCCACTTGTTATTTTTTTGTTGACACCAGTAGTTATTAATTAATCTATGATTGGGAGTGTTTGTGAATAGGAAAATTTCCCCTAAGTCTAGCCGACTAAGGAGTTTTTCTCTTTGTTGCCACGAATCTTCCCAAAAAAGTGTTGATCTTCCTTCCCTTACCTCCCAAAAACTGTGTTGACGAATAAGGTGTTTATTCTGAGATGCAAGATTCCATATTCTGGAACCTTTTGGTACACTATCAATTTTTAGCTTCCCTGTTATTGATTGCGGCATACCATATTTCTGTTCGCATATGCATTTCCAGAGATCGTGGCCTCCTTGAATCCATCTCCACCATAATTTAGCTCCCATGACTTTATTTAAGACATACGGGTCACGAAGGCCAAGACCTCCTACCGATTTTTCTTTTATGAGTTTATCCCATGACATAAGTGCCCATTTCCTACAGTCTTGCGCTCCTTTCCAAAGGAATTTTTTAAAAATATTTACCAATTTGTTGCAAACGGTTTTGGGTGCTGCTCTGCTTGATAATTGATAAACAGGAAGTGATTGGAGAACAAATTTGAGCATTATTAGTTGACCTGGAGCATTTAATACTCGAAATGCCCAATTTTGCAATTTTTTCCCAATTCTAGAGATAAGATCTTTCCAGTCTGCAATTCTTAAGGAGGAAGTATTCAAGGGAACCCCTAAATACCTCATAGGAAAGGTAACTATCTTGAATCCTAGTGCTCTAGCTAGAAAAGATTGCATAGGCTCAGTAATATTAAAGAAATATACATTTGATTTATCAGTATTAACAAGCGTACCTAAAACCTCCATGAATAATTTCAAAATTTTTAAAATTGCTCTTGTTTCTCTCAACGAGGCCTGACAAAATAAGAGAATATCATCAAAAAAATGTTGATGTGTCAAGGAGAGATTCGGACCCCATAATTTTAATCCCTGTAGCTGCCCTTCTGTCAAGTGCGTTTTGATTAATCTTCCCAGTCCTTCTGCTGCTAAAATAAATAAGAAAGGTGAAAGTGGATCTCCCTGCCGGAGACCTCTTGAAATATTAAAAGGCTAAGATGGAATTCCATTTAGCAAAATTAAAAAGTTTGGAGATGATATAAATGAATATAACCATTGTACCCATCTATCATCAAACCCAAACACTTTCAGAAAGGCTATCAGATAAGTCCAACCGATGCAATCATATGCTTTGGAGAGATCTAGTTTTATAAGCATACCTTTCATCTTCAGTGATTTTAATGAATGAATTTCCTCCTGTGCCGTAACAATTCCATCCAATATTTGTCTTCCTTTGACAAATCATGTTTGCTCTGGGGAAATCAAACTAGGCAAAAGAGGTTTAAGCCTATTCACCATTATAGCTGAAATAATTTTATAGATGACATTACATAGAGCTATGGGTCTGAACCCAACAGGGGAGTCCAAATTTTCCTATTTAGGAATAAGAGTTATGAATTTGGCATTTAGAGCTGGATAAAAATTTCGGTTTCTCCTTGATTCCTCAACTATCTCCCATATATCTTGACCCTTGAAGTTTAAAGATGCCTTAAAAAATTTAGCTATAAAACCATCCGGTCCAGGGGCCTTATTCCGCGGCATATTCATGATTACTTCCTCTACTTCTTCCATGTTGATCTCTCTCAGTAATGCTAAGTTCTGCTCTCTTGTTAACATTGATGGAATTTTTCTTATTATTCTTTGAATAGCTTCCTGTCTATTCTGATCAGACTCTATGAGCAAATTTTTGAAATGTTCCACTAGTAGTTTTTCCATATCCTCATGTTGAAGTAATCTATTACCATGTTCATCTTTTAATGAAAATATTCTATTATTTTGTCTCCATTGTATCACGGTTTTATGAAAAATTGTTAGTGTTTCTCTCCCCTTATTTTAACCATTGAACTCGGACTTTTGCTTCCACGGTATCTCCTATTGCTTTCTACGTTCTTCCAGGAGACTGAGAGTACTTCCTTCTTCTATTACCAGGCCCTCTGTTCTTCCATTAAGAATCATATTTTGTTGAATATTTTTCATTTTTTCTGGATGTTGCCAAATTCTGTTATATTCCATCTTTTAATTATGTTCATGCCTATGTTTTTTCCTTTAATAGCAGATTTCAAAATATTTCTAATATTTGGACATAGTAAAGTTTTTTTATTTTTATTTTTTTCCTCCAGGAATTTTGCTATACTATTTTTTGTTATTTAAAATGAGTTTTTAATGTATATATAGATACAATACTCTCAAAAATATTGAAACACTTGAATTTTGCAAAATTGGCCCTTTCTTAATTTCTCAATTTAAAAAACAACACTTGATCAATGGAGTAAATTTGTAAAAATATTTATTGAATTTAAATAAATTTGACCGAAATAAAAAAATTCATTTTATTTTATTGACTTCATGTTCACGCCTATGCTGACTTTAAGTTTTGAAAATACTACCAACTAATTGTCTTAATTTAATACAAGATAAATTAAAGATTAAATTGCGGGCAACTGTGTCATGAAACTTTATATCACTCTGGTAACCTAATGCCCATTAAATTCCAGAAAGTGTGAAGTTAAGTTTACCTCTCTCTGAATTATTTTTGTATTGTAAACAACTTAAAATATTAAAAATTCAATTTCAACTACGACGTATTTAATTTAGTGTAATTAAGTAGTTTTCTAGTTTCAAGGGTGTGAAAATTACATTTTCTAATTACAACATATTATTTATATATAATATTTTTGTAATTATTAAAATGTTAAAACTATATTTTTTTAATTACACTGTTTTTTTATATATAATATTTATTTTTATTTTTAAAAGATTAATAAACATAGAAAATATTTTAATTAATAATACTATATAACAAGCTTTATAATATAGATATTTTTTAATTATCATAAATTAATTATATAAAAGTAGAAATTTTCATAAATCTAAAATTCTAATCAAATGTAAAAAAAATCAAATTAATAGTTTTTTTTTTGTCGTTTCAAACATATTGATCTATCATCTATTAATGTTTAAGATCCTAATATGCAACTACATCATCATGTGCATGTTGACAAAACTTGACTATCTAAAATACTTTGTTGGTAGGTTTTAAGGAGATGAACTTTCACTCATGCCAAATGTTTTTGGGTTTGGGGTTATTTAAGTGGGTGATGCCAAATGCTTTTGGGTTTTGGGTTATTCACATGTTTTCTCACATCTGAAGAAGACAATCGAATAGCCAATCAAAAAAAAAATAATATCATAATCCACTTATGGTGGTGGATAAATTCATATTTCAACAAATAAAATTTGCAACAAATTTGTTCATACTTGTAAACAATGCATAATTATAATTTAACAAAATACCGCAATTTATCGAAAAAGTAAAACCTAACACTAAACCAGACCAGATTGTAACCTTAACATTAACTTAATTCAATAATTTTACTTCAATTTAGTTATATTTTAACTAAGCATCAGAGACTAGCTACTATGTAGCACTTGTTTATGGCCGAATTTGATTTTTTTTTAATTAGTATTTTTAATTTGTTAATATAAGTATTATTATATTATTTTTAAATGTAATACTATATGACAATATCTTCTTTGTAATAAGTTATAAAACTTTGAGATTTTTTTTATCAATATATAATGATTAACTATAATATATGTAAATTGTTGCATAACACACACACATATATATATGAAATATATGAAATATTTTAAATTCTGTTAAAAAATTTATATTAAATAAAATTACATTTTCACATATTTATGCTTCTTAACTAGAATTAAAGCATTGAGAAAAAGATCGTATTAAAAATATTATTACTTCCAAATTTAAGGATAACTTGTAAGAAGATAAGGACTTGGAGGGAAAAAGGAAGCTAAGGTATTATAAGGAGAAGATCAACCCCAATATTGATAACTAGAATTATCTTTATGTCTTGACCAATGCTAAGAAGAAAATGAACACTACCAAGATAAGAACTAATTCTCATGAGCTTAAAAGTGAGATCCAACATTGATCAATTCCCAAAAATACTTGGGATTGAAGATGAAAAACACTTTCTCTTTGAATTCCCGGCTCTTAC
Organism: Pinus albicaulis; assembly: GCA_034641835.2. NCBI lineage: Eukaryota > Viridiplantae > Streptophyta > Pinopsida > Pinales > Pinaceae > Pinus > Pinus albicaulis. The sequence continues at coordinate 475,316,436 of CM076572.1, read as the reverse complement.
TCACATTTGTTCTAATTTTCAAAATCTTTGACACACTTACCAATCTTCATGACTTGTTAAGTTAGTAAAACTATGGTGATCTAGGAAAACTTCTCTCCATTCTTTTCAATCATAGAAATAAAATATTAAAAAATATATACCATATTGGATTTAGTGGAAATGAATAATCATCATCAATAAACAAATATTTTACTAATTTAAAAATAAAATGAGTGGAAAACAAAATTATTCAAATTTATTTTTTATTTCAAAGATTCTAAGTTTTGAAATAAAAAATAAGTTTTAATAGGTGAAAATGTGAGGTTGGGTAAAATTTTTGGTATTTTTTTGAAGAAAAAATATCATTTTTAGAAGTTTTCCAACTTTCCGCAAGTCAAAGTAATTTTTCTGTTTAAAATTTCATTTTACAGTAAAAATAAAATTTGTTAAAAATTTTATTAGATTTCTATTGCTTATTTTTTAGAATTTTTTTATTCACATTTGATATGTCAACTTAACAATGTTTGATTGTGTTCTTTAAAAATCAAGGTTTTCATAAAAAATCATATTTTTTTGACTCTAGTGTGTTCATTGTTAACCTTGTTTTTTTGAAGAAAAAAAATTGTTGCAACAATCTAGACAAACTCTACTTTGATATGGCTATATTTATGAAACCAATAGATGTACATCATAATTACTAGAAATTTTTAATTGAACCAATATGAAAAAACTGCATATTTTGAAGATGTTTAACATAGCATCATGTTTCTCAACATATTAGTTAAAAACTAAAAATCTAAAAAATACCCATTAAAGAAGACGAACCAACTTAATTCACCATAAATTTTCCATATTTTTTCACATTGTATTTTGGAAGATACATAATTTTAATTTAATTGAACCATAATGACCTTCAGAAGTTTTTTTCACACATTTTACTAGAAAATTAGTTAAAATTAGCAAATATCTATGAAATTCCATAAAATTTATATCTTTTGAAAGTAAATTCAATTTTGCATATCCTAATATTTTTTCTGAAATTAAATTCACCATATTTGATGATTTTTTACCATTATGAACTTGAAGAAAGGTGAACAGAGCCGAGCTATTGCAAAGTTGCAGGTTTTCAGCCGAAAATAAATAAATTAGGCCAAATTAATTTTTGCCGCAAACAAACGTTACGTTAAAATAAATGGAAAAACAAAATTGATCAAAAAAATTTGTCCATATTTTCCATCAGCCGCAAAATTGAAATGATGGCGACCCTCCGATAAAACTACTTCGTTGGAACGCTATAAATAAACTCGGTTGAAACGTCATTTTCACACTCACATTTTTCATGTGTATCTTTTGAATATCAAACTTCTTTGAATCTAATTTTTGGACATAAAATATTTTTGGGTTGGATTTTTAAAGTTAGTCTTTTGGGCCGAATTTTGAAAGTAAGTCTTTTAAGCTAAATTTTGAAAGTGAGTTTTTTAGGATGAATTTTGAAAGTAAGTTTTTTGGGCTGAATATTGAAAGTGAGTTTTTTAGGCCGAATTTAGAAAGTGGGTTTTTTGCTAGATTTTGAAAGTGAGTTTTTTTTGCTAGATTTTGAAAGTGACTTTTTTGGGCTTGATTTTAAAAATAAACATAGATTGAATTATCATGGGAAATCAAAGAAATTGCAAGAGAAAATATGATCGAATTAGATACATCGAGGCTCATAGAGAATACTTGAGAAACTATTACAAAAGAAAGAAGTAAGAACATTTAAATATTGAAAGAGAAAATCAATCTCAACAAGAAGTTGAACCAAGTACGTAAATGCAGATATTATAAATGATATTTAATATTTAATAGTGTATTGTGGAATTTAATTTTTATTTCATGACCTAATTTGAACAATATTTTATAATGTAAATAGAGAGAGATTTCCGTCGTAACATTGATGATGAGATTGAAAATGTTAAAATACAATGAAAAAGAAAATGAACCAATCAATGATGTTGTTGAATATTTTGAAAGAGATTCAAGTGAAGAAGTTGAATCACCCTTAGGTATGTATATATATCTCATGTATTATTAAAATTATATATATTCATTAGTTTCATTTTCATGAACTCTATTTTTTAATTTAATTATTTAATGTATATTTATACTCATTTACATTAAATTCTCATATATACAGATGAGATCAATATCAATGATGAGATGTTAGAAAATGTTGACACTGGCACATATGGAGATAAAAAAACTGACCATGTTATACGATATAGTGTTAAGCTCATTATTGATAATTTCTTCAAAGATGAAAATGTGACTGTTCAAGCTCAATTTTTAACAGGTATCTTAACATAAAATAAATTAAAAGAAGCTACAACACTATTGGCTTTCAAAAATCAAGAAAGATAAAAGGGTGAAGGAAAATGTGATTCAAAATATAAATAGTGCTCTAAAATAAATTGGAAGATCTAGAAATAAAAGTGATCTAGATGCATGTAGAAAAATACAAATGACAGTGGTTTCATCAAGTACTAAAGAAAATCTTTTGGTAAAATCTATAGCAAAAGCATTAGGGACCTCACGGAAAACATTACACAAGCATACGAAAATTCGATTACAAATAGATGCAAATGATGAGCTTGCTCGTTGGACAGTTATTTGTAGGAAACCATACAAAGATAGACTTGGAGAAGATATTAAAAAAATAATATATGAATATTGGATGAAAAATTCACATGTTTCACCAAATGTAATGGATGTGATGCGACAAAGAATAACAAGAAATAATTATGAAGAAGACGTAAAACATATGTTGGAAATCACTTATATAGATTTGTTCAATAATTTCATAGAAGAGAATCGTGAAATTAATGTCTCAATCAGTACTTTTGTGCAACAAAAACCATGGTATGTTAAACCTATCATTGTACGCAACACTTTTTTGTTGACATTTTCATGTGAAATTTCAATTATATTATAACACCTTCCTTAATTTTGGTAAAACATTTTGTAAAAATTCACCTCCTCCTTCCACTATCCATGATTTCATATCTGAAATTCTATGTGGAAGAGAAAATCATGAATTATTTTACCAAAAGAAATGTCTTGGTGGTAAAAAATATGATCAATATGGAAATTTGACTTTGTTTCACAAAAAATATCTTGTTGATATGAATGATCAATCACTGTCCAACATAAAAGTGAAATGGATGAGATATGAATATATCCATACATCGATTGGTTCAAGTAGTAGTACAAGTGCTAGAAGGATTGATTTACAAGAAGAAGAAATATATGTAATAGATTTTTTGAAGAAGTTTGAGATATAAATTTATAAATACACCAAGAATTCTCATAGAGCTCGATGGCAGGACCTACAATTCAAAAATCCCGTGAAATTTTTCCACCAGTGACCATTTTCTCAATAGTTGATTTTGCAGAAAATTACACATTTGTTGCACAAATTGAAATACATTGTGAAAATTATCATTTTGACCAAGTATCTATGCTTTTCCATGTTCTATAGACATGCTAAACAAAATTTTGGTCATATAGAAAGCAGTGAGAATCGACATGTTAATAAAGAATATCATTTTTATATCAGTGATGATCGTACACATGATACACATTTTGTACAACATTGCTTTGATAAGATTTATGACTCAATGAAAGGTCATGGAATAGAATTCAATGTAACATTGGATATGGTTAGATGGATGTGCTGGTCAATTCAAACCTTCACGATGATTCTTTTGGTTACGTCGTATTCATATGAAAACCAACATTAAACATTGTTGGAATTTCTTTGAGACTGGTCATGGAAAATGAGAACATGATGGCACAGGGGCAAGTATAAAATGAGCACTTCAAAGATATCAAAGGTTATTGGAGGACTACAATTATTAAGGTTTTATATTTGAAAAAGGTTCTATTATACTGAAAGGATATTTTTTCCAAGAAACTGATCAAACTGAGAGTCGTGTTTACTTTCAAGGCTATTAACCCGATGCCAAAAACCGTCAATATAGTCACTTGGTGTGTGTAGAGCGCATAAAGTATGTAGAATTTCAATCAAGAAAAAAATGGAAAGTTAAAAAATGGATAATGTTAAAAGCTAACCATGAACGGATCATTGAGGATGGAATTTCATTAGAATTTTTTTAATTGAACTGCCCAAAAATATCTTCTCCTTGTATTTATCTTTGATGAGTTCAAGTAGATTGTTAGACTTTATTTTTGTGCACTCTTAAGTTTTCCATTCTACTAAGTATTACAAAAAAAAAATTATTAATATTGTGGCTTTGTTGTTAAGTTAAAAATAAATTCAAAGATCCCAAATACTTCTAATGTGCTCTAAAATATAAAAAGTGCTCTAAAATCAATTGGAAGATCTAGAAAGAGAAGCGATCTAGATGCACATAGAGCAATACAAATTACAGTGGTTTCATCAAGTACTAAAGAAATTTGTTTGGTAAAATCTATGGCAAAAACATTATGGACCTAAAGAAAAACATTGCACATGATGAGATTTCTTGTTGGACATTTATTTATAGGAAACCATACAAAGATAGACTCAGAGAAAATGTTAAAAAAATATTGTATATGAATATTTGATGAAAAATTCATGTGTTTCACCAAAAGTAAAGGATGTGATGCAGCAAATAATAACACGAAATCAGTATGAAGAACATGCAAAACATATCTTGGACACCACTCAGATAGAGTTGGTCAATAAGTTCATAGAAAATAATCATGGAATTAATGTCTCAATTAATACTTTTGTGCAATAAAAACTATGGTATGATAAACCTATCATAGTATGCAACACTTTTTGTAGTTATTATCATGTAGAATTTTAATTATATTATGGCATCTTACTTAATTTTGGTAAAACATTTTGGAAAAATTCACCTTCTCCTTCCACTATCCATGATTTCATATCTGAAATTTTGTGGAAGAGAAAATCATGAATTATTTTACCAAAAGAAATGTGTTGGTGGTAAAAAATGTGATCATTGTGGAAATTTGACTTTGTTTCATGACAAATATCCTATTGATATGAATGATCAATCACTGTCCAACAGAAGATATATGAATATATCCATACATCAATTGGTTCAAGTAGTAGTACAAGTGTTAGAAGGATTGATTTATAAGGAGAAGACATTTTTGTGATAGATTTTTTTAGGAATTTTGAGATATAAAATTATAAGTACACCAAGAATTATCATAGAGCTCGATGGCAGGACCTGCAATTCAAAAAATCCCGTGAAATTTTTCCACTAGGGACCATTTTTTAAAGATCTGATTTTGCAGAAAATTACACATTTGTTGCACAAAATGAAATACAGACTGAATATTATCATTCTGACCAAGTCTCTATGCTTATACATGTTCTATATAGACATTCTGAACAAAATGTTGATCATATAGAAAGCACCAGTGAGAATCGACATGTTATTAAAGAATATCATTTTTATATCTGTGATAATCGTACACATGATACAAATTTTGTATAACATTGCTTTGATAAGATTTATGACTCATTGAAAGGTTGTGGAGTAAATTTCAATGAACATTGGATATGGTTAGATGGATGCGCAAGTCAATTCAAATATTCATAATCATTTTTTTGGTTGTGTCTTCTTCATATGAAAACCAACATTAAAAATTGTTGGAATTTTATTGAGATTGGTCATGGAAAAGGAGAACATGATGGTGTAGGGGCATGTAAAAAACAAGCACTTAAAAGGTATCAAATGAACCACTCTACAAACCGAATTGTCTCAACCAAAAAATTTGTTCTATGGTGCATTTCTCCACTAATCTGTGAGACTAACCCTTCAAGGGAGGTATGCAGGTATGTACATATACAATAACTTGTATATATATTTTAATATATGGTAATTGTTTTAATTTTCTAATTTTAAACATTTATAAATTATATAGTTTAAATAACTAATCGATAATTATCTTTGATATATAAATTTTATTTTAAATACCATATTTAAATTTTTGTTTTAATTTATTATAGGTTTTTTGGCATATTGGAGTCCAATATGTAGATATATCGATTACATATGAAACCGAAATAGTAAAAGGGACTCAAAAATTGCATTCAATTAAAACAAAAGAGTACCAAAATGCGTTTGCATTTGATAAAAGAAAAGAATCTTGTTTTTTTCATTTTTCCATAGAGGAAACACAATTCACTAATATTTGTGAAAACAATATGTATGTAAAAGCTTGGAAACATACAAAAATTAATACAAAGGGGAAAATGTTGTTTGTAAGCTTTGAAAATATGGAATCATAGGAGATTATAGTGTTATATGAAGGTGATCAAATTTCTGATCTTGTTAGACAAAATAACATTTCAATTGCTTTCAAAGGATGGATATATTATGTTTTATGTTTTTAAAATCATTGTATATAAGTATCTAGATAATATTTAAAATATAGATCTAAATAGATAAAAAAATCAAGTCCATGTTGATCACTAATTTCTTGTTAATTATGATATGAATTTACACTTTTTTTATCATGCAGGAAATTTTTTTGTTGTAGTTGCACCAATTAACAACATATAAAATGACTCCCAGATGCGGGTGCAAATCATTGTTAAGGTGATGATGGGACTTGGGTATGGCAAGTGGTGGAGCCACTTGGCCACCCAAGCTAACGCCATTAGTTTTAGTTGGCCCATCCATCAAAGAAGCATTCAAGCCAACGCACTTAACCATTCAGCATAAATTCAAAGCCGAGACCGAGATCATTCCATAATGTTTGTTCGATCCACCATAAGAAATTCTCTGCACACTCCAGTTGTACACATTAATGAGGTATTAAAGACGGAAAAGCTTTGAGACAGAGTTACTCAGTGCTTAAATATGGACGCTGAGAGTTGGGGTTCAGACTTTCCCCCTCCACCGCTGCAATGAATTTGCTTGCCCTTGGCAGTCCCTCCCTGCTATCGCACTGCCACTGGTAAACGCAGCCACCTCAGTTATTGTATTGAGTTTGGGGAAGGGATCCACCTCTCCCACATAGGCCTTTGCAATCGATCTGCTATCACTCTGGATTTTCTCCTCTCCCCGCTCCAGCCCAATTCTGTCACTCTACCTCCCCTGTCGCCTTCGTCTTTTCCTTCCACCATGCCACATCTGAGACGTCGCATGAGATGTCTAAGAGGCAGTTCAAGAGGCCGCTCCCAACGCACTCCTTCCACTTCCAATTAGGATTCCTCTTCGCCCTCCTCGGATTACTTTTTTGGTAGATATCCGAACACTCGCAGTGGGCGAGGCAGACTTCACCATGTCAACCCTGTTCAGAACCCCCCTGTCAATTTGGCCTCCAACACTCCCTAGACTGCCCAATTTTTCTTCAATTGTTCTTTGAACAGACCCCGTATTATTGCCTCTGTTTCGGTGGTCTTCAAGGAAGAACCCCAGACAGGAGCTTCTTCAAATTTAGCTCAGGAAATAGACAAGCAGCAGTAGCAGGTGACCAAGGATAAAGGCAAAGCTCTTGAAGGCGAGGAGAAGGTCTACGATGAGCCCTCCAAGCAAAGTGAAGCCCCAGGCGCAGACAAGCAAAAGGAAGAAGATGATATGGAGGCTTACAGGTGCTTTATCCTGGAGGAACCTTCTCCTCAGCATGATGCTTAGTCATTCCATTAGTGTCTTTTTTTTGTTTCATGATTCCCACTAGGATGGGATTTTTCTTATTTTTCCTGCTATAAAATCTAGGAGTCTTAGTCTAACAGTTTATCAACCTAGCACATTACAGTGGACATCATTTTTGACACCCCTACACAGGTAGTATGGTAGAACTTTTTTTGGTTTGGACTGGTTTCCCCTTGTGGGAAGTCATTTTTGTGCTTTAAATGCTGAATATTCCACTCTCATGGGCAAAGACAGGGATACGGCCAAGATGTAAAATATTTTTCCTTTTTTAATAGATTAAACTAATTCAGGAAAAAAAATGACAAGAATTATTTGATGTGGTGAACTGAATGAAAGATGAAGTTATTGAAGCACTATGATGACAACGGTTTTATATTTGAAAGAGGGTATATTATACTGAAAGTATATTTTTTCCAAGAAACTCATCAAACCGAGAGTCATGTTTACTTTCAAGACTATCAAACCGATGCCATCATTTTTCAATATAGTCACTTGGTGTGTGGAGTGCACAAAAAGTTGATAGAAGTTCAATCAAGAAAAAAATCGAAAGTTAAAAAAGGAGAATGTCAAAAGCTGACCATTAATGGATCATTGAGGATGGAATTCCATTAGAATTTTTTTAATTGAACTGCCCAACAATATTTTCTCCTTGTATTCATCTTTGAGAAAGTGTTCAAGTATATTGTTAGCCTTTCTTTTTGTGCACTCTTAAGTTGTCCATTATAGCTAGTACTAAGTATTACTAGGTCCCTATATTACTAGTATAGTCCCTTATTGTTGTTAGTGTAACCCCCTTATTGTTATTCGTTGTACCCCTGTAACCCCAATATTGTTATTATTGTTCCCTTACATTATTATTATTAGTTCGGCTAGGATTATATTGTGACCCCATGGACTCCTATATATAGAAGGAGGTTTTGGTCATTTGTATCATCCAAGAATTGTTCATTTATGTAATTTATTGGAGGTTTCCTCCTCAAAGTGGCTATTTCTAAGACGTTGATCTCTCTTTTCTTCTATTTTTGGAGCTGGTTTCATAACAATTGGGATCAAAGATTTGGATTCTAGGGTTTCACTGCTCCAAACAGGTCATCGTGGAATTTTTGCTATAATGTTTTTTCTACGAAGGGTCCGAAGCTAACTTTTTTACAGAGCGAAGAGAAAATCTTGAGGAACATCGTGTAAAAATTTCAGAACTTCGTTCCCAATATTTTCAGAGATATAAGCTATGGAAGTTAGGCTTGTTTCAGGCTCCCGAATTTCACCTAAAATAGGTCATTGTGGAATTTGCGCTATAACTTTTTTTATACAAATTTTCAGAAGCTGAAATTTTTACAAAGTGAAGAAGAAATCCTGAGAAAATTTCTGTAAAAATTTCAGATCTTGGTTCGCAATAGTTTCGGAGATATGATCTGTGGAAGTTAGGGTATTTTCAGGCTCCCTAATTTCATCTCAAAGAGATGATCATGGGAAAATCATCATAACTCTATCTCTGGGTGTTGGATTGGAATTCTATAAAAAGTGGCCCCAAGTACACTGACTTTAGTTTCCATTTTATCAATTTCATATCTGAGGGAGGAAAAAGTGAAATGTGGCACATCATACAAGTTCACTATGTTGAACCAGTGCATAATTTGGTCATTGTGGGAGATTGGTAATAACTTTGCCTTGAGGAATCCAAATTAGGTTAGACCTGTGGCATTCAAAAGAAGATTCAGAGAGCTACTAGAGGGCCTAATTTCAAATATTGAAGATCTAAAATCACAGAGATAATTCAGTTTCAATATCGATCTCCTCAAAAGCAAGAAAAAGGTGTGTATTTTTTTTCTTCGAATTGCATAAGTCTTGTGTGAAAAATCAGTTTGAAGTGATTCCAAGGGCATCTTAAAGTAAGATATTAGTATTAGGTTCTAAAATTCCACCTAAAAATAATTCAACACCAATTAAGCCTTGAGAAGGATCTACTATGACTCATGAACAAGAAGAAGTGCAACTTGACATATCAAAATTACAAGAGCAAGTGCACCAAATTTCGCTCTCGCAAAGAGAAACAAAAAATGAAATGGAATTTTTGAAGAAAGGCATGGATGGTAAGAAGAATGGCATGGAAGCTAAGATGAATGGCATGGAAGATAAGATGGATGACATGGAAGCTAATATCGATGAAAAAATGAAAGCCAACATGGAATACATGAAGAATGATCTAAAAGGTGTCTAAAAGAAGACATAGAAGGTTTGATGACAAGGTTAATACAAGAAATGATTCCTAATGACAAAAAGATAGTAGAGGAAACTCAGGATGAGAAAAAAATAAATGTTAATCGTGATTTCATAAACTCTAATGTTGGATTGAAAAACCACCATATTCCAAAGATGGATATGAGGAATTTTGATGGCAAGCATCCCGTAACATTGATACTACAAATGGAGCAATATTTTCATCTCAATAATGTGCAAAACACACAAAAGGTATGCATTGAAACTTTACATTTAGAACAAAATACATTTGTATGGTATCGATGGATTTGATCCCGTAAAAAAATTGTCACTTGGTCAATTTTTACAGAGGAAATGATAGCACATTATGAGGATACAAAGAGAATCACCTTCTTTAGCCAATTGATAAATCTCAAAGAAAAGGGTTCAGTGGTGGGGCACATTGAGGACTTACAAAAATTTAATATAAGGGTAACTAATATTCCAGAGGAACACAGGATTGATGTCTTCATTAGGACTTTAAATGATAACATCCAACATGAAGTTTGCGTTTGGGAACCAGATTCATTGGAGAAGGCATTCATGTTGGCAATAAAAAATGAATGTAAAATTATAGCGACAAGGAAGCCTACTACTCACATTTATAAACATGGAAGTGTTGCTACTCCTAAACTTCCACAACCTATAAGGTTGACACCACAAAAATTGGAATAAAAAAGAGAAAAAAGGCTTTGCTAGAGTTACGATAGCAAATACACTAAAGGTCATAAGTGTGCTAAGAAGAAATTATTTCACATAGATTGTGATGAGGAGGAAGAAAATGAACAAGAAACTTCAAAAGAAAAGGATATACACTAGGAACCAACCTTATAAGAAGAAGAAATGAGTCTGACCATATCATTCAATGCATTGGCAGGAATTACCACTCCTCAAACTCTCAAGATATAAGGACATATCAAGAAGAGAAAGGTAATAGCGTTGATTGATTCGGTTATTACCCATAATTTTATTCATTGAAAGGTAGCCAAGGAATTGAATTGTTTCCTATACCTAGAACCAGAATGTCAAGTGATGGTCGCAAATGGAGGAACTATAAATTTCTCTAGAAAATGCCATAATATCAAGCTAACCATGGGGGAATGTGTATTGAATATTTCAATGCTTTCCATTCCAATGGGAGGTGTTGATGTTGTACTAGGAGTACAATGTTACAATATTTGGGGATGGTAGCTTTTAATTTTCAAGAACTTTTCTTGAATTTTTTTTAAAAAGGAAAGGAAATCGAATTACGGGTTATCACAGGGAAGTCAGGAAAGATAATAAGCTCTAATGTCATGACAAAGTTTCTGAAGAAATAACAACGAGGCGTAATTGCACAATTATGCTCACTATAAGTTCCAACATCAAAATCATATATTTCTCCAGATCTCCAAAAATTCTTGGACAATCATTCCAAGGTGTTTGAAACTCCCAAAGGACTCCCACCTATTCATGATCATAATCATGTTATTCATTTGATTCCAGGAAGTGTTCCTCCAAACATCAGGCCTTACAGATATCCTTATGTCAAAAAGAGCGAAATTGAACGTATGATCACAGAAATGTTAGATGCTGGTATAATTCAACCCTTTCAAAGTTCTTTCTCTGCTCCAGTAATATTGGTGCATAAGAAGGATGGATCATGGTGCCTGTGTCCGAATTATAGGGAGCTTAATAAGCTCACTATTAAAGATAAATTTCCCATTCCTGTGATTGATGAATTATTAGATGAATTACATGGAGCAAATTATTTTACCAAGTTGGATCTTTGTTCAGGATATCATCAAATTCGAATGAAGACTGAAGATATTCAGAAAACAACATTTTGAACTCATGAGGGTCATTATGAATTTTTTGTCATGCCTTTTGGCCTTACCAATGCACCTTCTACATTTCAAGGGTTGATGAATTCCATTTTCAAACCCTTCCTTAGAAAATTTGTGCTAGTATTTTTTGATGACATACTAATCTACTGCATGTCTTGGAAGGATCATGTTCAACATGTTGACAGGGTGCTCAAACTATTGGAGGAGAAACAATTATATGAAAAAACATTCAAATGTTTCTTTGGAGTGCAAGAGGTGGAATATCTGGGTCATATTGTATCTCACGAGGGTGTTAAGGTAGACCCTAACAAAATTAAAGCCATTAAGGAATGGAAAATCCCTACAACCATAAATCAGTTGTGAGGATTTCTTGGGTTAATAGGGTATTATTTCAAGTTTTTTAAGAATTATGGGAGAATATCAGCACCTCTAATAAAATTATTGAAGAAAGATGCATTTTCATGGACTCCTAAAGCAACTAACTCCTTTGAGCATCTTAAAGAGGCAATGTGCCTAGCACCAGTCTTAGCTACTCCAGACTTCACAAAAACCTTTCTTGTGGAATGTGATGCCTCAAGAAATGGAATTGGTGTTGCTTTAATGCAATAAGGAAGACCCATTTCTTTTGAAAGTCATCCAATCAAAGGAAAATATTTACAGAAAGCTATTTATGAGAAGGAAATGTTGGTAATACTACATGCACTAAATAAATGGCGACCTTACCTAATACGAAGACACTTCAAGGTAAAAACTAATCATGATAATCTTAAACATTTTTTGGAACAGAGACTATCTTCATAAGAGCAGCAAAAATGGGTCACAAAGATGTTGGGTTATGACTTTGAAATCATCTACAAAAAAAGGGAAGCTAAATGTTGTTGCAGATGCACTCTCAAGAAAGGATGAAGAGGTGGAAGCATTGCTTTGTGTCATTTCTATTATCCAACCAGATTGGATTATCGAAGTAAGGGATGAATGGAAGAAGGAAGAAGAAGTGTGGATGCTCATTCAAAAGTTGCACCAAGATCCTAGTACATCTGATACATTTAGTTGGAAAAATGATTCCTTATGGTACAAAGATCACTTATATATTTTCAAGAATTCCCAACTAAAACAAAATATCCTTTTGGAATTGCACACTTCTCCTTTAGGAGGACACTCGGGATTTTTAAAAACTTACCACAGGGTGAAGAAATATTTTTTTTGGGATGGCCTTAAATCTGATATTCAAAAGTTTGTGGCAGAATATTTGGTTTGCCAACAAAATAAAGTTGAGACAATTAAGACCCCGGGTCTTCTACAACCTTTATCCATTCCAACTCAATGTTGGGAGGATATTTCAATGGATTTTATCACAGGTTTACCTAAGTCCGAATGAAGGAGTGTCATCATAGTGGTAGTTAATAGACTTACCAAGTATGCAAACTTGTGTGCATTATCTCATCCATTTAAAGTAAGTACAGTTGCTACTTCATTTAAGGAAACAATTCAAAAGCTACATGAAAACCCAAAGATTATTGTAAGTGACAAATATCCCATTTTTACTAGAAATTTTTGGACGGCATTATTTTCTTGTTTGGGTACTCAACTAGCTCATAGCTCATCTTATCATCCTCAATCTAATGGTCAAACTGAGATAGTGAATAAATGTTTGGAATGATATCTTCATTGTTTTGTATTTGATAAGCAAACACAATGGGTTAAGTGGTTACCTCTCGCAAAATGGTGGTATAACACTTAATTCCATACTACAGCAAAAATGACCCCATTTATGGCACTTTATGGATATCATCCACCGTCTATCACATATTTTCTAAGAGAAAATTCTAAGGTTCAAGCAGTGGAATATCACATCGAGCATCAACAATCATTTCTCCAACTCTTAAAGGATAACCTAAATTTGGCACAATCAAATTAAACAATAGACAGATCAACATCGCAGCGAGAGAAGTTTTGATGTAGGAGACTAGGTATTTTCACGGCTACAACCATACAAAAAAATGTCACTCAAGCAAGCTAAGAAGGCATTAGGGGAATTTTTAGGTCTAAAATGGGCCTCCTAAGAAAATTATAAAATAATAGTGAAAATAATAAAATAACATTTGATTACATCATCAAATTTTGGAGGGAAAAAAGAAAAAAACTACTTTTTCAACTCGTATTTTGAACTTATATCCCTAAGGTTTTACTCAAATTTCAAATGGGAATACTTTTTGGATGCAAAATTTAATTCCTCATCCAAGGAGTACCCATGTTGTATACTTTTGATGGACTTTGCTACATGAAAAATGAGAAATACATTAAAACATGATTGCCATAACGTTTTTTTATGTATTTCTCGTTTTTCGTGTAGCAGGGTCCATCAAAAGTATGCAACATGGGTACTCTTTGGATGAGGAATTAAATTTTTCATCCAACGAGTATTCCGAATCGAAATTTGAGTAAACCCTTAGGGAGATGAGTTGAAAAGGCAATTTTATTATTTTATTATTTTTTAATTATTTTACTTTTTTACTCCAAAAATGGTGAATCATCCCCCATGGTTGACATCATCATCTTGAATCCTAGTCTCTTATAAAGTTTATTTTAGTTTCACACTTTCTTAGGAGGCCCATTTTAGACCTCAAAATTTCCCTAATGATAATAAATTATCGCCAAAGTACTATGGTCCTTACAAGGTGTTGCAAAAGATTGGTACTATGGCATACAAATTGGAGCTTCCTAATTCTTCGCAAGTGCATCCAGGTTTCCATGTTTCATGCTTAAAGAAGGTTATAGGGGACAAACTTCCAGTTCAAACAATATTGCCAGAACTTGATGAGGAAGGAAAAATCATATTGGAACATGAAGCAGTCGCGGAAACAAGAACTCGACAGCTACAAAATCGATCAATTTCAGAGTATCTCATCAAATGGAAGAACTTACCAATTGAATATTCTACATGGGAGGATGATTATTTTATACAGAAGCATCCGGAGCTACTCAAGCATTAAGGACAATTCTTTTTTGAAGGAGAGGGGCATGTTAGGTCCATATATTACTAGTATAATCCCTTATTGTTGTTAGTGTAATCCCCTTATTGTTATTGTTGTACCCTTGTAGCCCCAGCATTGTTATTATTGTGCCCTTACATTATTATTGTTAGGTTGGCTAGGATTAAATTGTGACCCCATGGACTCATATATATAGAAGGAGGTTTTGATCATTTGTATCATCCAAGAATTGTTCATTTATGTAATGTATTAGAGGTTTCCCCCTCGAAGTGATTATTTCTAAGGCGTTGATCTCTCTTTACTTCTATTTTTGGAGCTGGTTTCATAACACACCCATTAACAACATAGAAAATGACAATAATTATTTTATGTGGTGCACTGAACGAAAGATGAAGTTATTAGAGGACTATGATGATAACAGTTTTATATTTGAAAGAGGGTATAGTGTACTAAAAGGATATTTTTTTCCAAGAAACTCATCAAACCGAGAGTCATGTTTACTTTCAAGACTACCAAACCGATGCCATCAGTTTTTCAGTATAGTCACTTGGTGTGTGCAGTGCACATAAATTTGATAGAGGTTCAATCAAGAAAAAAATCGAAAGTTAAAAAATGGAGAATGTCAAAAGCTAACCATTAACAGATCATTGAGGATGGAATTCCATTAGAATTTTTTTAATTGAACTACCCAACAATATCTTCTCCTTGTATTCATCTTTGAAAAATATTTCAAGTATATTGTTATCCTTTCTTTTTGTGCACTATTAAGTTGTCCATTCTAGCTAGTACTAAGTATTACACAATTGTTGTCATACATATGGTGGTTTTATTGTTAAGTTAAATAGAAATTCAAAGATCCCAAATACTACTACTGTGCTCTAAAATATAAGTAGTGCTATAAAATAAATTGGATTATCTAGAAAGAAAAGTGATATTATTGCTACTACATGCACGTAAATACAAATGGCAGTGGTTTCATCAAGTACTAAAGAAATTTTTTTGGTAAAATATATGGAAAAAACATTAAGGACCTCACGAAAAACATTGCACAAGCATAGGAAATTTTGATTGCAAATAGATGAAAATGATGAGATTCTTGTTGTACATTTATTTGTAAGCAACCATACAAATATAGACTTGGACAAGATGTTAAAAAAATAATATATGAATATTGGATGAAAAATTCACGTGTTTCACTGAAATTAAGAGATGTGATGCTGCGAAGAATAGCACGAAATCAGAATGAAGAACATGGAAAACATATTTTGGACACCACTTAGATAGATTTTTTCAATAAGTTCATAGAAGAGAATCATGGAATTAATTTCTCAATCAATAATTTTGTGCAACAAAAATCATGATATGTTAAACCTATCATTGTACGTGACACTTTTTCTTGTTGTTATCATGTGGAATTTCAATTATATTATGACACCTTCCTTAATTTTGGTAAAACATTTGGAAAAATTAACCTCCTTCCACTATCCATTATTTCATATCAAAATTCTATGTGGAAGAGAAAATCATGAATTATTTTACCAAAAGAATTGTGTTGGTGGTAAAAAATGTGATCATTGTGGAAATTTTATTTTGTTTCACAACAAATATCCTATTGTTATGAATGATCAATCATTGTCCAACATAAAAGTGAAATGGAAGAGATATGAATATATCCATACATCGTTAGGTTCAAGTAGTAGTACAAGTGATAGACAGATTGATTTACAAGAGGAAGAAATTTCTCTGATAGAGTTTTCGAAGAAGTTTGAGACAAACATTTATAAATACACCAAAAATTCTCATATAGCTCGATGGAAGGACCTGAAATTCAATAAATACCTAAAAATTTCCCACCAGGGACCATTTTGTCAATAGTTGATTTTGCAGAAAATTACACATTCGTTGCACAAAATGAAATATCGAGTGAATATTATCATTCTGACCAAGTATCTATGCCTATCCATGTTTTACATAGGCATGATGAACACAATTTTGATCATATATAAAGCACTAGTAAGAATCAACATGTTATTAAATAGTATCATTTTTATATCAATGATGATCGTACACATGATACACATTGTGTACAACATTACTTTGATAAGATTTATGACTCATTGAAAGGTCGTGGAATAAAATTAAATGAAAATTGGATATGATCAGATGGATGTGCAAGTAAATTCAAATCTTCGCGATCATTCTTTTGGTTGTGTCATATTCATATGAAAACCAACATTAAACATTGTTGGAATTTCTTTGAGACTAGTCATGGAAAATAAGAACATGATGGCGCATGGGCATGCATAAAACAAACACTTCTAAGATATCAAATGGACCACTCTACACACTGACTTGTCTCATCTAAATGGGTTGTTCAATTGTTCATTGCTACACTAATCCATGAGACTAACCCATCAAGGGAGTTACGCATGTATGCATATATACATTAACTTGTATATATTTTTAATATATGATCATTTTTATTAATTTTATAATTTTAAACATTTGTAAATTATATAGTTTAAATAACTGATCGATGATTATATTTGATATATAAATTGTACTTTAAATAACATATTTAAATTCTTGTTTGAATTTCTATAGTTTTTTTGGCATATTGGAGTCCAAGATGTAGATAGATCAATTACATATGAAGATGAAATAGTAAAAGAGAATCAAAAATTGCATTCAATTAAAAACAAAAGAGTACCGAAATGCGTTTGCATTTGATAAAGGAAAATAATTTTGTTTTTGTCCTGTTTTCATAGAGGATACACAATTCAATGATGTTTGTGAAAAAAATATGATTGTAAAATCTTGGCACCATACAAAACTTAATACAAAGGGGAAAATGTCGCTTGCAAGCTTCAAAGAGATGGAATCAGAGGATACTATAGTGTCATCTAAAGGTGATCAAATTTCTTATCTTCTTAGAGAAGGAAACATTGCAATTTATTTCAAAGGATATATATATATATATATATATATATATATATATATATATATATATATATATATATATATATATGTTTTTAAAATTTTTGTGTATAAGTATCTAGATAATACTTAAAATATAGATCTAAATAGATATAAAATCAAGTACATGTTGATAACTAATTTCTTGTTAATTATGATATGAATTTATTCTTTTTTTTATTGTGCAAGAGATGTTTTTGTTGTAGTTGCACACATTAACCACATAGAAAATATCAAGTATTATTTGATGCAGTGCACTGAACGAAAGATGAAGTTATTGGAGGACTATGATGATAACAATTTTATATATGAAAGATGGTATATTTTACTGAAAGGGTATTTTTTCCAAGAAAATCATAAAACCGAAAGTTATATTTATTTTCAAGACTATCAACCCAATGCCATAAGTTGTCAATATAGTCACTTGGTGTGTGCAACGCACATAAAGTTTATAGAAGTATAATAAAGAAAAAAATCAAAAGTTAAAAAATTGAGAATGTCAAGAGCTAACCATGAACGGATCATTGAGGGTGGAATTCAATTAGAATTGTTTTAAATGAGCTTCCCAACAACATCTTCTCCTTGTATTCATCTTTGAGAAAGAGTTCATGTAGATTACTAACCTTTCTTTTTGTGCACTCTTAAGTTGTCCATTCTAGCGAGTACTAAGAATTAAAAAACTATATACATTAATATGGTGGTTTTGTTGTTAAGTTAAAAATAAATTCAAATATCTCAAATACTACTATAATGTAAGGCTGTAGCATATCACATTTTTCTTATTTGTTGTTGATTGTATATGTATCATGTTTGCACTGCATTTTTATTTTTTATGTCATCATTTTATCTTTTCAAATATTTTTATTGGTATCTTAGTACCATTATTTAATTTATTAAAATCACATTACCATACAAAATGCATTGTTAAAAAACATTCTTTATTATAAAAAAAAATCATTTTATTGTGTTTGTCCTATACATGCAGTGCATACAAAATCTATTACAACTAACAATGCATGTTCCACACATAGTATTTAATATTTGAAAATTTCATTTACTTTAATGCAAAATTTGAGATTAATGCAACTTAAGTTGATTCAACATTGCAATTTTTAATTCTCAATCTCTAAGATTTCTCAAATTCAAAATACAATTTAGTATTTGAAAGTCGACTTTAAGACAAAGAAGATGATTTAGAATGTATGTTCTATAATGAAATTTTATAGTATGTTTCCATTGAACACCATTATACTAAAATTTAAGTACTAACCCACTTCCATAGTATCTCTTATATATAATATGATGATCTATTCATGAATGCAAAATGTATACATGTACCATGTTTCATAATGTGAAATTTTAAGTTATATGATTGTTTGCGACATCTACACCATTATAATATTCATGAATGTAAAATGTACCACGTTTTGTAATTTGAAATTTTACTCTTCATTAAACAACTTCACAAAACCTAAGAATCAACCCAAATCCTTATTATCTTCTAGTAACGTTATAAGAATCATCATGCAAAATGTACCAAATAAATGAAAATTTACAAACATTGCTTCATATTCATGATCTTATATGTAAAACCTTTAAGCATCAAACCATGCATCATGCAAAATATAACATGTTTTAAATAATGTTTATTGTTGATTAAACTCACAAACTATAATTTGAAACCTTACATCAAACAAAAAGTTGGAAGTTAACTAGAACAACCAAGCAAAGGTTGATCCATGAGAACTTTGGTGGGTAATAATGAAATCCAAATTAAAATTGAAACATATATCACTTGAAAATATGGTATGGGGGAATTGTAACTATTACAAATGGTATCAAAAGTTGGGTAGCAACTTTATATTAAAATTTAAATATCAACCCACATCCATAGTATCCATTCTATACAAGATAATGATCTATTCGTGGATGAAAGGTGAAGATAATGATCTATTCATGGATGAAAGGTGATGTATAGTTATATGATTTTTTTAGACTTCTACACTATTATAAGATTCATTCAAATGCAAAATGTACCATGTTTTGTAATTTGCAATTTCAATGTTCATTAAATAACTTGACAAAACAATTTTGAACAAAACCTAAGAATCATCTACTAACATTATAAGAATCATCATGAAAAATGTACCAAATAAATGCAAATTTACTTTCATTGCTTCATATTCATGAACTTAAATGTAAAAACTTTAAGCATAAAATGATGCATCATGAAAAAAGTACCATGTTTTATAGTGCAATTTTTTCGTATGTTCGCATGAACAACTTTATATTAAAAGTTAAGCATCAACCCACATCCATAGTATCTCTTATATACAATATGATGATCTATTCATAAATTAAAAATGTATAAAATATTTTATAATGCAATTATAAGTTATGATTGTTTTAGACATCTACACCATGATAAGATTCATGAATGCAAAATGTACCATGTTTTGTAATTTGCAATTTTACTATTCATTAAATAACTTCACAAAAACAACTTCATAAAACCTAAGAATTTGAAACCAATTCCATATTATCTTCTACTAACATTATAAGAATCATCATGCAAAATGTAAATAAACTCCAAAATTAGCATATTAAAGATCAATCCATAATAAAGAATTCTATTTAAAATATGTCCAAAATTTACATCATTATCAAAGTAAACATATAATAAAAATTTGTCAAATAAAAATATGCATCAAAGAGATCAATTCATAATAAAGAGTTTTACTTTAAATATGTCCAACATTTATATCATGATAAAAGTAAATATAATAAAAATATTAGATATCATTTTTTGGGATTCAACTGCGTTAAGTAAGTCATTCATGTATGACCATTTCCATGAGAGGTAGTCACAACTGACTAATTTCTCATGATTTTTGAATAGTCCACTTAGCACTCATTGCTATGTGATTCTTTTCACTAGTTTCAATCCCACTTCTTCACCCCTGTGAGCATCACCCGATGCAATGAGTGCTAAGTCGACTATTCAAAAATCATGAGAAATTAGTCAGTTGCGACTACCTCTCATGGAAATGGTCATACATGAATGACTTACTTAACGCATTTGAATCCCAAAAAATGATATCTAATATAATGCACTACGGAAACCCCTCATAAATAACAATATTGTCAAATAAAAAATTTCATCAAAAATAATCTCGCTGAAATATACGATCTATCAACATCCTCTTGCTCTCAACAGAATCATAGGTGCCCTGCACAACATGTGTAATATGCATATAGACATAAGATTATGTAATTTAAAATTAAATTTTGATGTTTTAAAATTAAATGATAATTTAATCATCAAAACAAAATTATAAAAGGTTTCAAATTCCATGCAATACCCCATGGTGTTCCCCCTCCATTGTCCCCTCATGAAATTCACCATGCATTGCGCCCTCATAGATACCCTGTACAATACATGTACATGTACATATTAAAAATTTAAAATTGCACATGAAAATGAATAAACTCACAATATTAAAAAAATCAAGTAACAAAATTTTCAAATTGTCCAGACAATTCAATCCTTTTAACCAACTCAAGTTTCAAATTCCATGCAATACCTCATGGTGTTCCCCTTGCATTTCACCCTCATGAATGCTCTATACAATACATGTACATGTATATATTAAAAATTTTAAATTGCACATGAAAATGCATAAACTGTAATATTAAAACAATTGTTACAATTTTTTCAAATTGTCTAGACGATCATATCCCCATAGTTGACTCCATCGCTAATGGCACCTGTAGAAGGGAAACTATCTCCACAAACCTAAAATTCGAATATTTTAAAATTGTAAGATAAAGATCTCATTTTTTAATGAAACATGCTTAAACTTATAACAAAAAAAAGTGAAATATTCAATACGTGTGAAAAGCGAATATTTTACACATCTCCTAATAGGGAGGAAAAGGGTGGCATTGTGTTGAAAATGTCGGATGGAATCGAAATCTGTTCACATTTTCAATTATATACGTAATTATTTATTTTACAAGTATGTCTTCACAATACCGATTTAATAAAAGTAAAATATTAATATCAACATGAACTCTTAAAAAAAACCTAACAGCTGTCAACATATATTGATTGGAACCTGAACCCAGGACGTGATATTATAAAAATTTTTGTTCAACAAATGACTTAACTACAAATGGTGAACATATGATACATTTGTGTTAGATTAATCATTATATATGAAAAAAATTACAAAATGTATGTGAATCAACATTAAAACACACCTTACATTACATTAAAATATCCACCCTAAACATTAACACATATTGATCCCATGCCCTCTTGCTCATGACCAATTAGGTCTTTCCAACCATCACAAAAAATCTTTGCATATGATTTAACCTCTTCAATATTCATATTATCTATCTCCCCATCTGATTGATATACCAAATTAACACTGCACCATCTCGTTCTCTTTGTCGATTTAGACCGACATCAATTCCAGTCAATGCATTATGTATGTTTTCAATGGCATCCCTTGCTTCTAGACCAATCTGAGAAGTGGCATCCATCTCTGACCGCAAAGTTACTAGACATAGAGGTTGAGGTACCAAAGGTGATGGAGGGTGAGGAAACTTAGTATCCCTTAATGCACCCTTATGTTCAGATGTACAACCTCTCCCAGTACCATAAAATTTATATGGAAGGCCTGTATAATCAGGTCTCAAACCCAAAAATAATTCTGCATAAAATAATTTTGCAAAATAATGTGGAACCTCATCATTCCATGAAATATTTCCATATGCTGCAAGGAACCTATCATACAAATGGTGGCCTATTTCAGGGTGCTTGAAATATCACACCTTGAGCATCTTTCTTTTTGGCCCTTCTTTGAAATTAAACAAAGATTTGGCATGTTCTTTTGTAACCCTTCTACTTACCTCGTCCCATTTATCGAGACCCGTCATTCCTTCCTTTATATGCCTCATCAGATCTATAAAGCAATCAGTTGTTGCCCCAAGGTTATTGTAAATATTAAGAAAACAACTTATAGAGTGCAAAACTATTTCTAAGCTTTTCCGATTCTTTGCAGGGAGCACCAAACTCGCAAGAAATTTCTTCAATTTTGAATAATGAGCTATGCACCTCTATAACTTACATTGTTGGATTTTTTTTTCCCATGGAATCTCATCATTAATATCAGATGGATAGGTGGTAGTTAGCGTACGATATTCTTCTTGAATTTCCCTGCTTCACCTACATTGACTTCGATCAACATTTTCACCCCCCGCTTCAAGATACTTACATAAATATTAAAACATGTGAATGTACTTATACACATGAAAGATATACATGTACATGTATATGTACATACAATTCATTTACATGTACAAATATATATATATATATATATATATATATATATATATAATTTACCAAAATTATGAGGATCATGATGATCCGATTGAGATTTATGACCACCTAGAGATGGTTGAGCACCATCGTGCATAAGTACATGAGTTGATTGATATTTTTAGCTACCGGGATAATGTTGACCACCGAAATAATTTTGACCACCGAGAGAATGTTGACTGCCCTCACAGGACGACATAGTGAGAGATGCTTCTAAAAAAAATTAGAAATTATAATTAAGTAATTAAGTTAAATTAACAAAAATATCTTCAATATATGTATTTGCATATGACTCTACCTATTTATCGTTTAAGTAAATTCACAGACTTCCATTGATTGATCTGATACTCTCTTGGACCTAGTGAGAGAGGCTCCTAAAAGAGATGGAATTTATTATATATTAATAAAGCTAAATTGAAAAAAAAAATCAATTCAATATGTATGTACATATGGTTCTAAAAATATCATTCAAGAAATTACACATAAACATATATATACCACAATCATGATGTAATGAATGATCGCCCTCCCCTGATTCATATGATACTCTCCTCGGTCCATGACCAATCTCGTCAACATGCATAGAAATTCTCTCTCTAGTCAATGCATTAGACTCAATTGATGTTTTATCCTATTAACGCCTTGAAGAATCAGGTGGTAATTGCTCACGTGATGATCCAGGCCCTCGATCCATATATATATATATATATATGATCTTTAAAAAAACCCAAATACCTCTTGCATTTACAAATCTTTAAAATTTTTATTTAAAAAGATCAAGAATTCAGAAATTTAAAGGGTTTATTCAAAATTATTTGGTGTAAATTCTTCATTTCAAATATACTCAAGACTAAAAACACAAATGTTGAAGTGCATATTTTGAGAATTAAATACAAAATTTTCTAAAACATGCCAGATTCACCAATTTGTGCTTACACAGTGGGGGCACACTTAGTATAGTATTGAAAGAAACGCATGGTTATTAAAAACACCACAATTATAATTAAAAAACACACACATATCAAAGATATCTTACAATTTCCATCAATAAATTTTGATGGATAGCTTCTTGACACCAATTCATATTTCACACACAAATCTTGAATTGACATTTCCCCATTCAATAGATCACTAGACATATTATTAACATTTGCACAATGTCTTATGCTAAATGATTGAAATTGACTAGCAATATTTTTTGCTTCTCCATGCAATTGTTTTAACTTCTTCTTTTTTACTTGGAACATGTCTTTCGTATGGTTGCACACAAGTTCCTAATTGGCGAAGACTACAATTCCATTGGATCCATACTCCTTATTTGTTCCTAAGCTTTCTATCAGTGTAATATAATATGCTTCATTGTTTGTTTTCCTTCTAGGTACAATATTATTTTCCTTTGGAGGACTTTGTTCGTCGCAATATTGTATATCACATAAGTAATCACAGTTGGTCCTAGATTGGGATAATAATAAAATTATATGCATAATTTCCATTTTTCAACCATGTTTAATGGGTTTTCTGATCCCTGTAAAAATTAAATTCAATAAAATGAATAATATATTTCTTTTTTACAAATGCCTTTGATTATGGGAGAATGATGAAAAATAGATATATATTGTGATGGAATGATGGAATATTATAGGATTTATTGTGATTAATTGCCCCAGTAAAATAATAATGGAAATTTACAAATCAATTAATGAAATTTGAAAAATGACTTATCAAATGTTCTCATGTTGGAATGCACAAGAATAACATTCAAACACATGCTACACTACATTGATTTTCGATGATGAGAAAATATTTTTCATTATAAAATAAATAATTTGATTTTCAGCCCAAGATATGGCCTCTAATCCTCTAATAGTTACTCTCATGACTCACCATACCCCTAAGACTAAAATAATTATTAGTACTTCCATGCCTAATCAGATTCCTTCACTATTCAATGAATATTTTATTTATCATGAGAATACCAATCCTTGAAATTAGATATATATTGTCATTTTTATAAAGTTTGGACTATACTATACCGAAAGTTAACCTATCAATGGATATTTTCCATCATGTTATGTATGATTTTGCTGCATAAATTTCCACATTCAAAAAGTTTATATCCACATTCAAATCAATAAAAAACTAATTTGTAAGGGATTTCATCTTCTATATGTCATTCAATGCTTTTCTATGAGGAAGTAAGGGTTGATTGTTGATTATGCCACTAAGTACACTGACATTCGTAAATCTTATATTTATCTTCAATATTAAGATAAAAAAAATTACAGTTTTCATATTCCATATAAGTCATTCAATTATTTTCTATGAGGCAATAGGGGTGGATTGTCGATCATACCGCTAAGTACACTGACATCCATAAATCCTATATTTAGCTTCAATATTAAGATTAAAAAAAAAAACTTTATAGTTTTCATATGCATAAGATGGTTGGCTTGCGTGCCTGAATCCATGGATTAAAACATCAACCAAGATTTCTACATATTGGATGTTATTCATGTATATGAAAAGTGAATAAGACAACATTGTGAATTAGAGAGTTATTATGGCTTATCACTTAAATATCCAATTTTTCCACTTCATGCTAGTGATCCTACCACTTAGACATATATGATCACTTATGGCTTATGACTTAAATAAATATAATAAAATAGGGGAAAAGAGGTGAATATAGATCACTTATCACTTATCTATAGATTATATGAAGGGGAAAAGAGGTAAATATAGATCACTTATCACTTATATATAGAATTTTTGAATGAGAAAAGAGGTGAATATATCATTTTAAAAGAGATGAATATATATAATATTAAATTGAATCAGATTGATGACAGACTTGAAATCAATATGAAACAAATATTATCATTTATAATAGTTTGGAGTAGCATGATGCAACCTACATATATTTCTTCCACTTATATACTCAAGAAAAATCATGAGTTTTTCCAGTCAGAAGCTCAAGATAAATAATGAGTTATTCCACTGATAATAGTTGATGCCAAGAATTTTTCACTAATTTAAATAAAAACAATTTTCTTTAAAAAATTTATTTATAATTTTAACATTGAAAATAAAACTATTTGAGGCTATTTTATAAATATAGAAAAACTAGAATATAAAATCTAATTCATTCTAGTTTGTAAGAGCAATTAAAAAAAATGGAATCAACTTTACCAATCAGTAAGTAGTAGTTGATATATTTATAATGTGATGAAGACGACAAAATGGTAGTTATAGTAACTATATAAAAATTGGCGAATATATATATATATATATATATATATATATATATATATATATATCTCTATCTCGTAAATTTCACATTTCTCTCTAACATTTAATTGAATATATATGGTAAAAGACTTGTTTATATTAATGCAACCGAGTGAAAAATTTGGTAAGTGTACTAACTATTCAAAATCTATTCATATTAATGAAATAGAGTGAAAGAATGGTAATTGTGATAACTATCCAGTATCTGAATAGATAAAGGTGGAGGAAAATATTAGGAAAATATAACATGTTGTAGTTATACTAAGCTTAAACTTCACATTTCCCTCCAACATTGAATCAAATATATATGGTAAATGATAGAGTTCAAGAAACTATTTGTATTAATGCAACATAGTGAAAGAATGATAGTTGTACTAATTCCTGAGGATTTGCTCATATTAATGCAGCGGAGTGAAAGAATGATAATTGTACTAACTATCCAGGATTTGTTCATATTAATGAAGCGGAGTGAAGGAATGGTAGTTGTACAAGATCTAAATATATAAATGTGGAGGAAAATATTAGGAAAATATTAATAGAGTTGTAGCTATACTAATCTTAAACTTCACATGTTTCTCTCGAGTATTGAATTGATATATGGAAAAGAAAAGAGTTCATGAACAAAGCCATAGAGGCTTCACTCTAGATAAGGTAGAAAAGGGTCTTTTATATTTTCATATATATATATATATATATATATATATATATATATATATATATAATGTTTTCATTAATATGAGAATCTTAGGATATATTGAGATGTAAACTATATTACACGAGAAACTACATATTCATAAATATTTTAAAATGCAAATGTTAAATAATTTCACATTTCTCTCCAACATTGAATTTAATATATATGATAAAGGAAAGAGTTCAAGAAATTGTCCATATTAATGAAGCATAGTGAAATAATGGTAGTTATACTAACTATTCAGGATATGTTCATATTAATGCAATAGAGTGAAAGAATGGTAGTTGTATTAACTATCCAAGATTTATTTATATTAATGAAGCATAGTGAAATAATGGTAGTTGTAATAACTATCTAGGATTTAAATAGAAAAATGTGGACGAAAATAATAGGAAAATATTAACAGGGTTGTAGCTATACTAAGCGTAAACTTCACATGCTTCTCTCGAGTTAAGAGTTCATGAAATTGTTCATATTAATGCAACAAAAGGTTATATATATATATATATATATATATATATATATATATATATATATTAAGGGTGGTTCATGGACACTTGGTGGCCGCTACATCCATGGGTGGTTCACTGGGTGGTCGCTACATCCACATGAAATTGTTCATATTAATGCAACAAAAGGTTATATATATGTATGTATGTATGTATGTATGTATGTATGTATATTAAGGGTGGTTCACGGACACTTGGTGGCCGCTACATCCATGGGTGGTTCATTGGGTGGTCGCTACATCCACGGGTAGTTCACAGACACTGGGTGGCCACTACATCGACGGGAAAATCTAGGTAGATCAACCCAAAGGGATCACCCTACATCGACGGGAAAATCTAGGTAGATCAACCCAAAGGGATCACCCTCCAGCCAAACAAGCCGCAGGCCTAACCTAAGGGTGTCAAGGAGATTTGACCTCATGACCTCACAATTAGCGAAGTACTTAGCAACGAGAACTCAACCAACTAAGATAACCCATGGGGCTATATATATATAGTCTAACTTATCGAAGAAATAACATTTTTCATCGGAATTCACCAAAATACGGAAATAAAATTTCAAGATTTTTTTTTGTTTAAAATACATTTTTTAATGCATAAAGTCAATTTTTTAAAAATCTCTCTCAGGTTTTGATTAAAATTGACCAGAAAAAATGTCCTTAAAAAGGCCATTTTATCTATAAGTTAGACTATATATATATATAGATGGCCATTTTATCTATAAGTTAGACTATGCCTATATATATATATATATATATGTTTTTCATTAATATTAAAATCTTGAAATATATTGAGATCAAAACTAAATTATACCTGACACTACATATATAAATATTTTAAAATGCAAATGTTAAAGAATTTTAGAGCTTTCTCCAGCATTGACTTAAATATATATGGTAAAGGACAAAGTTCAAAAAATTGTTCATATTAATGCAACAAAGTGAAAAAATGGTAATTGTACTAACTATACAAGATCTAAATAGAGATATCTTTTAAGACATACAAAAATCAAAAACTTATCACTACTTCATTAAATAAATGAAGATACTACTTAAAAATCTCTACTTGGTAATTTATAATTTGAAGGTACAACTATAAATATCTACATGACTACTATGTTACTAGTTGTATTCAATGATAAACTTTCATCGTATGTGTTGTCCTTCACGCAATTCCATACCCTTCAAGGAGTGATGGTGACCGTAATTATGAATTTCAGGACATTCCATATGGCTTGCATTTTTCATGGATGAAGCACATGCAAACGTTTGTGACGGATTAGAAACAACCCCAAGGGAGGGTGCAATTCTAGTGCAATTTTTTGGACGCCATGATTATGCGAGGTTTGATTTGATGGAGATAATTTTTCAATCTTAATAGGTGTTTTCAAAAGTTTTAAAGTTACTATTGACATGATTTTCTCTAATGTGAGATGTAATTGTATCTTTGATGTTTAGTTTCTTATATCTACTTGTGATTTTATTTAATTTTAGACATAGTATTTGTGTAAAATTGTGTTTATGTTATTTTTTAATTATTTCTAAGCCTATTATCTTTTAATTAACTGCCTGCATGTCAAGGCAGTTAATTTTGCATATAACCTTTTATTATTTTGGTCTCCTCAATTTGGGTTTTATTTTTTATAGAGCTCTTCTTGTCTGGTACTTAAAGTGACATCTTCATGAGCCATTGAAGATGCACCCATTCTTCTCCAAACATTGTAGTTCAACTTCTTGATATGAATTTGTGTTTTATTCATTCTAACTGGATGTATTATCTTAATCCCTTTGACCACTTTTGTGGTCCTTTGTTTGAAATAAATAAAAATATCTCATTTTTTCTTATCTACGGTAGGTTGGAAAGTTAGTTTGTGTGCCTTCATTCCTCAACACATCAAATATTGACATTATTGTTAGAACTTTGACTTTCGAATTGAGCATTACAAAATTGAAATTCAAAATTGTATGCTTTCTTGAACTTTTCTTGATTTCTCTTGCTTAGCATTTCTTATTATTGTTAGAACTTTGACTTTCGAATTGAGCATCACAAAATTGAAATTCAAAATTGTATGCTTTCTTGAACTTTTCTTGATTTCTCTCGCTTAGCATTTCTTATTTCTCATGAAGTGTAATGAAATGATTATCTTATCCTATTTCCGTACATCAACTTGTCCAGATGTCTCATAAGTATTTTTTTTTTTTAAATACTAACAACTTTCATTATTGCTTGATTAGTTCGAGCACACTTTTTATAGAAATTATGTTGCAGTTAGCTACACATTAGATTTTCAAAACTGATTTGCTATTATTAGTCCCTGCCCCCTCCGGGGCTACAGGGACTCTTGTAATCGTTTTTCCGATTTTCATTAGTGTCGACACATAAACCAAAGCTAGTCCATTTAATTTAACTCAATGTTTTCTATTTATACTGTATAAAATGTCTTTTTGTGAACCTATGAGCTTGTCCAACCATTATTTCAACCAATACGTAACTTTGAGGTCCTATTTGGCCTCATATCGAGGCCGGACATACTGAAACTTACCATAATGTCCATTGATATATACAATTTTGGTTTCAACTAAGTAATGTCAGCATTAGTTTGTAAACATTTTATGTTTACTAATTAAGAGAAGAGAACTTTATGTATACAAGGTTGCCAAAAATTTACATATATGTGACACATGGATCACAGATGTTTAAACACTTTGCATGGCCATACTCCACTTGTCATTACCACCAAACGCTATATCTCAGCCTCCCAGAATCCTGGCTTCATTAAATTATGGAGTCCTTACTCACCACTTCCCTTCAGCTAGCAATGGCCGAGATATCAGGCATCCATCTTCCCGTGCCATATGTAGAGGCAAAGTCATAAAGCCCCATCGCTCTACTGTAAACCTGGTAGGCGTCTCCATGTAATGTTATTTTCGATCGCAAGAACCTATTGAAAGCAAGGCTTGGTCAGGACTTTCTTTGTAGATGCAAGCAAGCATATAACATAGATAGATAGTCTAGCGAGTGGCATAGAATATAATGTAAATAGTGCCCGCCCGGCGAATGAATGACGTTCTAAACGAACGAATGACCGCACGAATGACTGTACGAACGAATGCCACCTGCTTCCTATTGAATCAGGAAATCATATATGATCCCAAGGTAAGCAATAATCAATTCTGGCTTCATTAGATTTCCGAAGATTTCAATTTTTGTAGAATCCTAGCTTCATTAGATTTATGAAGATTTCAATTTTTGCAGATAAAGCTCAAAAAATTGTACCTGCAGTTAGATGTTGTAGTCAAAATCTCGAAGTCTCTGAGATTGTTGGTCCAAATTCGCCAATCTGCATTTTAAAACACTACGAAACAAGCTAAATGGTAAGTATGCCAGACATTTTTTGCTATGTATGCTTCCTGCATATATACTCTTTTGCTTTGTCCTGTAAAGATACTGATTATTATGATTTATCATACTTTAGATTACCGTTTAACATTAATATGGAACCATATTGTATGTGCCTATAAAAACCTTGGCAAGGACTTTACCTCGATATTCTAATATAGGAAAATTGTATTAGAATTTTTCATATAGATCAAATTGAAGGAGTCTAGCAAATTTAATAGTCGGTGCATGAGATTCGGAAAATTTTGAAAATTTCCAGAACAGATCACTGAATGCACTGACTAAGCTCCTGACATAGGCGATGAGAATCAATATGCCGGCATTTTCACCCACTATAAGAGATTCCAGCTCTTTTTTGAAAATGTCTATCATGACATGACCCTGTATAATTTGAATCATTTCTCAAAGAACAAGATGTTGCCGGCCAAAATTAAAACAGGAGCCAATGGTGTGGGAAGCCATGGTAATCACTTAAAATCAAAAAAAAATTATCGGTCACTGAAAATGCCTATCCTGGCATGACCCTGTTGTGCAGCTAAATCTGAACCTTGAGCCGCCATTTCACAACTATTATAATTTAAAAAATCAGATATAATTGCTTATAAATAAGAGTTGTTCAGACATAGTTTAAATTATTTCTCACAGAACAAGAGTGTTGATGGCCAAAATTAAAACATGAGCCAATGGTGTGGGATGTCATGATAATCACTTAAAATCAAAACAAATTATTGTTCACCAATCCAGGATATCCAACCAAAATTATGTTGGGGTTTCAAAGGAAATCTGGCGCATTAAAAAATGAAATTAAAACAATTAAATTCAAAAGAGGTGTATGAAATGAAACTGACCTGAAGAAATTTTGGAAAGGCGTTGTCTCATAGCCTTCTGCGGGAATAATTCTGTCACTGCTACTGCATTGAATAATGCTATACAAGCTTTTGAGCTCCTATGCCTTGGGAGAAGGCTTCAACTTTAGTGAATTGGCAGGATTGAAGCTTCCATAAATTGGTATGGTTGCCTACTCTTCGAGAAGCTTGTCCAACAGGCACCTGAGATCGTCGGCTCCCAAGGTAGTCCAGGCTACTGCGGTTGAGACCGTGGAAGTCACCAGCACTCGGCTGGTGGAGAAATTGATCAATGTTGTCCATTTTCTGGCCATCGATGCGGTCGAGAAGGCCAATTCTGGTCACCCTGGGCTGCCTATGGACTATGCCTTAATGGGTTTTGTGATGAGCGCTGGACATGGGTGCATATTGTAGTGAACTCTCTAGAATCTGGCAAGTTATCATATTGCATTTTTTCCAGTACTGGTGGGCAAGCCCAGAGATTGATATATCTAAAGGTGGCGCATGTAAGTGCATTGCATGCCGGAACCGATCTCTAAACATGGGCTAGACACATGCATTGCATGCTGGAACTTGGTTTTGCTACTTTAGGTCTTCCAGAGGAAATGCAATGGTTCATTATGTTAATAAATAACCACGAACATAATATTGGTTAATAAATAACCACAACCTTAAGATTGGTTAATAATCTGTAAATAACCAGTCATCGTTGACTTTATGTGATGTGCTTTGGTTGTATTTTCCTTAATCGGAAGTAGATTTGAACTCCTGCACTAATATCATTAAGTAATTGACTCTCTTCTTCTCCATTTTTCAAAGTATATTGCATATTCTATCCATTCATAAAATTTATTAAATATACAAGTGTACAGCAGGGCCACAAGGCGTACGCAGGGCACAGAAAACAAATTATTCCCAACAAAAGGCAAATGCTTCCTCACTTTCTTGACAAAAAATTTTCACAACATAGTCAGGCATCTGCATAACGAATCTCTTGGGCAACTGGTATTCAAAACGGAAAAATTGGGACGTGATGTCGTGGCTTACCCAGTTCCTGAGTGTATGTGCACAAATAATGCCCCTTAGTCTCGCACCTTTCTTTATTGCAAGGATATCACTACAACCAGTCCAGAGAGCCATGAGAACATGATTGAGAAACAATACCCTGGTTCGAAGCTCTACCGGTAGCAGCAATTTAAACCTAGAACTGCATCCTGCACACCCAGAAAGATCAGACACAACCAACTCGATTGTAAAGATCCTGATTTGAAACCGTTTTTTTTCCTATTACACAATAATAGGGATCGCTTTCAAACGAAAATATTGTACAATAATGCTTTGAGAGAATCTATCTATCTATGACTTGAGAGATGCATGTGCTAGACCCTAAATGCGTTGTTGTTCGTTGTTGAACATAAACTAATTACGGAGCTGCTGATTCAGACATTGCAGGGGTTTGTTGAACAGAAAGAGAACACGTTGCAACAGGTAGTTGAATAGAAACTGAGCTTTTCTGCTATTGTTCTCTTCACCATCTCAGTTTGTTTATTTTTTTCTTCACATTCTCATCTGATCTCATTTCATTTCTTTCCTTAGATGAATTTTTATTTTGGGTCAATATCAATGGTTTTTCTTACATTAAAGAATAGAGTTCAGTGCCTCTGGGCAGGGACTTACTGCTACGCAGCTATTCTTGTTTGAATTATTTGTGTAGTCAATATATTTAATGAAAATCATATGATGGCTTATTTAAATTTACATATTGTGCATTCGCATCATTTTTGAATTCGATCAGGTATCTCAAGGAGAAAAGGCTTCCAAAAGAGATCGAAAAATTACAAGAAGTTGTGAAGTTTAGGTATGTGATTGAAAATAGGGAAGAGTCTAACCAAAGTGATGGTGTTGAAGACTTCATGGGTGATGAAAGGAGTGAAAATATCAAGAAAAGTGTCTAGAGCCTTAAAGGAGTGAAAATATCAAGAGAAGTGTCTAGAGCCTTTTCTCTAGCCTTATTAATATTGGTGGTCTTCATGTTTAAAGTTTAGGTGAAATTCATATCTCTATTTTTTTTAAATTGAGGTCCTTTGTGTAAATCTTCCTACATGTTGGCTTTTCAAATTTAAATCTCACTGTGAATCTCTCGAATGGACTCTCTCACTCTAATCCTATTTATAATGTATATTCCCAACTATTATAATAAGGGCCCGGTTAAATGATAATAGGCAAGGGATGAAGGTGAAAGTATTTCTCTGATGACTACTTGAGCTTGCCAAAATTAGTGACAGAACCATAAAAAATCATCTCTTTCTAAAAACGAACAACGCCTCACCGCAAAACACGTGATACTATTAAAACTATATATAATAGGTTTAATTAGAGAATTGGTGATTCAAAAGTTTCACTAATGGTTGGTAGGCTACAACTCGTGAATTTCTACAATAGGCATCATGTGACCATACTCTCATAAGGGCCAGCTCCGGTAGAGACAACAACCGTATAGGCTTACCTGTGACTAATCGATAGAGCGTAAAGGCTAAGCTCAATAACAACCCCTTCCATTCAAACTCCCTCCTTTCCGTTTGTTAGGCCTTTGTACATTGTATATATATTCAATTTATATGAAATAACTTATACTTGGGTACATTCATGAGTATGAAAAAGATACGTCATTATGAGAAGTGCGTATTTACCATCAGAACTCCAAAACAATGTAATGTCTAAGTGTTACAGTCCATCACCTTTATGCAAAATCATACATTTAGAGTTTTCTGCAGGGTTACGTTTACCACTTTGTTATGGTTCTTGTTATTCATATTAATGCAACAAAAATAGGTTATATATATATATATATATATATATATATTATTCATATTAATGCAACAAAAATAGGTTATATATATATATATATATATATATATATATATATATATATATGAACCTTATATATATTAATATGAAAATTTTCTGTGTGAATTTAATATGAACAATTTTTACTGCATTAATATGAACATTTTTTGATAGAAGAGGACCATTTTTGAGAGACTTATTTTGGAAATCATGATGGGTTGCTTAGATGGGGAAAGAAGTCAGAATTCATACCTCCAGCCAGCATCGAACTCATCTAGAGTCGAAATCCTCGGCGCTGAACTCGTCCAGAGCCGAACTCCTCGGCATTGAAATTCTCCAGCGCCAAGCTCCTCCAGCACCGAGCAGACCTTCAAAACCAGAAAAAAATTAACCAAGTTGCAAAGAAAACTATGCATCAACGTAATATGCTAAACATCAAAGTAACCTACTAAACATCAACCTAACCTGAGTCGTTCAAAATGCGCAAACAACGTTCAATGGAGAAAAACACAGTGAAACTTTGCAATGGGTTCACGACCCAGATATATATAAACAATTTTTAGGTCGAACTAAATGTTCAGCCGCAAAAACAAATTGGTCGAAAAACTAACTCACAGGATTTTCCCCCAACTGACCAACAATCCGTTGCAGGCTTCCATTAAGTTTAACGTTCAAAATTTCAACCAAACATTATGTTTAATTGTTCAAAAGAAATAAAAATATTTCAGCCGAAAAAAAGGTGCCTGATACGACCGAAAAAGCGCGACGATGATTTTTCCGCTGTAAATTCTCACAAATGTTTAACCTAACTTCACATTTCTACTCAAAGATCAATTTTCAAATTGAATATGTTCAATAGTATGTGCACTCTTTCCCAGAAAAAGTAATTCAACCACAAAAAAAACATGATTTGTGTGTTAAAAATAAGATGACGATCACAAGAAAAAAATATTTAAATAGTAAAAAGAGGTTTCTCTAATTTCCCCGCCACAAACATGCTTTCACCGT
This sequence comes from Pinus albicaulis, assembly GCA_034641835.2. Lineage (NCBI taxonomy): Eukaryota > Viridiplantae > Streptophyta > Pinopsida > Pinales > Pinaceae > Pinus > Pinus albicaulis. The sequence continues at coordinate 475,280,751 of CM076572.1, read as the reverse complement.
GAAGCAAAATATTGTTACTTCAAATACTTATATTTTCCTTATGTTGTTTTTTTATCTCTTATTATGTGACTGCTCTGCAATGACATGTGAGATCGTTGCACTGCTATTAGTTTTCTATGTACAAAAAAAATACAAAAAATTTCAACCTTTTGCAAAGTGAAACTTCCATTTTTGAATTATTTGGTGGATGGAATATGAGTACCACCACATTATGGATCTAAAGATCTAAACCCTGATGCGGCCACACATTATTAAATGAGCTTAATGTCAACATCAAACCCACAATGAAGCATTGATGATGGAGTATAGAAAAATCCATCGAACCACAACACAACACAACACAACTTGATTGTTTTTAGGGATGGAATATGGAGTACCAAAAAAAATACAAAAAATTTCAACCTTTTGCAAAGTGAACCTTGCATTTTTGAATTATTTGGTGGATTGAATACGGAGTACCACCACATTAGGGATCTAAACCCTGATGCGGCGACATGTTATTAAATGAGGTTAATGTCGACATCAAACCCACAATGAAACATTGATAATGAAGTATAGAAAAATCCATCGAACCACAACACATCACAACTTGAATTCATACTATATAAGTATATTTTGAACTGGACTACAGTAAAATGGAAGTTCCAAGCTTCGATTTGACGTTAAAATCTTAGAATGACCCAATATAAAGCTTCAAACTCTTAGATTTGCGCATTGAGGTGACATATTTTAATTCTTGCAAGCTTTGTCTTAAACGCGTAAAATATGGAACTCTAGACGGTTGACGACTAATCTAATGTTAAAATTAAACGTAAAATGAATTTGAATGATAAATTTGTTTGTTGGATCATCAAGTTTAATCGAAGTCGGGAAATAAATTCAAGATCATTGTAAATGGTAAAGAAATTTGTCATTTGTGAGATCTAATAGTTTTATTTATAGTAGATTGTTGTTTATAAGTGTGGAGGTGTATTGTAATAAATAATTCTTTGGTTTTTATTTGCTGACTAAATATTTCTGGAGCTGAAAGGACAGGGGGTCTGGCAAGACATCATCCAAGACAAGTACTTGAGGAGCATTAATTTTGACATTTTATATAGAGATCTTGGATCCCACAAAACACAGGGGTCATAGATTTGGAGGAGCTTTACAAAACTCCTACCTTGGTGGCGCATGAGGATGACATGGGAGTTTGGGAACAACCACAAGATTCTGATTGGGATAGAAAACATTAGCAGGGATCAAATTTTGGGGGATTTTACCTTAGAAACTATACACTCGAGAGGATATTTCTTCTTATGTCAAGTCATAAAGCATTGACAAGTGGGTTGCCCTATCTAGAAATTTGCGTAGGATCTAGGCCTGGTAGGACAATGTGCAAAGGAATAACATGAATATATTAGAAAAATACGCATGGTTGGCCTCTGTCACAAAGATTATGGATATTGCAGTATATGGGGTGGAAGACTTAACAACCAATCGATCATAGTAGCAAATACATATCTATTATATATGAGACAGGCACATGACCTGCACAACCCATCCTGGTTTCATAAAATATGGAAATGGCGAATTCCCCTCAAAATCATTTTATTTTATTTGCTTGGGTTGTATGGAGGAACAAAGCCCTGACTTGGGATATTATTCTGAAGTGGGGTTTCTCGAGTCCAAGATTATGCATCTTATGCAAAAATGCTCTGAATCTTGCTTACATATTTTCTTTCTATGTCCCACTTTGAGACTGATATGGATTCATATATCACACACCCTACAACTACCAATTAGAAGGGCTCACAATTTCGAACAATGCACTAAACATTGGTCATCTGGAGATGGGAAATTCAAGGAGATTCCACTATATAGTATATACTATTTGGGAGATCTAGAATGCTCGCAATCAATTTTTATTTGATGGTAGGATGATAATCACAAACAGGATTTGTCACAGGATATTTGTCTAAATGTCTTCGTTCTCCAAGGACCAGGTCACACATAAATATTTATCATATCACATGTGTCTTCCTGATATTCGTTTACCTGCAAGATTTTTCGATGGAGCGGCACAACTCGGTACATGTGGTTGTGGTGTGATTCTTATATTAAATGAAGGTTCACATTATAAGATCTTCTGGGACAACTCGGTACATGTGGTTGTGGTGTGATTCTTATATTAAATGAAGGTTCACATTATAAGATCTTCTGGGATGGTGGACCAGGAACCAATACAAGGGTAGAAATCTTGGCAATGTGGGGATAATTTTGGTTTGAAAACGAAAAACAAGTTAACAACATCCATGTTTATCTACATTCAAGAATTCTCATTGAAGCCATCCAGTGTCATACTTCTTTTGGACCTCCCACACTAACTGGATGGATAAACAGGATCAAACACATTACACTGTAATCTCTTTAACTCATATATACAAGGAGGAAAACATGGAGGCAGATGCATTGTCAAAAGAAGGGCTCAGGAGAGCATATGGTGTTATGAATTTCAGATATTTCAAAGAATATGCCACAAGGGAAGAGGGCACACTCAATCTTCCATAGATTTCCAGGAACCCTGTATATATTGGATATTTCTCTCTGCATGTAGACTTATGCTATACTTTGGCTCTATGCGGGAATTTATAATCTTGATTTTATGAACCTCTTCAGTTTTTTGTTTTAGAAGTTTAAGAGCAATGCTTTTGGGCACTTATATACTTTATTTTTAGACATTTTCTGTTAATTTTCAGTCTCTTCATACATAACAGATATAGATGATCATGCATATGAACAATGTATTGGATCTATTTTTCTTCTAATACAAATCCAACGTTTTTTTCCTCAAAAAAATCGTTTTCAATTTTGGAAAACAATATAAATAGTTTTAATATTGTGTAGTTTAAATAAAACCAAGAATATATAAATTTCGAGCTTTATTTTGGCAATGTGGGTTGGGAAAAAATGAAAAAGCGCTAAATATAGCTAAAATTTGTGAAGATTTAGTAATTCTGCAAAGTTTTATTGGGTTTTTATAGCTTTGTTTTTCCGAAATTAAAGCATGTCGGCGCATTGTCTAGTATAATCGCAACTAGTTAAAGATTAAATTTATAGATTGTAGCCAACTTTTGCCACTACTGCATGGATGAATTTAGGCATTTTGGGATATTGTAGCCAATTTGTCCCCAATGTGTAAAAAAAAAAAAACTCCAAATTTATTAGAGATATAGGTCGAAAGTTGTGAATAAATACAAAGTTAATAGTCTTCCTTGGAAAGTTTCAGGTGGGATCCCACTGGAAATATTCAAATTCTGACAATAAAACTAAAATTTAGCCCTAAACTTTCCAAGTGGGATCCCACTGGAAATATTCAAATTGTGACAATAAAAGTAAAATTTAGCCCTAATATGTTAATTAAATTACAAATTTATTAAATATCCACAAATAATTTATGGAGCATTAAACTCATAGAGATAAAAGGAAGAGAGAGATTAGAATCATTGTAAGGAATTTAAGGGTCAGTGGATTGTTCTCAAATGCATGTGGGAAGAAATTAATAACATGGTGTCTGCACATCTCTATAAACATTGTTAATTAGTTACATCATTTTATAAATTAGGTTGGATTAATTAGTTTGCTTTGAAAAAAAAATACAAAAAATTTCAATCTTTTACAAATTGAACTTTGGATTTTTGAATTTTTTTTAGTGGATGACCTATAGAGTGTCACCATATTAGGGATTAAAATTTTGATGGAACAACACATCCAATTGGATTATTAAAAATTAGTTTAACACTGGCATCGAACCCACAATGGAAGCACCGACATCACAACATCCTTTAAACATATAAACGAAGCCTTGAGTGGGTCCCCTTTTTAATCGGGATAACAAATTTTACTCCTTTTCTCTTTTCATGTTGACAAAGGAAAGCACCACTAAATTAGTTGTTCGCTTTATTTTTCAAAAGTACCACTAAACTAATTAGGTTGATAGGCATTTTTTTGAATGAACCCGTACTTCGTCTACATATTTTATTGTCTTTTTGTCCGACACTTGGCCTCTATGATTCTGTTTTACACCTAGGGGAGAGTCGCCAGTTCTTGAACACGTCGGCAATGACTCAGCACCGGCCACGTCAACGTCCGCGGTGGCATGTACGACACCTGCCGGGAAGCATGCCGGTCACGTGCCGGTCACGTGCAGCCGGTCAGCCGGTCTTGAAACTGGTCCAGCCGGTCTCCTCCCGCGTTTTTGTGGAGCTTGGACAGCAATGTGTGCATTTTCGCTCCGGGTCTGCTTGCTGTGCGTTCGGCTCTCCGATTGTTGCGATGGTTGGCTCCAATGCCCGACCATTACGCCGCCACTGTCCGCGCGCTCCCTCCTTGGCGATGGCGCTGCTGCTCGCCTGGGTGGAGCTCCCCTGGTCCTGGTTCGGCTGGATGTGCTGTGCAATCGTGGGTGGTGGAAAACCGTTGCATGTTCTTATGAGTTCTGCTGGTGGTTTAGCCTCGGCGGTTTGGTTGTTTTTCTTAGGCGCTGTGTGGTTATGGGTCGGATGTTTGGTGTTTATGCTTGGCGAGGGAGTTGGTTTACCTTCGGCCTGTAGTTGGTTTATTCGGCTCTGTAGTTGTGCGTTTTTCAGCTCTTGCTCTCAGGTCCGTAAGGGGGTTTTTTGTTGGAAGTTTTTGCATTTTTGTTTAATTTTGGTGCTTGACTGTGTTTTTGTCTTTTTGCAGGTCAGTGGAGAAGGAATGCAGGTCAGTGGAGAAGGAATGCAGGTCAGTGCAGGATTCTGTGGACTGAAAGAGGAAGCCTGGAGGGATAGCAGTTTGAAGGTAGGACTCTGTCCTACCAGTAATATCTCTGTGTTTGTAAACACATTTCACCTTGAGGAGATGTTGTCTTTTGAGTGGTTTTACAGTGTTTGATTGGAATGTAGGGTTTTGGGTTTTACAGTATTTGATTGGAATGTAGGGTTTTGGGAATTCTGAATTGCAGATAAATTTTTGTGCGGCCAACCTGCTCTACATTTTTGCACAGCCATCCTGCTCCTCTCCTTTCTTGGTTTCACTGAATTTCATTGATTTGGTTACTTTCCAGTCCATATCTGTTTGTTTGACTGCATGGCCATGCACAGCGTTTGTTACAGTGCATTTTCTTTATTGCTTTGTCCATTTGTTTGGATTGTAATGGGTGCTTTTTGTTCAATTTTCTTCTCTGTTTCATTTTTTCCCTTTCTGTTTGTATTTTTTCCCTGGAATATATTTGGCTGCGGGATGTAAGGAAAAAGAGATATGGGTAGAGATAAAACTCAGTATCTTGGATTCTGTGAAGTTGCTAGCAGGTTTGTTTTGTCTTTTAGTTTTCGTTTTGTCTTTTTACTTATATAGATATATAGAATGTGAAGTTGGTCGGTTGATAATTGGAATGCATAGAATAGTTGTTTTAACCATAGAGATAGAGATAGTCATTTGGTTAATGATTTGAAATCACCTCTGATGTGCGACGGGTAAATTAGATTGTTTGCCATTGAAAAGCTTGGGAGCTCGGGTTGGATTTGGTCTGTTTCCATAGCTGTCCCTCTGTTTGTGAGAGTCAGTCTCATGATGTTAATGTTGACAATGCTCTAAATATATTATTGAATTTCATGTTTATGTTATTTGTATTAGACATTCTATGTCTCCACATATGCAGGAGAATCTGGCCCATTCACCAGAAACTCAAACTCACAACTGTATACATTCTCCTATACAGTTAGGGTAAATATCGCTATAATTTAAAAGAAGATTCAGAAATGGGTGGCTTTTATATTAAAAGAAACTGTGGCCAAACTGTATGGTAGTGTACATAACAACAAAGTTTCGGCCAATGCCATCAGAACAAAATATTCCAAAACTCCAAAAAGACTGCTTAAAATGAAACTATACTTGCTGTTCTGTGCCTACGACTGTTAATGCGTCTGGTATGTTGCTTAATATGTTGTTCTAATAACAAAGTTGCCTCACAAAACATTATAACACTGAGAATTACATAAGAACAAGCTCGCTTTGAGTTTCTTCCTTAACACAAACCTGGTATTTTGCTCCCAGCAAAAATGGTTGCCTGAACTTTGTGAATGAAAATGCTGAATTGACCATGCCTAATATGAAGTTCTGAGTGGGAAGACTGAGGTAATGAGCCACAGTATTTTCCTCTTTCAGCTGAGATGAGAAAGGATGAAAAGAGCCAACAGAAAATTTTGGAAATTGGGTAACGATTGTGATGGCTCCATAGGACGGAAAGGGATTGTGCAATTTTGGCCACTAAAGTATACAAAGTGTCCATTTTAGCCTCCATATCTTCTTACTTTTGATGAAGACTTTTCATGAATAAACTCAATCTCTCTCTCTCTTGAACTTCAGACAATTGAGCAGCAAGAACTGATGCCTTTTGGGCTCAATGCTCACTTGTCCAGAATCCATGTACTATATCTTTTGCTGGTGCGACTAATTAGTGGAAGTGTTGATTAGCTTCACTTGCAGCTCTGACACGTACCCCTTCCCTTCTATCCTATGCTAGCGTACACCACACATATTAACAAGGTTGACATTGATGCCCTTTCATCCCAAATTCTATGCTAGTCCCAACAGAAGTCTTCATGTCAAATGAAGATCTGAACACTGGCTGTCCCACTCTAATCCCAGCAGAGAGACTTCTCCCTAGACTTCCCACTTTAGGCAGCTGAAACATCATAAAGAAAGCAGAAGCTATAGACCCACTTACCCAGATGAGGGTGAAGGAAGACTGACTTCTTTCTACACACAGACTGCAACCTCATCTGCCAGGGGTAGTCTTAAAAAACATGGAATCCAAAGAGCCAAACTGTAATCAAACTTGCCATTGCCTTTGTGAATGAATGCAGATCCAAGGTATGATGATGCTTTAACTCCTTCCCTGCCCTTGTGCATGCAACATAACACTTGACAAGATTGATTGAAAACATGTTAAAAAGCAAACAAGTAAAGTCATGGGAGGGGTACAAGAGATAGTGCCCCCCTCCTGTTTATACTGGAGGTCTTTTGTAAACCTTTAGCCTTTGCTGTTGTCAGTCCTTGATAAAGAGCCAACATCTCTGCTCCATTCCTATTCCCCATGCATAGCTTGTTTTATGATTTCTTCGGGATTGATGATGAAACTGCCCTGCACCTGCCACCCCTTAGTATTGCTATACTTAGACAGAGTATACAAAGAGATTTGAGAACGGTTTAAAATGGTTGCAATGTAAGCACTGACTATTTTATGTTGTGCTTCTTTTTGCATATAGGAAGTAAGCCTCTCAGAACTTCCCAGACTTGTTTGTTTGTCCATGAGCGAGGAATTTTGATATTTAAAAAAAAAAAATGCACTATTCCTGAAAATAAGCATGGAAGATTAGGTGAAAAGGAATCACACGATAACTATTAAAAAGTTCAGGATTTTTTGGATCATATGGAAATGAATGCTCAATTTTGTTATTTGTGAAAAAGTGTTATGGATGCTGATTTTTAGGAATGGAAAACAACATGAGAAGGCAAATGCTGAACATTTGCCGTCTATGTGCTGCACAAGTATACAATAAGATCATAAACTTTTTAATATGTACATGATACATGGAATGGACTAAAGGCCCTAAATATGAACTAGACAATGCTATGTTGATTATATTTTGGTTTTATTTGTGTCATGTTTTTATCCTTGCTATCACACATCTGATAGAATTTGCAAACATTCTTGGAAACCAGGAGATTTAAAAAATGAGCCTAAGCTCATAGATGTTTTGAAGCAAATGTATGGTTATCTAGCCAAGTTTTTAGGTCTTGGAAATTGAATTTTTCTTATGGGATTGTTCTCTTCTAAAGAGAGAACATTGACATAGTATCTAGTTATCCTTACAAGGGTGTAATAGTGTCGATTATTATGAAGATTCTGGAAAGAGATATACACTATCATTACCATACCTTATATGTGCTCTACTTTATACAAGTGATTACACTGATGTTTACATTACGTCATTGTGTAAGATCCATATACACTGATTACAAATGTTACAAGGGTTGTACAGGTCAGCTTATACTGCAATGTAAGCAGTAACAATGGGAGCTGATCTCGTTATACAATGCTTATAACTTATAAGGCATACATGTTACAAGGAGTCATAATGTTTACTATGAGGTAATCAGCTTCAAAGTATCGTATAGATATAGCTTATACTTTGACTGAGCTTCATGCTTATTACAGATAATGCTATGTTTTATCAATAGTTACAACACATATAGGAGACTGTTTCATACAACATATTAACAACAGATTAACAAACTTGTATGATTTAGAAACTGTTTGATATGTAGGAATTATAAACTGTTTGATATATAACTTCATACAAAATCTGATATAGGCTATAAGGCTATAACTTCAACAGATTAATAAACTTGGGGGATTTAGACACTATTTCATACATACGAACTTGAAAATGTTTGTAGCTTCCCAAACATCCATGGATGCTATCATTAGCAAACCTATTTGATCCTTACCAAAATCACAGTGTCTTGTAGTTACAAAAATTAAGTAATGGCACCTCTATGCTTGATGGCTTCCATTTCCTGCGTTGCCCAAGTATGGTGGACTGCCCATTGCATGATTAGGATGTGCCTGAATGTTGGCATATGGTTGACTCCAATTTACTCCATGTAGCCATGGTGGGACTGAGTAGCCCAAGTGTCCACTTGTGTTACTAACCCCAGCACTGACTGCAGGTGTCATATAAACACAATTAGGATTCAAACCTGCACGGGTAGGGGTATAAGAGGTGGGCCTAACCCCTGCCTGATAGCTAGGGACTTGGATGTTAATCAGGTCTTGGAATGATGGTGTCTGCTCTGCAATGTGGTCCAGCGTGTTAGACATCAACCTATTTGCCTCAAACTGTCTTGAACCATGTTCTTCTCTGCTGGTCACCCCTTGTCCTTTTTCCAACTCTTGCTGAACCTTTCTTGCCTCTCTCTGTTGCCTTGCCAATTGCTTTTGATGTTCCTTATCTTCCCTTGCTTTTTGTCTTTCCAACCTTTCCTTTGCTCGAGCTTCTTCTGTTGCAATCCTTGCAACCCTCTTTTCATTGGCTAACTCCTTCTTTCTCTTTTTAGCTTCCTGAATTTCATTCTTTTTACATTCAGACTCGAACATTAAATTCATATAGTCTTCAGATGTGAGCAATTGTGAACTCCTCCCTAAACGAAGATAATCTGAGGCTGAGTTCCTTGATGAGGCCTTCACTCTCTCTATTGGTAGCTTTAGGAATGCACCAAGTAATCTCTGCTTTTCCAGACCTGCTTGCTGGATTTCATCTTCTGGGACAACTGAATGGCCCCCATTGTTGTCTTCTTCAGGTACTTCATGCTGAATAGGCTCCTCTTCTAGTGATCCATTGTCCACAAAATAATGAACAAGTTCGGTGTTCAACCCCGATGGTTGTGAAGGCATGTCCATGCTTTCATCCTCATTGGTGGATGTTACATTATTTCCAGTGATATTCATCACGGCCTCTGCCAACCATGATGGTGCACTTACTTGGGTTGGCATGGTCAATTGCTCATTGTCAGCTGCATCAGTGGGTGTCACAGCCTCATTGATATTGTTAGTTGGTTCATCACTGAACTGTGTCTCACTGACATGCTCATCATCATCACCACCACAGAACAACCCTTCAGAAAGGGACATTATACCTTCGGCAGCAGCTACATCTTCTTGGGCACCAACATGCTCTTCTAAATTCTCTGCTTCTTGACCTTCCACTTCAAATGCTTGGCTACATGTGGTATCATGCATAAGAGCATCATGATTGAGTGGCCATATACCAGTCCTCCTAAATCCAGCCTTGATATTAGAAGGTGTGAGAGCCCTTTTAAATGCTTTGATAGCAAGCTCAGCTAGCTCAAACCTCTTTACTTCCACCCCTGGGTTCTTTGCCATCCATGAAGCTCGCTCGACCCTGAAATAGTTCTTGAAAGGCCCAAACACGCTCACATCAAGGGGCTGCAATCTGTGAGTAGTATGAGCCGGCAATGTTAACAGGTCAATGCCCAACTTATTTGCCTCCTCGATTGTCTGCACAGCCATGTGGCTTCCATGGCCATCTAAAATCATCAAGTGCCTGTTTTCAGGCGAGACACCACCCGGTACAGAAGCAGCAAAGTGGCAAAGCCAATTTAGGAACAATTCCTTTGTCATCCATGCATGTGGATGTGCAGCCATGCATGCCCCCGGTTCACAATTCTGTATGTAATTTTTTAGTTGAGTTTTACCTTTAAATAGATAAAATACCGGTATAGATGAGCCAATTGCATTGACACAGGCAAGAATTGTGATCCACTCCCCGCTCTTAGGCAATATCTTAGGCACATTTCTACTCCCTCTCTTTGCAATTACCCGCATACCGCAATTTCTTCCTGCCTGTAAGCCTGTCTCATCGCAGTTCCATATGTGGTCTGGGGCATATGAGTGCTGGTCATATGCAGCAGAGAGAGTGTTATAGAAATTGGAAACAATTGCAGGGCGTAGATTTAAAGCCCGGTCTCTGTCAAGGCCCTCTGCTGTACGTAACACAAGGTCTGGATGCCTCTTTTTAAACCCACTCCACCATGACTTACCAGGAAAACCATCTTTAAAGGGGTTTGGCCTCCCCTGACATATTTGAGCTACAGTGGATTTAAGTTGGATAAGCTCTAACCCATGTCCCAATAGGGCCATCTCCTTACACCACTCCACCACCTCATCTTCCTCCTCTTCAGTCATGACTGTAACAGGCCCTCTACGCTTTGTATTAGTCAACCCATTTATCCAATAATGTATGTTAGAGGCAGCAATACCATGTTTTTTTGCTGATGCACAGATTGAATATCCCTTAAACTCGATGTCATCAATTGCAGCAAGCATGTCTTCCTTCGTCCAGCCTCTTATTGCACTGATTTTCTTTGTTGAAATTGCACCTTGTATTGTGGTCGAAGGTGGTTCTGTGGCTGATGGTGGGCTGGGATGATCTGCAACCATAGGGTCCTTTTCAACTACATTACTAGGAGCAATGGGAGCATTGACATCATCATCCGATGAACTGCTCCGCAGTTGGGCCCCCCTTCTCCCTCGCCTCCTGTTCCTTATCCGATCTGCAACAGAAACTCTTGGCATGGCTACAACCTGCAATTTCCAACATCGTTAAGAAATTTGATAAGTATTACAACACAACTGTATAGAGTAAACTATAATTATGTATGAATTCCAAAATTTCTGCTAATAACATGAAATCTTTCAGTTGTTTGTTGTGAATTAATTCGCGATGTTCCAATATTGATCTATGTCACAAGATATGATGTTCCGACAAGTGCTTATGTTTCCATATACGTAATAGTTCCTATCAGTGTAGTTCCGGGATTTCCTAGTGTTCCCAGATATTGTTACCTTGTTGTTCCAGCATTGAATATTGTTCCCACAAGTGCATGTTCCGACATCCTATTATGTTCCTAGAAGTCAGGTGCATTAGCTAGTGTTTCAATTCAATAAGTGATGTTTCGGTATTTGCAATAGTTACTAGAAGTGCTCCGACATAAGCTCTTTATCCAACTAGTGATGTTCCTACATACCCTGGTGTTACAATAATTTATGATGCTCCGGCATCTGCATGCATTCCAAGCAGCTAAGTTTAGACATCCCATTATGTTCCAGTATTTGTAAGCGATGTTCTAGCATTACCTCCAGGAGCAAAGCCAGCTCGAAAGCTTGTAGCCTAGGTTGTTGAACCATAAGGTATCCAGCTGAAGCGCCCGTTTCCCTTCTGTAAGTGATTACCTATGTTTATAGAATAGGCTTTATCACCATAAGCTTACTATCACATACCTTATATATATTACACATATAACACGTGATTGGTTTAATGTAATGACTCTATTCCAGCTTAGAGAGATTACAGTATAAGTGTAAAGCTCATGTTATTACTATAAGTGTAAAGCTCATGTTATTACTATAAGTATTACAGCTCTTGTTTATCCTTATGTAAGTGATTACCTATGTTTATAGAATAGGCTTTATCACCATAAGCTTACTATCACATACCTTATATAGATTACACATATAACACGTGATTGGTTTAATGTAATGACTCTATTCCAGCTTAGAGAGATTACAGTATAAGTGTAAAGCTCATGTTATTACTATAAGTATTACAGCTCTTGTTTATCCTTATGTAAGTGATTACCTATGTTTATAGAATATGCTTTATCACCATAAGCTTACTATCACATACCTTATATAGATTACACATATAACACGTGATTGGTTTAATGTAATGACTCTATTCCAAAGCATGGTTTTCTTACCATTATTTAGATGAGTATGTAGCTTAATGAGTACCAAGCTTGTAGTTATGTGATATGTGTGACACTATACTCTCTCTATCCGATCTGATAACTACTATATTTATCCAACATTATATCTGCTTAATATCTTGAATAACATTATTGAAGAAATACCTGTATGTTGTTTCCAACAACTGATGAAGGGAGTGAATGTAACACTGTGCACACACTCTGTCTGGAATGTAACACTGAGCACACTCTGTCCTCTGTTTGTATGTCTGGAACACTGTCTGAAAATGATTGTATGTCTGCAAAATGGAAACTCACTTTCTGAAAACTGAATGGAACACTGTCTGAAAACTCTGAAAACTCTGAATGTATGTCAGCAGTAGTTTAAGAGCAAAACGAATGCCTCAAATGTAGTAACAGTTGAGGTTATATAGTTTTATGATTTAGAATTTCATTGGTAGGGAAGATTGGCATGGATTGCCATCTCCCAAATTTAATTGTGTGGTGTGGATTGATTTGTACATGATCCAATGGCTGAAAAGCTATCATGGTTGATCCTTGTGCTTTCCTGAATTTAATTTCTGAATTGAAATGCTTTTTCAGAATTTAATTCCTGTAATTCCAGGACTGTTGTGTTTAATTCTTGAAATGAAAGGTTGGGTGAACTATTTCCTGAATTGAATGGTGTCATTTAATGTCTTCAATAGGCCGAATGGTTAAACAAACATGTAGATATTGCTGACAGACATTTCCCCTATTTTTGTGCAGGTGGTACTCAATCTTTGTGCAGGGGTTACCCAGTTTTTGTCCAGCTGTTATTCAGCAATGAGATGTAGTCTCCCAATGCAAAATCAGTGGGGGACTGTTTGATGGGATAACAGTACTTTTGGATGGGTAGCTTTGTAATGTTTTGTAGTGCATTTTGCCTTGAATGGTAATTCAGAACTGGAGGTACTTGAGACATTGGGTCTTGTCAACTTGTGATGAATGTTTTGGTGTATGGCAGATGTTGGTCTAGTCAAAAACTGGGCCCATTTTGGACATATTTATGTAACTTATATAACTTATTTCCAAATATTTATGTGCATATTATCAAATATTTATGTGCATATTTTAGTGAGTTTTTAATTTATGTTTGGTGGATGTGTGGGACCAGTAGTATAACTACTATTGGTCCTTGCACAACAATAGAAGCCTCTCCCCTAGCCTCTGCACTTCACATCCAGTTTTTTTGTCTGACACCCAGCCTCTGCGCATTGTTTCCTGCCTGACACCTGGCATCTGTGGTTCACATTTCATTGCGTTGGTTCAGAGTCTCTGCAAAATGACACATATCGTTCCATAGTCCAACGATTTTTGAGGTGCATGACCAACAGGTAAAACTTCATCAACAAACCTCAGTTTTGTATTATGGTATGCATATTATCAAAGCCCACTACCAATGACTGTGTTCAAAATCCCTAATTTTGTGTTCCTACCAGATCCCACGAAAACCAGAGAAATGTTCAATATAGCAGTGTTCAATATAGTAGATATGGCGGAGGCGCTAAAGCTTTAGGTAGATGTTGTACTCTGTTTTGTTATATATTCCATTGCAGAGAGGTTGTGTTTATGGCATGTGTATTTCTAGATTATCGAATGGTTATCTCATTACCCATTAGACATGAATATATACATAAGGCCTCGTTGTCTTATCCTTACAATATTTGCATCTATGTTGGCCACTACATAAGAACACGCATACGCCTTATGAGAATCATTTGATGTGATTAAAAACAATTTCTTTGTATTTATGAAATCACTACTTGTAATAGGTCATGGAAGAATGATTTTGTAATGGTTCAAACTTAACTAAAATTTACAAAACCATAACCTTTTCTTGAACCGTTCATATGGTCTCTGATTATTTTGGCTTCAACTACTCTACCAAAAGAAGAGAAAAACTTAATCAATTTTTTCTCTTCCATGGTAGGAGGCAGATATCCCACATATATATTTGCGTGATCAAATTATTTACCATGATTGTGTTAAAAATGAGATCCAAAACCCATATGGGAAAAGGAAGGACTCTCAAAACTAGATTCCACATCCATATGTGAAAAGTAGGGGTTGTATCCATACAGACAAGAACCTTGTATGGAAGAGGTCCCAAATCCACCACCCTTCTTTGTATCAGTTCCTATTCCAGCTCTTTCATTTTGTCTACATTCCAAACCTCCAACTACCATGACATATAATTGTCTCTAAGACCCAGTGGTTGAGTAGACTATCTGGAACCCTAGACCCACTCTTTTCAACATCATTTCCTTATCTCGAGTCCTACTCCATATTTCCCACTTTCTGGGTGTTGTAGGCATCCAGTTAACCATGACATATAATTATCTATAAAACCCGATGATTGAGAGGACTGCCTTGGAAGCCCAGACCCACTCTTCCTTATCTCGGGTCATATTCCAACATTTACATTTTTTGAGTGTTCCAAGCCTCCAACTAACCTAGACCCAGTGGTTGAGTGTACTATCTTGGAGGCCCAAACATATAATGTTTTGTAAAACCCAGTGGTTGAGAGGATTGTATTGGAAGTTCAGAGCCCCCACTTTCCATCGATACCCTCACTATCTCAGATCCTATTCTAGCATTTTTGTTGTCTCCTCCAACTTGAACTAACCGTGACATATAATTGTCTGTAGGACATATTAGTTCAATGGATTGTCTTGGAATCCTAGAGCCACTCTTGTCCACAGATAATGTTTATTTCCCTATTCCAAGTTCAAAGCATAAATCATGGTTATTAATGGTATTCATTTTTTCACTCTGCAATGATACCTTCTTTCGACAATTAATAGTTGAACCTTCATGACCAAAAATGCAACATATGAGATCATTTTTAAATGTTATCTTCCTCATTGGAAAAAAACTTTCTTAAGACCTGAATTTCCACAAAATATACAACAAATATCAAGTTTCATTGTGCCATTAATTTCTTCCAATTCCCTTAGTTGAGCCCATTTGTGTGCATTTTTGTCTTCCTCTACCAGCGCAAGCAATTTTTCAACCATCATGTAGGCCTCCTCTATAGAATTATCATTATTTTCCTTTATGAAAACACGCAAGTCTTCATTGTAGTCTGATGGGTCTAGCTTTAGATCTCGCCTCAGTAATTGACTATCCTTTCTGGATCCTCTCCCTCTTAGGAAAATCTTAGCCCCATGTTTTTGCTCCATTCTTTTCTGTGTATTACCATTGGGCCCATTGACAAGCCCAACAAAGTTGTATCCATGGTTTTCTTTAACAATATGTAAAGTTTCTTGTGTTTCTTAACAAGTTTAGAGTCTACAGGTGGCTCGAAAGCAGGGTTTTTCTCAATCAACCTTGCAATTATCATCTGTATTTCCTTTAAGATTTTTTCTTGGGCTCTAACCTCCTTTATATTCATTCCAATCCCCAGGTTGTTAAGTTGAGGCTATGGTGATGGAAATATTTCACCATCCCCCAATGAAACAATAGTGTGAAGTGTCTTGTTGATAATAAAAATCTAAATCTTAGTTCCTACACTTCAGGATCTACATCGGTTAACTCCTTCATAAAATCTAGAAGTTTTATTTCCCCTAACATTGAATTTTTTTGTTCTTTTGTAGCCCATCTTAACCTCTTCTTCTTACCACCACATTCCCCTTCATTCCCCACTTCTCCCTCCTCAGGCATAGGATCACATCCGCTCTACCTTATTTTTCCAAAGCTTCCACCACTTTCATGTCTCTGAGTTTCTTGTCCACAACTCTCCTAATTTTATGCTTCATTAGACAATTTTGAAGTGTTTGCACTCTCTAAACCTCCTTTTCCATTATTTCCATTTTCTGAAACATTTTCTATCCTTCCTTTACTTGTGGGTGTTTCAAATGCATCAGGTGTAGCTTGATTGTTGGATGGCCATTTTTCCATCAGAATGGCTATGTCTTCGCTCTCAAAATGATAGCTCCATTGTTTCTTTTCTGAACCATCATCCAAATTGGAAGGAATTATTCTTCCATGATGACCCATTTCAGTCATAGCTTTTAGAATTGTAGTGCTACATATTCTAGTAAATGGCATCCAATGAATGAGAAAATCAAATTTTCTCCAATATAAGAAAGCATAAAATATAATAAAAGAAAGGAATTATAAGATGCAAGCCATAGTCTTGTCTGATAAAAATTTGGGTGTGCACAAACATTTTCTAATTTAAAGAAAAAACATTAGACTTGAGCTCAATGTCGCTGAAAAATCTAGCAGTGTAAAAACACTTTACCTGTGATATAAATCCAAGCTTTCAACAACCCAACAATAGTGCAGTGGGAATCAAGGGAAGGAGTCAAATAAATAGAAGGAAATGATCGATGCAAGATAATTATAAGCATCCTTATATGCAGAACAAGATTGGGAAATATTAATTCTCTCCCCTATTTTGTGCTTTGGGGTCTTTGGTTAACCAAGAATAATGATTTTCAAGGAAAAAATCACCACTGTTGGTCAAGCAGCCCACAAGATGAGGATTTATTTTCAGGGAATCTAGAAACCTCCCTCAATAAAATCCTAAAGGGTCAACAAATAAGTTCACATCAATTAGTAATTTAGTTCGGGTTAATTTGATGGAGCTAGCCAAAAACACCCCAAGTATTTGTGGTGTAGAGGTTCCAGTAATAGAGATGAATTTTATGCTCGTTGGATTCTTTTAAAATGTGAAGTAGACAAAGGATTGGAAAAGCTCCAATTCTTGGGAGATTCCAAAATGATCATAGATTAGGCTTCATATGGGAAAAAAAAAATTTCTTTCCAATTCTTAATGTTTGTCTACACTTTCAAATCATATGGTAGAATCTCAAGCTCACCTAAATTTTAAGGTATTTGAGATTTCTCTTTTACAGTGATTTCAATTTGTTTAAAGTTCAGTTAATATGAATAGTTTATGGAAAAAAATTGGATAGCATTTTACAAAATATGCAATAATTACAAATAAATAAATAAATTTACAACTTTTAACCTCATCTTTTGAATTTTCGAAACCCAAAGTAAACACTAGAGTTTCAGATCAATTTATTTATAGATTTTTTGGTTTACAAAATTAGTGTAAACTACAAATTCTATTGCCATTACATAAAATAACTAGAAGATAGATCACATCAAAACAATAATAGTGGTTCAAAAACAATCACATCAAAACAATAATAGTGGTTCAAAAAACATAATTCTTAGTTTAATAAAATATGATTTGTGTTTCCATAAAAGCTAGAAATATGACTATTAATGATTGAGACTCATTGATCCCTCTACTCTAAATTGATAGTTTTTCCCACTGAAACATAAACTAGGTAGACTTGAAGAAGCTATTCATCATCAACCAGAGTCGTCTACCCAGACCTCTTCTCTGAATTGAGAGTTATTCCACAACAAAATAATTTGGTTGCACTGAGACAATATTTCTCTTACTTGCATTTAGAAGTAAATAATTAGACAACATTGCCACTTGAGTGTTGTATTGTAGGACAAATTTTTCGCTATGAATGTTAAATGTTGAAACATGACCATTTTAGACCAACTTTTGAGTTCTAAGGGATTCTTTTTGGGAAACAGTTAGATTGCTCTAGCTCAAAAATCAATAAGGGTGCAACATCATCACAGTAATCATCTATTTTTATATCACCATTAAAATCTTTGGTTTCTTTAAGATATCTGGAGTTCATGTATTTTTATTTCACCATTAAAAGCTCCTTGTTCAGCGAAATGTAGCTAGAAAGTTTAAAATCTCTGCAAGCACGAAGCATTGGATATTCTTTGTTTCTACAGAAGTATGTTGGTGGTGTCTTTAAATTTGTTTGCATATTTTTGGCATGGAAAAGAAGGAAATGGAGTTCATAGTTGAGCTTTTCAATAATTACTTCATGATTACTTACATTTATTTTTAAATGCCCGCAGAGAAATATATTTAAAATTGGACACTAGATCAAATGGACATTTTCGAAAGTTAGTGAAATCCACAATATCTCTAGGTGTTTAAGTAAAATTCTTCAGGCCACAGTGGATATGTTGGATCCACTAGAGGCTTGTTGGAATGTGCTTCTCCAAAGTTCCATTGAATAATGATTAATGCAGAATTCATGAAAAAGGGTAGAGTCATGGACCAATATTTGTTTTAATGGCCATGACATTGGAGTAGCTCAGTGTTTTGGACATGGAAATTTCGATTGGTTTAAATTTTTTGTTCTTCCAATAGTGTCGAGGGAATTTTTTCAAGGAAAAATTTAAACTTGAACATTGTCAAATTTAGTTGTTTCAGTGTTTTTTGCCATAGGGTGAAAATGTGAAGTTGGGAAACACTTTTTGCCCTTTTTTGACGTTGAAAATTGTAATTTTCTATGATTTTCAACTTCAACTCCACTAAACTCATATTTTTATTGCAAACTATGCTTTGACATAAAAACAAGAATTGTAGAGAATTGTCTTACCTCCATACACATATTTTTTTTTTAAAAAAATATTGACATATAGAGGGGTAAATTTCTTGTTTACTAACTGCATATACTTGAAATTTTCAGGCAAACATAAATAGTCACTTTATCATCCTTTACTTTTTTTAGGGAAGGTTATTCATTTTTTGGAAAAAAAACATAGCATCATAATCTGCATATATTGCGCTAGTGCACAGACTATTTTTCGGTAATTTTCGGATTAAATCACTATTTTTTATTATTTTTTGAAATGGACGAAGACAAAAAAACAGTGATGTTTCAGTACATTTTATCATCCTTTGATTTTCTTTTCAATGTGATCGTCAATAAGAAAAATGAGAGTACCCTTTTGAAGTAGACAGGGAGAGGAAGTGCAGTATGATTTTTTTGAATTTTTGGTGTCCTCATTTGAAAGTTATTGAATTTTCATTCAGTGCAATTTTTCGAACAATGAAATTCCACAGTGACACAGTTTAGTAAAAAATTAATAAAAAATTGAATTTTTTGATGAAACTCCACAAATCTCATATCATCAGAAACTAGATTCAGAGATGAATCTAATGGTACTTTGTCCGACATATAATTTTTTTTTTTTTGTAGGTGTTCTGCCCCTCCAAAGTTGCAGGTTCCTGAAAACTGCAGAATTCTCTGTGTTTTTCGTTGACCAGAAACTCTCGGACGAGATAATCTCTCGGACGAGAAATTTCTCAAACTCTCGACCGAGAAATTTAAAACTAGTTTAACCCGCCTAGAGTTAGATTTACCGCACGTGGAAACTCTGGACTGAAAGTTAAAAAACTCTCGGACGAGAGTTTTCACCCCGAGAGTTTTCCGAGAGTTTAGAAAACTCTCGGCCGAGAGTGTAGAATGTGATTAGTATTCTCGTTGAAGAGGTAAGAGAGAACAAAACTAAACAAATTATTATGCACGCATGCAACAACCTAAGCATGATAAAATGAAAAAAGTTGACACTTGTCAAATCCAATTATAACGTGATTTGTATCATTGTTAATGAAACTCATGTTACCCACTATTGATATGTGTCACACCCCTACACCACGGGTGTCTTCCAACCACGTCTTGTAGGCAGGTGCGGCACTGCCATACTTTTTCTTTTTCTAAATACTCAAGTACCCAGACTACGCCTATAGCAACATTCGTTAGTTATATTACAAATGTTCTTTCAATGTGCGGAATAAAACATAAACATCAATATCAATCCACAAGTACGCCCATACATACAAGGGAGGGGCAACTCCCTTTTAAAATGAGTCAGCCTAGATATTATGTTTCATAAAAATATGATTACAATGTCCAATCCTGCAAAAACCACTTTTGCTCCTTGGCAAGGCTATTTGCCTTTTGGTCAAGCTCTAAGGCTTACCAATCATCAAACTAGCTTACAACAGACTTTTACAACCATTTACAATCATCAAGTTCACCTTCGGAAGTGCTGCCCCAAAACTGCCCAAGTGCTGGTCAGTCGGGTCACTCAGTCGTTGCTCCAAATCAATGCAGAGTGTTTTCTGAGCTGACCGTGCGTCCAATCCATCCCTCACCATATGGTTGGATGTGTTTCGGAATACGCACCTTTTGCAATTTACGACACCTCAATCCGATACCCGACGCTCCCGAAATCACGTTTTTAGTGCTGGGCCCCTGCCGTTACTCGGCGCCCAGAACCGACCCGACTCGACCCGACCGTCGTGCAGCTGCGCCCGACCCGACCCGACCAGAACTGCGGTGCGACGTGCACGAGCTCGACCCGACTCGACCAACGCCCGTTTGCTATCGTGCCTTCACCGTTTCTTCCACAAACGAGTTGTTGGCAACTCGTGGTGCAACTCCCTTGATGTTGTTCGTTGATTGATCTTCGCTTTTCGCTTGATGCCTCCACTCTCCATCACGCCATCATATATATATGCACGTCCAAGTGAAGTGTGGTTGCTCGTTTGCCATGAGACGACCCGCCCGTTTATTCATCCGCCCACGAAACGCCGCGTCGTGGGGTGTGGGGCGCTCGGCCGACCCGAGCCGACCCCCACGTTTGGTTGCTCGCCCACGAAGTGTGGCGTCGGTCACGCCCAACGCGCCGGCCGACCCACTGACTCGCCCGTCGGCTCGCTCGCCCAAGGGGCGCCCGTTGTGGTATAAACGTCTTGCCAACGCCGTGTTGGTTTAACTCGACGTGTTTCTCCTCCAACTCGCTCTCGTGACTCGCCTCGCTACGTGCACGCCTGTGCCTCTCCAACGGTGCGACGTGTCGCCCGTTGCGTCGTACGGCGCCCGAACTCGTCCAAACGCCCAACCGGCGCGCCCGTCCCACCGAACGCGCCCATGAAGTCTTGGGGCCTTACAATATGCCTTGTTTCTTTGTGAAAGTCCTCAAATTGATTGCTCGATCTTGATATTCTCCTATGGTAATATAAAATAAAAAGGCACCATAATTCTCTTTGGGGATTTGTAAAAGCGAGCGGTGGTCAGTTATGAAGAAATTTGATGGTCGATTCCATTGTGATTGTATAAATCACGACTACAAGAAGCTCAACTTTCTCTTTCATTAAGAAGGCTTCATATTTAACAAGTGGCATCAACATCTTTTTGGAGGAATCGATAAGCTCAAGGGTCACCGGTTAGATTGATATTGGATTTTCTATTCCTACGGGATTGTGTAGATCTTGCACGAAAAGGGATGGGCCTCTTTCTAAGAACATCAACCTCACTTATTCTCGTTGCTCATTTTCTGAATTAGGTTAACCTCTAGTTTATGGGATTTGCATTCTTTTGACGGTTGACTTCATATACATGTATTTGTGTGTTCAAATTCATATACATGCATTTGTGTGTACTGCAAGTTAGAAATTGAGCATCAAATTCATTTAGTACATATATAATTTATTTTGGAAATAATATATATATTTAACATTAAAATAAAATGCATAATATGTATATTAATGTATTTTATTTATGCACTACATTTTAGATATTAAAATGTTTTTTGTTATTTTTTTGCATTAAAATATTTTTAAATATTTGTTAATATTATTTAATCCTAAATATTAAAAGATTTTATGGATGTGTGAACACTTTTTAGTTGCTCCCTCATCTAAATATTTTCATAGGTAATTGCAATTGAATGTGATAAAATGAAATGTCTAGATTGTGAGAAAGGACAGAGTTTTATAGCTCTAGGAGGAAGCTCCTTCAGAATGGCTTGGGCAAGTAGGGAAAGTATAGAATGGCTTGGGGAAGTAGGGAAAGTATTGAATGTTGCAATTATTCCCACCCAAGTCCTTTTCACGTTGTACTCATAATTGATGATGATGTATGGGAAATAGAGAAATAAAGGAAAATTCGGTCACCCACATCATTTCCACATTGTAATAAGAATTGACGATGTTGTATGGGAATAGAGAAATAAGGGAAAATTCGGTCATGTGGAATGGTAGACGCTAGTCAACACAGTTGGGAGATGAGAGCACACACTCTCTCAAGGGGAGTCATTCAATGATTGATGCATTCAAGCATTATTCGTAGAAAAGGGAAGTCAATGACATAATAATCACATCGTAGTGATGAAAACTATGCATTAAGAGTGTGTGGAAGCATTGTTAGTGCACACTTGCAACTAGTCTGGAAACATTGCAAAAAGTAAAAACAACCACGTTAATAAGGTAGGGTGATTTGTTGATTCCTGCACAAGTGGAGATGTTGGTTACTCTGGAACTTCTCTTGGTTTTCAAAGGTGGAGATCCTTTGGGTGGACTTTGGATTCCCATGAAATTTATTAGGTGGAAGTGTCGTGCACTATGGATTCCTACCTGATTTCATGTGGAGGCATTATGGGCTTTGGATTCTTATGGTGTAATCGGGTGGAGATTCCAAGCTTCCCAAAGGAATCTTGGGATCGTGCGAATGTCTTCCCAAAGTTTTTTGTTTCCATGAGGCTAGGGCGAGCATTTGGGGTTTCAAGTTAAGCATAGCTAAAATCCTATCCTCATTCCCATTAGCTTTCTAGTCATCTTCATGCCATTTCTCGGTGAGGACAATTTCTTTGATATTCTCGAGAACCACTTTCCATATCTCTTCAATTTGTCGATACTCATCTTTGAATGTTCTCCAATTTCTTTCTTTCCAGGCGACCCATATGAGAAATCCCATAAAGAGTCCCCACACTATGTTAAGAACAAGGCTTTTATACCCTCCTTTTCTCCAGAATTCAATTGTATGCCTGAGGCTCTTGTTGTCCCTATCTGTTTATTGTAAGAGGGACGAAAGTTTTTTCCACAAGGTCTCAGCGACAAAGAAGTTATTCAATAGGTGTTCCAATGTTTCTACATTCTTCTTACACATAGTATATGTCAGTCGGCCATGCATTCCTTTCTTATGCAGCTGATCCTAGGTAAAAATCTTTCCATGACTAAGTAGCCACAAAAAGTATTCAATTTTCGGCCATTGTTTTTCCGACCATATTTTTTTTCCAAAGTGGTACAACTACATTATGAATGTTATTTGATTTTATGTAATGGCCTTCTTGTATTGTGAACATGCATTTCGTGCAATACCCCCATATGAGTATATCCTCTCGTGTTGCTATTGCTAATTTTCTAGATTTAAGTTCTTTCACATAGTTTTCCCATTGACAAGTTTCTGGAGCATTCTTCCACTGGTCTTTTAGCTTCCATTTTCGCCATTGAAGCTCTGCCCCTTCATCCAAAAATTGTGCTATTGTCTTAGTATTCGGCCTGTTAGTGAATAGGAAAATCTCCCCTAAATCAATTTCACTGAATATTTTCTCCTGTTGTTGTCATGATTCCTCCCAAAACTGGGCAATGTCGCCTCCTCTAATTTCCCAAAAATTGTGTTCTCGGATGAGATATCTATTTAGTGCTATCAAGTTTCAAATAATGGATCCTTTAGGGGTCATTTGAACTTTTAATTTCCTTACAATATTTAAGGAAACTTCATTCTTCTATTCTGAGATTATTTTCCACAAATCTCTACCCCATTGTATCCATATTTACCAGATATTAGCTCCCATAACTTGATTTAGCAAATATGGATCTCTTAACCCCAAGCCTCCGGTCCTTTTTATTTTCGTAAGCTTATCCCATGAAAGGAGAACCCATTTACAGGCTTGTTGAGATCCTTGCCATAGGATGTTTTTAAACGTCTTAGCCATATCATTACAACAGATTTTAGGCGTTTCCAATCTAGAGAGTTGATAGATGGGAATGGATTGTAAGACTGTTCTTAACATAACAACTCGACTCAGAGCATTAAGCACCTAAAATGCCCAATTTTGAAGTCGAGCTTATATGCGATTAATGAGATATTTCCACCCAGAGACCCGAAGAGAATTTAGATTGAGAGGGATTCCTAAATATTTCATAGGGAAGGATCCGATGTTGAATCCCAAGGTAGGCAATAGGAATCTTTGGGAGAGAATATTAGTATTAAATATAAACACATTTTATTTGTCATTATTGATAAGAGTTCCAGAGGCTTCCATGAAATCTTTAAGAACGGATAGAATTTCCTTAGATTCTTTTAGAGTGGCTTGACAGAAGAGCATAAAGTCATCTGCAAACTGTTGGTGCGAAAGTTTTAAACCTGCCCCCCAAAGATTAAGGCCTTTAAGTTGACCTCCTTGGATCTTACTTTTAATATGTCAACCAAGGCCTTCTGCTGCAATAATGAAAAGGAAGGGGGAAAGTGGATCCCCTTGTCTTAAACCCCAGGTAGCATTAAAGGGAGTTGAAGGAACTCCTTTAAGAAGAATAAAGTAATTAGGAGAAGAAATAAAAGGCATTATCCAATAGATCCATCTTAAATCAAATCCAAACACCTCAAGAATAGCTTTAAGATAATTCCACGACCTCCAGACAGGGCTCCTCTACACGACAACAACAAATGGATAAGGTTGTGGAGGAGTACAGGGACATCTTCACCTCACCCATAGGGGTTCCTCTGCACTGTCAGGTCAAGCAGCCGATTGATCTGACCCCAGGTGTGCCACTACCCAATGGACCGATCTATCGGCGCTCTGTTCTGGAGAATGATGAAATCAAGAGGCAGATTCAGGAGCTATTGCAGAAAGGTCACATCAGACCAAGTTCATCACCCTATGACAAAGAAATGTATTCCATTGTGCAAGCCTGTTGACACCTGGTTTCACCTCCATCTCAAGAAAGAACAAAAGGGAGAAAGGAAACAAGCCTCCGAAACCCTCCACCAATACAACCCCCACCAATACTGCCTCGACCCAGCAAAACAACTTTGAAGTTCTGAGCAATCTTGACTCATTGGAGCACCTTATAGTCTCTTGGGCCCCCACTGATCAAGATCCGTCATTATTAAGTCAATCTTTGATTACAACCAATGCCCTGAGCATAACCTCGGATTAAATCCATGCCCAGGCACCGCAACACAAACCATAATCCTCTCCCATTCAGATTAATACCAGCTGTTGGTATCCCGTGTTTTGACAGTTTGGAAAATCAAAAGACAAGGCAACATCAGAACCAATCTTTAGAGTTCCAGGATCTAGTCCTCCTGTTCTCAGAGAGGGATATCTCAAATATTTGTTTGCAAAGGTTTATCTTGTTTGCTTTGGTTATGGATTTTAGACTAGTTATTACGTGCAAATGTTTGTTTGGTTGGGTTGAGTTGATACAGCAAAATATGAAAGGTCTAGGAAAGATAGACAGAAAGAGGAAATATCCGGTTCATTGGGCAATGGAGTCCAAATAAGGTCATAACAAACTCTTCAAGGGATATGGGATATCAAAGGGCAAATCTAATCTTGGCCACAGGATCCTTTGTTTTGGAATGAGATGGACATTAATGATTTGGAAAAAGAAATTTAATTCTCAACAAGGGAACTTGAGAAACATTAACTTATCAATAAAGAGATATTTGATAGACAGGGCTAACCATGAATTCTACAAACATTCTTTAAGCAAATAATGATTTCAAGACAACTTTTAAAATGAAATCTAAGATTCGGGGAACACCCTATTTCCTCAAAGATTTTATTTTAAAGGATTTAGAAAACATAAAAGATTCATTGATAATTGCATTCATAGAAGAGGGAACACCTAAATAACATCTGTGTTTGCAACTATAAAGACCTTCAAAACAACTGTTTAAGCAGGGGCAAAGGGTAAGATCAAAACCGACCTCTTTGGTTAACTCAAGACAATGGTACTTCGAAGGGAGATTTCAATAATGGCTTTCAAGTGATGGCAGACAAGCAGGGAGAACCATAACATGCTGAAACCAACTATTTGAGCTATCAAGGAAATAAACAAGCATGAAGACTAAAGAGAAGGTTTAAAGTCTCTAAAATACTTCAGCAGAAGAAAACATAAAACAGTGAAGGGTGAACAGGTCTAAGGTGCTTCCAGGAGTCATTTCTTAGCCTAAAACTTTCAGCCTACTGTAGTAAGAAATTATGGAACATAATGAAAACAAGGGAAAAAAAAATTTAACAGTTCAGAGCACTTCACCAACAGCCAAGCTCATGGATCCAATGATAGAGCCTTCTCAGGAACAGACATGCAACGGCATCATCAAGACATCCAAGACTCCAAATTATTTTCAACTTCAACAGACTTGTATATTTATTTCAGAGAGTTTCAATATTACAACTTGTGATCAAACAGCAACCAACAACCTCCCTCTCATCTCATGCAAAAGTATTTATAGGAAGATGAGGAGGTGAGAACTAACAAAAATATCTCGTGAACCATTAATACAGATTAAATGACTTCTCGGCCTCTTGAGGGGTTCGATGGAGAAGTGTACAGGTGTATCACTGTATTAATGTTTTACAATAAATATCAAAGCTCGGTGGGAGCTTTATTTGACTCTGAGGCTCTGTACGTTGTGTGGAGTGACTCTGCAGATATTTTTGCATTTATTATCTTGCAGAAGTAACTCCTTGGCTGCGCTGGAGGTGAATATCTGATTTTCTTCAATAAGTTCGGCCCCTGTTTGAATGCTTTGAGGCAACAGGTGGCTCCCATGGTAGCTGAGGAATCAATTTGCCTCAAATGCAGCGTTGGAAGTCTTTTCCGTCATCAAAACATTTATGATTTTCTTTTAAACTGTGTTTTATATTGGGGATTAGGCTTTTGATATTCAACCTTAGCCGTGATCCCCAAATTTGTCTTCAATCTTCAATCTCCTGTGTGCTGTCCTTCAAAACTTATACTCTTTTAAAAAAAAATGCGTTAAAACGCAGTGTCTTCTCAATGTGCAGAGCCACACAGGGCTTTTTAGGATATCGGTGCCCATGGAACGCCGATCAAACATTCAAATGAAGCCCGGCGAATGGTTCTTTTCACAGGCCGAAGGCACGGGAATCGTCATTCACAACCCCTGGCTTTTCTTCAATATAATGACGAAGACTCTTTAAAACATGCATAAAACATAAACTCATAAAGAAATCCTGCATTTTTTAGGTTTAAACTGCTTCAGATGGCGGGGAAAGGAGCATAGCCGTTGGATGAAAACATCCAACGGTGGAGATCTGCGCAAAAAGGAAAAGGAGAGCGGGGAGAGGAAAACAGGCGGGGTGGCTTTGGACCGTCTGATCTGGACACGTGGACGGTCCAGATCTAATCGGAGGATTGCAATCAGGGAGGTCACTTAACAACATGCGATTGAAACTTTGCGATTGAGCGCAGGCCGTTGATCTACAGATCAGATCGACGGCGGAAAATGAATCGGAGGGTTTTTGAAACGGGGGCAAGACTTGTGATCGGAGGGAATAAGGACCGTTGGATCTTTGGGAGGATGGACGGCTAGGAATAAATCGGAGGACAGTGGAAAGGGCTTGCGATTAGCGATCAGGTGATCAGTGCGATCAAGCGATGACCGTTGGATCAGCGGGAAATGAACGGCCCAGATTAAATCGGAGCCATCGCAATCGAGAATGAAACAAAAACGCATGCGATTTGAAACTTGCGATTAGGAACTTGCAATTGAGCATTGGCCATTGATCTGAGGACCAGATCAACGGCAGGGAATGAATCAGAGGGATCGTAATCGGAGGTCACAGAGATGGGCATGCGATTGCGCAATGAGGAAAAGTTGCGATGCGATTGGCACCTGGGGTCCTTAACACTTGGTCCCGGGGGAAGTCATATGAAAACAGGGGCAGGGGAAACTTTAACATACGAGACCCAATCGCATCGTAA
Organism: Pinus albicaulis; assembly: GCA_034641835.2. Lineage (NCBI taxonomy): Eukaryota > Viridiplantae > Streptophyta > Pinopsida > Pinales > Pinaceae > Pinus > Pinus albicaulis. The sequence continues at coordinate 475,252,706 of CM076572.1, read as the reverse complement.
CTTTGATGCGGGTCTTTTTGATCTACCCATTTGATTTCTCCGATTGCGATTGCGCAATTGGTCTTTCAATCAACCCATTTAAAATATTTCAACATGTGTTTTTAAGTTTTCAACTTAAAACATTCGGAAAGTGGGGTTTTGGATTTATAAAGGACAATATGATCGGAGAGGGATTTTTTTTCAATGGTTTAGCGCCTGGTTCTGGGGAAAGGGCATTGTGGGGGGAAGTGGTTTAGGACTTAGCCCAAGGGGCTTAGGTCCATAGCAATAAAACTTTGATTTTGTATGAGAAATTTCAAGGATTAAAACGGATTTGGGGGGTGCCAAAATAGTTTAAAAGTGAGTTTTTAACTATGAAAGGGGAAATTTTCATAAATGGAGGGAGAACTTATGAAAAGTAAAGGAATAATATGGAGAAAAAAGGGAAGAAAATGACGGTTTCTTCAGCAGTTTGTTATACGAAATTAGCAGATTTTTCTGAGTAAAAAATGGGACAGCAAATGAGGATTTTGGACAGAGGCATGAGGCCTAGAAGGAGTCTTCAAGAGCCAACAATTTTTAGTGATAAAATTTGTTCCTTGGAGGCTCAAAAATATTTTAGCCACCTTTTGGTATAACAAAATATTATAGGTGGCTAACACCAGCCACACCTCACTGCAAACTTCTCAATGCACATAAATGCAAACAGAGCAGCCATCCTCAACCACTTCAAAAAATCCTCTGGAGGAGATCCTAGGCGATCTAGATCTCCAAAAGGTCAATGAGAAATGGTCCAAACTGGGAGTCGATGCCATTCCCCAAGAACACTTGGAGAAGATAGAAATGGCATACTTGCAGCTGGAATACATCAACCAAAATGCAGCCAAAAGGCAATGGGGAAATAGCAGCCAAACAGGCATTCAAGCCAACCTGGATTTGGATCAATACAAGCCACAAGGACCAGGAAGAAAAAGAGGGCGCAAATCCACAAGACACCAAATACAAGAACCAGGCAGATGCCTAATCAATGAAGGAAAAATCAGGGCCTTGGTCCTATCTACTCCAAAGGTAGCTCAATGAAAATCACAACCTGGAACATCAGGGGGCTCAACGGCACCACCAAAAGAAGGATCTCGAAAAACCGCTTATTCTCGCTACACCCAGACATCATACTTCTTCAAGAATCAAAATTCTCTCCCAAAGGCACAGAGACACTCAAAAAACTTGTTTCCAACAGTCATCACTGCATAAGCATAGATGCTATCGGTCAAGCAGGAGGGTTACTCACGTTCTGGAACAAAAGAAAATTCTTCTTGCAGAATGATCTGTCCACCAAGCACTCGTTATCGAACATTTTCAACATGCCAGACTCAGGGCAATCGATCTGCATCACCAACGTGTATGGACCCCAACGAATCCAGGAAAATAACTCGAGGAAAAAATGGCGAACCTCTAGCAATCTTTGATCAAATAAGGGCCCAATGATGAAAGAATAGCTCAAGAATCAAATCTGCAAAGGCAATGGGAAGAACGGTTAAAACAAGAAGAGCTGCTATGGAGGCAGAAGTCGAGAGTGCAATGGTTAAAACAAGGAGAACACAACACTAGTTTCTTCCATAAGTCAACCATCCAGCATAGAGCACATAATCGCATCCTCTCCCTCAAAAAAGCTGATGGCGATCAAGTTTATAAAAGGGAGCATATAGGATCTGAACTCAACTCTTTTTCACTTCTCTTCTCAGCGATCCCATTCAAGATAGAACCCAAGCCATCAATGTAATTATCGCTGCCATTCCCAACTTAGTTACAGAGGAGCAAAACTCCCTCCTTCTAAGAGAATTCACTAAGCAGGAGATTGAAGAAACAATCTTCAACATGGCCTCGAACAAGGCTCCCAGACCAGACAACTTTACAATCGAATTCTTTAAAGCTTGCTGGCCCATTATTAAGGCTGACCTTCTCAACCTAGTAAGGAACTTTCACAGAACCAAGAAAGTTTTGCCTGCCATCAATGCCATATTCCTCACCTTAATTCCCAAATCAGACTAGGCTGACTCCCCCGACAAGTTTCGTCCCATAGCCCTTTGTAATGTCCTTTACAAAATCCTTTCCAAACTGATGGCTAGCAGACTTAAATCTATCCTCCCCTCAATCATTTCTCAGGAACAAACTGGCTATGTTGAAGGTAGGCAGATCACTGACAGCATAATCCTCACTCAGGAAGTGTTGCATTCTCTAAAAAAAAAAAGGAATCCAGGTATGCTTATCCAGCTTGACCTTTCAAAGGCCTTTGATAAAATCAGCTGGCACTATATGAGAGCAATCCTGCAGGCTTTTGGATTTAGTCAGCAATGGACAAATTGGATAATGGAACTGGTCTCAGGTGCTTTCTTTTCAATGCTACTGAATGGAGGACCCCTTCAACCCTTCATTCCGTCCAGAGGTATAAGGCAAGGAGATCCCCTGTCTCTGTTTCTCTTCGTAGATGATACAATGCTCATGGGCGCCCCCACAGTGCAAGAATTTCGAAGCAAAGTGCTAAAGACACTCTCGGATGGATGATTAATGTGGGGTAATTAGGTGTTTAAAAGATACCTTTTTACAGCTCAACATTTTGGTGTCGTTGCCGGGGAGAGTGTATGCCATTTTACAGGAGTAATGCATAGCTGATTTCCTTCTGCCCGTGGAGAGTTGGGTATTAAAGACAGAAGGTAAGAACCTGCGCACTGGGCAAGAAACATACTTGCTCGCAGCTCGCTTCACAGTAGAGGTAAATAAGCTTTTCTTTTGTGTAGGAATGAATAATTGTTTCTTTTGAATGAATAAACCAATTAAGCGAAACAAGAACCCTCCCAAAGCTGAAAAACCTAAGGGGCCGGTGACCCTTGGGCGCACGACCTTTATTGATGAAATCTTGAAGAAAATTGAGTCTTAGCCATCCGTAGGATTTAAAAGAACTACTTCTAGACAGCCTACTAGTTCCCTTCAGGCTACAGAATCACCATCTGAAGCCTTCGCTGAGATATACAGTCCAACTGAGGGAATTAAGCAAGATTCCCAAGAAATTGAGAATCCTTGCATAAGTTTCCTGCAAGAAGGGAACGACATCAACCTCCAGGAAGGAGAAGGGGAAACAGGAGAAAACACAAAATCACCTATTAAAATTACTTAGACAATAAACAGCCCAAATAGGGGAAGTGTTGTTCAACCTATTCAAAACCAAGGATTTGAGTCACCTCAAACAGTAGGACAACGGGGAATACCCATTCCGGACAGAGGAAGTGCTGTAAAAATCATTTCCACCCCTGTTCGCCAACCTAGAAATTCCCTGGAGATCCCAGAAGGGTATTGGCATATTTTTTATCAAATGGCCCAGAACCAAAACCCGAACCAGCAACAAACCTCTACGCTGCAATACCCTATAGTAGACACTGCAGTTAACGCACCCATGAAAGCTATCCCTCTCCAACATATTCCTATACCTTTCATGGTCTAACATCAGAAGATCCAGATGTGTTTATGTTTGAATTTGATGTGTTGTGTAGAGGATACGATTATACCACCGACCCCCAAAAACTAAAGTTGTTCCCTTCTACGTTAAAAGGAGCAGCACTAAGATGGTTTATGGGATTAGGTGGAGGTGTCATAACAGATTGGGACCATATGAAGACTGCGTTTTTAAAGAAATATCAAGACTATTGCAGGTCACGAGAAATAAAATATGAGATATTTCAGATGACAGCCAAACCCAGTGAGACCTTGGAAGAATATGTGGAACGATTTCAGTACAATCTTCAAAGATCACCCTATGCATCTTCACCCTTACCTGATAATGTTTTGAAAACTGCATTAATTAGGGGAATGAAAGATCAGTGGGTTGAGACATTAAATCTTATGGGAAAGGGTGATATATATCAAGAAAGCTATTCTGAAATTGTTGATTTGTGCATCAGGTGCTCGAGGGGTAATACAAGATTGAAATCAGCTGAACGTGACATAATTACAAGGGAGAATAAGCCCTCTAATGAAGGTGTGACTCGTGCAGAGATCGGAAATCTGTTAGAAAATTTTAAGACAGACATACTGGGGACGTTAACAACACAGTTTGATATCATGCAAGCCAAGCAGAAGCAGGCAGAAGTAGAGCAGAATCTTGCAATATTCTGTCCCAGGTGTAGAAAGAAACATAGCCACAAAGAATGCCCATTTGATGTGGTTAAAGTCTGTGCCATTTGTACAAGAGATCACCCTACAGAAGGATGCCCGTCGCTTCCTGGCTTAAAAGCAGTTTATAAAGAGGCAGAAGAGGAATCGGAAGTGGTGTGTCTGCTTAACCAGCGCCGATAGTGGCAGCCACGACCATCAGGTATGTCAAATGATCCATTTTCTTTTCAACCTCAATATAATGCTCAACAGTATAGCGGTATGTGGCAGAATCAATCACCATTTCCTAATTGGTCACAACAACCATTCCCTCCTACATGTTGGCCCAATCAAACAAATCAGAATAACTGGCCTAGCTTTCCTTTTTGGCCACCATTTTGGCATACACAATGGTCCCCTTCTACTTCTCAGAATTAGGCCTGGCAGTCAAACTGGAAAAAACCTTCAAATCAGCCAGCAGGAGCTATCCCTCCCTCTCAACCTACACTGCCAGCGCCTTACCCAAACCCCCAGACTAATTTAAGACCTTAACTCCCAGCCCAACCCAACCCGAACCCAAACAATAGACCAGTTCAGTCTATTCAAATAACATAACCTCCTGAAGTAGAAACTGAACTAACGGAGTGTAACGATCTTCAATTAAGGTCTGGGCGTATAGTTGAAACAGGGAGAAATAATGATGAGAATATTGAAAATCCGTTACTGGTAGAACAAACAGAATACAATGGGAGTGAAGTTCAACAACAGAATCAACATCAAGATCAACAACAGAATCAACAACAACAAGGAATAACTTCCTCTCCACCATTCCCAAAACGACTGATCATCCCCCGCCCATTAGAACGGCCTAATTTTGATCTTCTGGGAGAGTTAAAAAATTTATGTATCAGAATCCCTCTCCTCCAAGCCATTCAAGATATTCCTATATACGCAAAAACCATTACTTGGAATTATGCATAAAAAAACCAAAGAGGAGAGTAACAACCAATCCCACTGTTCAAATAGTCTGTACCTTATCTGATTTATTAGATCAGGAATGGAAACACCTATCAAGTATGAAGATCCAGGAAACCCTATAGTAACAGTTCAGATCAATGGCCAATAATTTCCTAATGCTTTAGTTGATCTAGGAGAAGCAATCAACATTTTAACAACCACTACTTGTCAGAAACTTGGCATTACATCACTTGAACCAACAACAACCTTGTTGGAATTGGCTGATCGATCAGTAGTTAAACCAGAAGGCACCTTACAAGATGTCATGGTATCTGTAGATTCTTGGGAGTACCCTGCTGATTTCCTAGTTATTAATCCAAAGAACCGGCTAGATGGACATCCTTTAATTTTAGGAAGACAATGGTTGGCAACTGTCGATGCCTACATTGGATGCTGACAAGGCAACATGACCATAAATAAAGAAATAAATAAATAATAATTAATTAATTAATAATAATAATTAATTATTATATAATTTAATCATAAATTTACAAAAATTTACATATATACACCACGATTTGTTAAATTACTTACCATTATATTAACACCATTAAAGGTTTTATAAATAAATAAAATAATAATTTAATAAATAAAATTAATAAAATTAAATAAATAAATAAATAATGGAATATTTACTTTTTCAAAGTCAATCTAGCCGTTATCCTAACGGCTAGTTGAGTCATCTCTACATCTATTTATACTTAATGTCTGGATCTGATCTCTCACATAGTCCTGATGATGAACCACACTGGTTGGTTCGAAACACGTCGACCTCGTTCTTTTGCATGTGATTATTACCGAAAGAATTTCTACTAATTTATATTATGGATCACAGAAGCTTAGATTCCAAAAAAACTCTCACACTAGTCACCATTGACGGATCTGGGCATTCCTTTAAGGTTAATGGCCATCGAGTTCGATTATATCGTAAGCTGCTTACCCATGAATCCTTTTGCCAGCAGTTAAGGGAAGACTCCACCATTGAAATTCTTGCTGAAGGGGAGAATCCCTCTCTCGCGCCAGTTTGATAAATTGGTTTTTTTTATTTTTGTACATAATGCATTCTTTTTTTTCTGTTTTTGGTTTCTGTTTTTGAAATTCGTTTCCTTGTTAATACTTCTTTATTTCGTTTGAATTTAGTTTCTTTATAAACGAAAAATAATAAAAATTCTGTGTTTTTTTCGCGTTGTTGTTCCTTTCTAACGAAACAACACTTCTGTTGTTCCTTTTGAAAGGAACAGCAGTTTCGCAGAGTGTTTTTGTTGTTCCTTTCAAAAGGAACAGCACCTTCGTAGGATATTTTCTGCCGTTCCTTTCGAATGGAACAGCAGTTTCGCGCAGTGTTTTTGCTGTTCCTTTCAAACGGAACATCATGTCCGCAAAGCATTTCCTTGATGTTCCTTTTGAAAGGAACAACAGTTTCGCAGATTATCTTTGTTGTGAATATCAAACGAAATGCATAAAATTCCATAAGTTCTATCTCCGAACCATCACACATGAAAAATATTATAAATCGGTCATATAATTACTTTAATGTGGTAAATAGCGCAATTACATTAATCTTTTGTTGTCCCTTCACCTCATACTTGAATTATCACAACGCGATTCCCTCATTATTTTGTACGCATCGATTTCAGTAATTACTTAATTTGATTGACTTTATCATGATTGCGCCTATTTTTTCACTGCTGTCCTATTGCTGTTCCACACATTCCACCTTAATCGACGGTCGAGGTCGACCTTTCATTCGTTTGGGGGGGGCGGAAATATCTGCATGCAGATTAAATACCCAAAATTTCTTCACCTGTATCTCTGCAATAGATTTTTATGAATTAAAACCCTTGCATTTTCAGAAAATAACGAATTTTAGCGAACTGTGCACTGTGCTGTTCCATTAAGGTTACTGTGTGTTGAGAACAATTAACGAAGAACAGAAATGGGCGGACGTTCAATTTGCAGCGAACCTCAGACGTTGGTTGTCTCTGATGCTGCACGGGAAATATTAGACAAACTGGGATGGATTACATACTTTATGAGAATGCAACAACCCAATGAAGCAGTGGCTACTGAATTCTTGTTAAATCTGCAGGAAGGTTCCTCCACAGTCAGAGGAAGGCAGATAGCGGTGACCGATGAGATAATTGCAGAAGTATCCGGCATCCCCGCACAGGGAACTGTCTGGACTCAGAAGAAAATCAGAATTCGGGAGGCCATTCAAATCTTTCAAGATGAAGGACAGAGGCTAATAGTCAAAGGGAGAGGAGTACACTCGGCGTTGCTAGGCGAACCATGGACATAATTAGCCAGGATCGTGCAGTCTTACATAACATGCGACGGTAGAAAAGACGTGGTAAGACCTCGCCATCTTAAGCTGTTAGCTGTGCTAAAACAAAAATGCACTATCAATTTACCTGAATTCTTAAACTCTTTATTGCATGATATTGCTCGTGGAATTAGAAAAGCAAAGCATGCAGACACGGTGGTCAGCCACCATTGCTTGATTCGGCTAATAGTAAGTTACAGCCTCGCCCAGCAGCAAACCAGCTGGGAAGAGCTAATTTCTTCTATTGAAGGAGGGATGGCTTTACCCACTCCGAGACGGAAAAGGATGGCCGGCTCAATAGCCGGGCCCTCCACTTACAGACAATCCTCCCGATTAAAACGAAGCAAGAAAGTAACAGAGGAACTCCCGAGCAGCAGTACTCAACCCCTGCAATTAAACAGCTCAGATGAAGAGGAACAACCTCGTTATTCGGATGAGGAAGAGGCAAGTTACCATACTGATGGAGAAAAGCAATCAGAGGAGGAAGAAATACGTTATTCGGACGAAGAAGAGATCGAAGGAGATTCAGAGGAAGAAGAAGTCGAAGGTGAGATACGGTATTCGGATGAGGAAGGTATTTATCACACCTGTGATGCGAATAGCAACAAAGAGGATGAAACAGAGCCTGTCGAAAATGTCAACACGAGCCCTCTGCAGGAAGACCAATTGGCCCAGATTTTGGCCAACATGAGCAATTACGCACGGTCTCTGGACCCCAACAGTGACATTAATCAAATGCCAGAATGCTCTGCCTTTGATAGGGTGTAACTGATGAAACAGCAAACCCTAGCGAAGCTAGGGTTGCTTCTACTGAGATGCACGAACAGGAGAATGCGCATGCTGAGCCAACATTTCGATCTGGAAACCCCCAGGAAACCGCCGAGTTAACTGAGCAAATGATTCCTGAGGAATCTAATCAAGAGCATGAGACTATGGAACAAGAACCCCAAGAAGAGGTGCAAGAAGATTTCACTGAGGGCACGGCTCAAAGCCTTGCTGAGCAATTAGGGTCAGATGAGCAAACTGTTGTCCCCTTAAGAAAGAAGAAGAGAACAACGAAAGTAGAGAAGCTTCGCAGAGAAAGGAAAAAGCTTCATAATGTGATTGAGCAGCTTAGGCAAACCATTAGGATTTTAAAAATGAAGCAGACACCTAAGCGAACTCCTAAAAGACGAAACTTTGTCATCAAGCGAAGATCGAAAAAGAGAAGGGTCACTGCTAATAGAAACCCTCAGGTAGAAGACGAAACGGTACCAGAGCCTACTTATGAGGACTGGGAGCAGCAAACAGCCGTCCCAACATCAGTTGTTCCAGAAGAAGAAACGGTACGAGAGCCTACTTATGATTTCTGGGAGCAGCAAACAGCCGTCCCAACATCAGTTGTTCTAGAAGAACCAGTTTTGAATGAAAACAACCAATCGAGCAGTCAACAAACCTTTAGTGATTCAGAATTAGTTAGACTGCAAGAAGAACTGGCACAGGTTCGAATGGAGAGACAAAAACTGGAAGAAGATACTGTCCCAAGGAGGAAATACCAAGAATTACAGCAACAGATGAAAATTGTTCATGAGGCAGAAGCTGAAGCCCATGAAAAACGTCGAGAAGCAGAGATAAGAGCTGATAAGGTAAGCAACCAATTAAAATTAACACAAAAACAAATGGACATTCTCTGCTCATTATATACTGATGTCTTAGCTTGTAGGTGCCCTGCCAAAAATTATGCTTTGTTTTTGTTAGAAAGGTATTTGCAATTAAAAATCAAGGCAGTTAGGGCTGGCAAATCAATAGAGTTAAGCACTGTAGAAGACCTGATATCTTGCTGCAAGCTTTACGGGGACAAAGTACAGCGCCTGTTGTGTGAGTTTTATTTGCATAATTTAATTCTTGAAAATGACTGTGAATCAAATCCTAGCCCTTTTATTGGAGATGTACAGTTTCAGGCCTTCATTTCTTTTGTTGTAAATCAATTAAAGTGGCTTAAAGCCTATAATGCCTTTGCAAGGCAGGAGAATGCATTGGATCTATGGGTCAGAAGTGAACCTCAGGACCCATGTCAATTATGGGCTAGGAAGAAAAGTCTAATGACAAGGAAAGGTGTTACCCAAGCTCTGGGGCCTGTTCATATGTCGATCATTTTGAAAGGAACGGACTATTTTTCATCTATTAGGGACCAAGCCTATGTAGCAGCCAAGATCCGGTGGATAACCTCGAGTCAAAACGTACAAAGTAGGGAGCCATTCAATTATAGGAACTTTGGGCTAGCTGCAGATCGTTTCATTGCCTATGGCCATCTTGTCTTGAAAGAAGGGCCATTTTGGTTAGGGTGTAGGTTCCGCAACCCCATTGTTTGGTACCCTGCTTTGGATTACAAAGCTATCTATGAGCTTCCCGAGGGGCAGGCAGGACATATTCTCGAAGAGTTAGCTGCATATCATGGTTTTAGACCCTTCAATGACAAACCTTCTCCAGCTTACTCTTTGACGGCTCTCCATGTAAATTATAGTTTTCATGAGGACATGAAAGAGGGAGAGCAGGGGGGTATGTTGGGCATTGAAAGAGGTATGAAATTCTTATGTATTTTTTCATTCTTTCACCATAAACATACTTCAGTTTGTCTTGAAAAGGTAATCTATCATGGTAATTGTAATTAATTTGGAAAGGTTTACATTGAGACTAAAAAGGATAACTAAAGATTGTTTTTATTGTCAAATCAGGAATTCGAAGAGGTGAGGAGCTGTATCAAAGGCGTGGCTAAATACAGTCTGACTCCTACTCCATTTGCGATGAACCATAGTCAGCTGAAGCCAAGAATATCTGAACGGATTGCCCGAAAAGGGCAAGAGACAGCTCGGCTCTAAACAAAGAAAACAGAACTGTGATAAAACAAAGGAGGTGTGAATCCCTCAGGATAGGGATCGCTGCATAAACTGATCGTCTTTCTTGATTTGTCCGTCCAAGGATGGAATATAAAGGCGTCGATCTTTAGTGATAGACGACGGTGAACTGTTTTTGTAAAAGACTTATATATTTCCTTTGCAATTAAATTCTCGACTCTCTGTCGTGAGAGAACGTTGTCTGTAATGTTCTTTTGATTAATATAAAATCACCAGTTTCATCTATCCTTTAGAATTCTGAGGTAGACCCAGCGGTACTTCACTCTGCTGTTGTATTATTAATCTTGGTTTGTTAATGCGCAATGTGTGTTTAAGATTTATTTTCATTACAGAGTTGTTTCATTAATTGATTGAAGTAAACGCTGATCCATTGTTGTTTCATTTATCAAACTTATTATTATTTATCAGCGGTGCTGTTCTGTAATTACAGTGAGTTGCTGTTCCATTCATTTATGGATTTCTATTAGATTACAATTGGACTGTCGACAGGTTTAGAATATCCAGTTGTTCGAATTGCGATTGAATCGTAGTTGCTGTTTCTTTTGAAGAATTGTAATTGCTGTTTCTTTTATGCTGTTGTTCCTTTTGGATTTCATTTCCTTTGAGTTGTTTCCACTTGCTTAGAGATCTCTAAACTATAGAGGGCAGAGCTAATCGTTCCAGGAGCTTCATCAAACCTTTGACATGTATGGTTATTGAAATGTGTATAAGAGGATAAATTAACTTATAATGAAATATGATGAATCATTAGAGGATTTTATGGATAATTTTCTTCACCTTTGCTACGAATTTTCCAAGGAAGATGTGGATTGGGATTTTATGAATGAAAATTTTCAATATTTAGTTCAAATTTCCTTAGAACCATATGAAAATGAATCTTATATGAGTCTCCCAAATTTTCTTAGTCGTGGGGCAATTAAAATTTCAAAGGATGAACCTACTCTCCTTTTTGTTCCTTCTCTTCCTCCTTTTCCATCACCATATAAAGTAGTCTCATGTAATGGTAGTGAAGTTGGAAAACTTGAGAATCGAACCATTGATCCACTTATCCTATCTTTATTTCCTCCCCATGGACAAGATCGTATCTAGGGAAAATTTAAATGTTCTAATAAATCCATGGAGCCTTAGCTGAAGATTGATGTGCATAATTCAAAACTTGAATCTGATCTAATAGAAAGTATTGCTTATATTTAAGGGTTACCTTTCATCCTCTACAATTTACACCACATGACCCTATGTACCTTGATTCGATCAACCTACTCCAATTGTAGTTTCTCTAGATACTTTTAACTCCCAATTAGTTGGTTTACATGGAAATCAGGTACAAGATGGTTACATTTCACAGGTAGAGGAACAAAAGGATGAAGACACAATTAATCTCTCTTCTTTTTTCAAATTCCTCTATGTCAAAATGATGTTTCTACATTATTTTTTGGTAAAGAATCTCAACATCTTGATATTAGTCAAGTGGGATTCAATTCATTAATCAAGATGAAGGCTTGGAAAACCATCACCCTAACACCAATGATTCCACTAATATGCATGGTGATGAGTTCCCAAGTACATTATATGATCTCTTATTTCCATAATAAGACTTGGATTTTCAAAGCTTTGACCCTGAATTTGATTTGGTTAGAATGGTGGTATCTATCTCTAAACATAGAGAGATGGCAGTTATGTGCATTCACAATTGATATTAAGAGAGGCTAAAGGAATGTCATTTTAACATAAATAAAGAACCTTATAGGTCTAAAACCCTAATCCCAAAAGATCAAACAACAAAATGTTTGTGGATATTGAGGTGGTTAGTTGGTACATCAACTTCCTGAGGGTACAAATTTTGCATACAATATTTGTTTAGGGTGCATAGTAGCTCGGTAGAAAGAACTATTAAAGGAATACAAATTTTGACCAGGAATAGGGCATGTTATGGCAACTCTTGGCCTCTCAAATTGCCAAAAAACATCATTTAGGACCTCGAAAAGGCCTTGTGATTTTGGGACCCATAAATTATAGAAAAACTGCCAAGAAAATATATAACCATTGAGACAATGGAAGAGGTGGGTGGCAACTGATATCCACCTAGATCACCATTGTCTATAATGAGATTTTACTTTGTTACCTATGTTAAAGTTTAATGGAAATTTTCATTTTAAGTTTGCACTAGACATGTAGAAAATGTATTTGAAGCATTATATAAATTTAAAACTCGATCCTTATAATGTTCACAAGCATACTCTTTGCTTGTTCCTTAGGTTTAATGCTTCACTTTGGCTTCTTCCTTCAAATTTATTATAACTTAATATATTTAATTCATATTGCATTGAGAGATGCATTTTATAGTTTATATATATGAGAGAGATGTAATGTGATTATGGTTTAAAATTAACAAGTCCGTCGTTCAGCTGCGCCCGACCCGACCTGCGGTGCGGCGTGCACGACTACGACCCGACTCGACCAACGCTCGGTTCGTCTTCGTTTCTGCGCCCAACGAGTTGTTGGCAACTCGTGTGCTACCCTTGACTTCTTGCTTGTTCGTCCTTGTTGCTTTTTCGAACTTGGTTGCTTCACTCTCCACTCAGATCAACACACATGCAGAAATAAAACAAGCGATAACACATCAATTCATCATACACATTAACACAGTATGTATGGG